>JAPQNM010000026.1:3410289-3445289 GCA_029783475.1 Metacarcinus magister
CCTTGTACTTCTTCTTTCGTAATCTGTTCATTATTCAATCCTCCAACACCTTCACTTCATTTTCCTTTCCAAATGCAACAATCTCTCTATCTTCCTCTACATTTAACATTTTGTATCAGGGTGAAATATATATCATCAGTAATATTACATAGTTTATTCACCCTTTTTAAGTCCATAAGTCTGACATTGCCATAGTTTTAGAGGGAGCACTATGTGTGCCAAGTTTGACTTGGTTCATATGGTTGGTAGTGAACATGCCATGTGGCTTTGGTGCACCTGTGAGGTATGGGATGAGTGTGTAAAACACCTCCTTCTGAGGCGCCTTTACTATTTCATGCTGCATTCCAAGTGCTGAGATCATAAGGCATCCATGGGGATGCATGGTGCTGAGCCTCACCCTCATACAGGCATCGTCCAGCATGGCTTCAACACTACATGACTGTTTGGTGTCATTCTTTATCACTGTGCCATGTTGGGTTTCTTGCAAATTATGATGTATAAAACTCATGTCTGGAGTTCTGAATTTATACAAATTGCTTTTTTACTGGTATACTGCAATAACTATTGACTTATTTCTTAACTTAAGATAATAATAAAAAATAATAAATAAATCAAATTGGAATCAAGGTGAAAGGAAAAAGGAAATTACTAATTTTGGGAATTATTCAAATGAATGCCCAAGGAGATTTGAGAAAGAAAAGGTGATTGTGATGAGTGACATGAATGCAAAAGTGTAGAATGAAAGCATGGATGAAATGGTTGATAAATGGGGAATACCAAAATGGAATGAGAAAGGAGAGTGGCTGATGGATGGATGTGTTGAGCGCAGGTTGTTTCTTGCAAACACCTTTTTATACTACAAGATGATCCACTGTCATACATGGAGAACAGGCAAACAAAATGAACACAACGGATTGATTGATTATATTGGCAATGGATAAAAAATTGAAGGCAGGTGTGATGGACGCAAAAGTTATGAGAGGTATGTTTGAGCGATTGGATCATTACGTTGTACTTATGAAAATGAAAATGAGTGACAGGTTGAAGTTAAGGAAGAGAATAAGAGGTGAGAGAAAGATTCTTAAAGTTGAAAGGTTCAAGAATGAAGGAATAAGAAAGGAATATATGTAGAGTGACCGAAGCACTGAATACTGATTGGAAGAATGTGACAAGAAATGCAAACACTAGAGAGGTTTTGATACCTTGTTATTATTGCATGTAACCGAGGGAGTGGTGGGGTGAAGGTGGTGCAAGTGTGGTAAAGGAAAGAAAAGGCATGGCAAACAGAAGAGGTTAAGAAAGAAGTGAAGAAAAGAGAGCGATGCAATCAAGAAAACACTGGAAAGAAATGTAGCAGTGAATAAGAAATACTAAGAAAAGAGAACAAATGGAATGTAAAATGAAGGTGAAACAAGTGATAAAAGAGAGTAAAATGAGAGAGGATAAAGACTTTGGAAGATGACTGAGTGAAAAGTATAAGAAGAATAAAAGACTATATTGGAAGTAAGTTAAGGATGGAAGAGTACAATTCATTCCACAATAATAATGACATTAAAATACTTAAGGCACCAGAGAACCTTAAAGAGGATGGCAAATATTCAGTACAGAGAGCCAGAAGTCTGCTCGGGAATACTCTCTACATAACACTATAATAAGAAATAAAGATGGTTCAACATTGATAGATTCTAGGAGGGACTCTGAAAAATCATAGCCGTCATTATTCTTTGGGATCGGGTATAGGTTAGGAAGGTGTGAGTTCAGGAGCACACCTTTGGAAGACAACAGGATCACAGGCTTCATCCCGCCCATGGTTAAAAGATGACATAATTACCAATAACTGAAAGAGTATTTTAATGACAGTATAATTATTAGAATGAACAATGATGAAGAAGAAAGACCACAAATATTATAGATGATTCTATTAACAAAGACCTGAATGCAGTTCACCAGTAAAGAAGAAGCAGTAACAGTTCCAACTGGACTTAAAAGATATGATAAATTAAAGTAAAATTAGTTAGTTGTTAGTGTTCATAAAAAAGTGGTTAAATGACAAAAAAAATTGGCATTTTCTGGTGGAAGTTTTGGGTGTGAGAGAAGATTTGAACAATTTTATGCAGATTATTATCTTCTGGAGATGAAAGGTTAAATAATCTTTTGTAAGCTGCCTTAGTATTTCTGGCAACACAGATAGCTTGGTTATAGTCAAACTAACTATATAATATTGCACATAGGCTCACCACTCTGAGTCTTTTCATTACATAAGATAAAGTTACACGCCTTAAACTGGTGCTACTGATGATGGTGTTCAGAGCACATCCAGCCAGGTGTAGCAAGCCTTCATGGGGAAAGGAGGACTCGGAAGGATGGATGTGTGGGGGTCGTGCAACCAACTGAGTGTTGTCCTTGAATGACTGGATGGAGCAGTGGGTGATCTTGCTGTTGTCATTATTGCTGCTGTTGTTGCTGCTGTTGTTGCTGTTGTGTTGTTGCTGCTGCTGCTGTTGTTGTTGTTGCTGTGGTTGCTGTGTGAGTTTGGCAAGAGCAGCCAATTTCTGCTGCACGTGTAGCTGTGTGAGTGTACTTATCGAGCCAGTCTTCTGTAGAGCCAACTGGAGCTGTCATGGGAAGAGAAAGAAAGAGAACATGAAAACTTGAGAGTAAAATAGGATACAAATGATGACTAAAACCATCGAACATCCACCTCATAAATAAGGTTGTTGCCAAGAGCAGTCTGTAAGAGGTGGTTCTTGGCGATTAGTTAAATAACAAAAACTTATCAAAGTGGGAAGCCAACAAATGTCACATAGGTCACTGCCTCAAACCAAGACTTTCTGTGTAACCCCTTCAAGAACAATGTCACAAGAGGTTCATCTCAACAACATTACTGCTCACAAGCCATAGATATCTCCTGACTTCAATACTTTTATCTATCTATCAATATCTGACGTCTGCTCATAAGAACCCTCCAGGAAACGGGAAAAACAAGTCTCTACATATTTATTACTGTCCTTGCAATCCCTCCTTTTTCTCACCTACTCTGACACTCTGTCCTCCCATTTCACTTGAGGTGATGCTCTTGCACCTCCCATCCGTTGATGTGGATGGCCTTTCTACACATTTTAATCAGAGGCTGCTGTGCTTCCTTATCACTATGTACATATTTTGCCCTCAATTTTTTTTTTTTTAAATCTTGATCCTACAGTGCCGGTACCCTTGATGGAAGGCTGAATGGTCAGCTTCCGCCCGTTAGCAGCACAGGTTACACTATTGAAGTGACGCCTCGTTGCTAGCCGTTATTTAGAGTACATTCGAGAACTTTGCAAAACTCAAAAATAGTGAGTCTCTCCACTTGTCTCAGTGTTGTGTATATAAATTAAACTATAACTTTTATACTTTAGAAAGTCAGTATGCTTGATTTCCAATGACAATCATCATTTTATTCATAACTCTGAAAATGTTAAACATTACATAGCACTGAAGTTACAGGTTACAGGGAACACCGGATATTGATGAGTGAAGAAAGAAGCGTTGTGATGAGGGTGATTTCTTCTCATCCTACCAGTGTTCCTTCAAGTGTTAAGGCATCCTCTGCCGACCCCACCTCAAGCAGGACACTAGGCACACTGATGAATAAATGAGCAAGGAACCTCAAGGCAGCTCCAACAACCTTGTACGTTTCAAGGTCATTAAGCTAGCCATGCTTTGCGATATAAAAACAAAGCAACTTTCTCCTCATTGGATGTCCATGTATGTAGTTAACGTGATAAACAATGATGCTAAAAATTGCAGCCACAATCTTTCTCCAACCATCACTGTGTGTGTGTGTTACTGATTTTCATACTACACTCAACCTTCCATTCAACGGATTTTGGATTCAACGGACTCCATATACTAGTGAACAGGCGGACAGGATCATTCAAAAAGTCCGCTGCTAGAAACATGTGTCCGCTAGATGGCAGAGCAGGTGGTGCAGTAATATATTTTGATGCCATTATTGTTTTTTGATGAAATGTGATGTCTGGGTTATACACATTTACACCCATGAAATATTCATAATCATATAAATAAGTAAGGTAAATGAACAATCATTGCATTTCATAATAAAATTGCCTTTACATGTTGTGATCTGTGTACCATATGAAAAATACTGGTGTCTGTCCCACCAAATACCAAGCAAGTCATTTTCAAGTAGCGGACAAGTTCATTCCCCATTTAGTCCGTCAAAATAAGGTCTGAGTGCAATATAATTTTTTCTTTCTTCTATAAATTTTTCAGCTACTTCATAAACCAAGGAAGATCTACTTACTTGCTGCTTTGCCTTTAGTGTGACCACCGATGGTTGGGAAGTAGCTGTGTGAGCCGACCCAATAGTAGCCTCTCCTCCTGAGACCACAGTGCTGCCACCCTATGTCAGGAAGATAAAATACTAAGTAATTCAACAGTGCTTATTAGTCTTATTCATGTGGTGCCTAAATTAACTGTCTTTTTGTAAGATGATTCAATCTTTTCCCTTTTATATTAACTTCAAGACTGCAACTTTCCTCATTTGTGTGTTGTTACTCATCTCCTGATTCACTGAAGACATCATCAATAATAAACTTGGCTCAATAAGATTCATAGTTTGTGCATGTCAATATTATATCACCTAACAAAACCATAGTAGTATAAATCTACTTCCGATATCATGGTGTTTGTGGTACCTACAAATTAAACAATGATCTAAAGCAATTACATCATGTTATGTTATGTACCAAAAGTGTTGCCATACCCATTATTGACCACAATCAGAAGATACTGTGTGGTCATTTGACAGACACGTGTAATAAGTGAAACATTTAATAAAGATAGTGTTTCTTGGCCAAGCATCACTAGTGTTTTTAGTGATTGTAGGATTAAATTCATAGAAGACTATCAAAAATAAACTCAGTCCCATCCCTACATGGAAATTAAGTGTGGTCTGGACATCCCTTCACAGGGAAGCATCATGGATATTCATATGTATTCTTTGATTCCTGTAAGTCGCTCAAAGTCTTGCATCTCAATATTGCATGAAAGTTGTGGAACACTTCATAAACTTTTGTATGTATTCTGTTGAGTAATCCAAAGTTTTCTCGCTGCAGCATTCAAGTAAAGTCACCATTGATCTTACTTTGTAGTATTGCAAATTGAAAAGCTGCATTATAATACACATTGTTCTCCCTTATTGTATGTTTACAGGATTCAGTCAATCTTATTGTGTCCTGTGTTTCAATATTATTTTACATTTTTGTATAAAATTCTGTAGATCCAACTATTCTCTTCACCAACCGGTCTTCCTCTATCCTCTGCATATGTTCAAAGTACCTCAACACACTCTGCAAACTTTTGTAACCTCAGTTCTCCTTTGCACCTCCTCACTTTTCACTTGGTGTTAATTTTACTCCACACATAGTCCTCAGACACCTCATTTCCATTACATTTAATTTCTTCTCTGCTACTACCATACTCCATATTTCAATCCCACATAGTACAGTGAGCACAGCTACTCCTTCATACAACCTTCTCTTTACATTCATCTCCATCAATCTACATCTAAATACCTTCTTCTTTCCTCCCAACACCTTTCCTACATCAATGATCCTTGACTTCACCTCTGTCTCTCTTCCTCCATCTACAGTAATTTTGGATATTTAAAACATTCCACCTCCTCTTGCAGTTCACGTTTCAATGCAACATTCATCCTTCTACCACCAACACCACCTTGTGCATTTCATTACTTTACTCCTTTTGTCATTCACTTTTAAATTCCTCCTAAACAAGCATCCAAATTCTTCCACCAACTGACACAATTTTTCCTCCGAATCTGCCACTAATCTCACGTTATCTGCAAACAATAGCTGATTTATCTTCCACTCTCTATCATTAGCATTTACCAAACTGAGTCCTCTCATAATAATAATAATAATAATAATAATAATAATAATAATAATAATAATAATAATGATAATAATAACGAATTCCTTTGTGAACTTGTCCTTGCATGCTAGACGTCCACTGTTTTTCCTCAGTATCAGATATTAGCTCAGTCAAAGAGTCAACCGCAGTTCTGCCACATTTCCTTAAGTCGGGGAAGAGACCAATGAAGGTGATATAATACATATGACAGATACCTATCAGGAGCAGGAACACACCAAGAGGAAGGAAGTAATGGCAGGTGAAGGACTGGTAAGGCTTACTTGACTTGTCTGTAGAGCCACCTGCACTGTCTGTTGTGATAAGGAGGTGGCTGAGCTCCCTGCCCCTGCTGCTGCCCCTCCACTGGTCACACTGCCACCACCACGCACAGAGGTGAACAGCTGCCCTCCTACACCCTGTACCTAGTGTGTGATGAAAAGTATTCACCAATATTCAGTTTGTCTTGATTCAATACTCAACCATGTAGGAAAAATTGAATAAAGATTGAGGGAAGCATATAATTGAGACAATAATAGGTACACACAAAGCCATTAAGCTAGAGTCACTCCCTGCTCACTGTAATCACTTAACCACAGATCAAAGGTGCCTAACTTATTACTTTATCTTACTTATTACACACACAGCCTCAAGTAGCAGAATAAGTCTTAGTGGTGAAGTACACATTGTTTACTAAAAACATTTCTTTTTTCTTAAGACAATAGATCATAACACATCTTAAATTTTATTGTCTATTAACAATACTACCAAACTACCACTGCCTCCCTCTCCCCTATACCACACTCTCCCTTCTCCAGCAGCAGTGAGCATTGTGCACCACATAACACATACTCGTACCAATACTTCTACTTCCATTGTGCTCAAGTTACAGTATTCATGGTATATTAATGAACAGTACCTGCCCAACCAAGACACTGTATGGGCATGGCAGATGAGGAACCCTTCTTCCTAAGTGTTCACACATCCAACACTCAAGGGAACAACTGGATCATTAGGAGACACTCGATTATCTTTAGCTTAGAGTTTTAATGCAAAAATGTGGAAAAATCACCAAAGGATCAACATTTCATGCAACTGGGAATGGATTCCTACTGATTACATGTTATAGTTCCTCTTTAAATGATCATTCCCTTAGAGTTTGAGTTTCCAATTGCAATACCTGACTGTTAAACAAAAAATGCCTGTTTGTGTAGTAAAATATATTAACTTTTCACACCTGCAAGACAGGAATTGAAGAGGAGGATCCACCTTGCTGGCCAGATGACTTGGCAAGTTGTGTTGCCAGCTGGGAAGAGTTCAATTGACCTAAAGAAAAATAACTGCTTTGTAAACTTCACATTATACTGAATGGCAGGTCTAATCTTAAGAAATTCCTTATAACTGCACTAAACTGTCCTTCTGGTAGTGCTTTGCCAGCTGCCGTGACACCATAGAGAGGACAAAAAATGGCTATGGTTGGAGAGGGGCCTCCACCTTGCCTGGGAGGGAGAATGCAAGTTAGAGAGTGGCCTGAGTGTATTAGAAGGAAGGGAATTAGTGGAGAGTTTTGAGGGAGGAAAGTTGGACGATATTGGGGTACAAGAAACACACATAAAATATTGTTGAGTGATAGATTGTATGATGAGGAGTGAGAGTGAAGTATGGGAGGAGGTGGAAGGAGTGGTGGAGTGGTGTGGAGTGGATGAAGAAAGCAAGGGAAGAGGAAAGGAAGGGTGTGCACTTGTATGTCTGTAAGGATTTGGTAAGGCATAAAGACACATGGATGGAAGGGTTTCTAGGATAGTGTAGACAGTTGGAATAGTGAAATATGCTTGGGTATGTGTGTATGCAACTGTATATGTGAAAAGAGGAAAGGGAAATGGAAATTAAAATGAAAGCATGTAAAAGAACTAGAAGTCTCAATACTACGCAACTTGTTTCCATTTGTTTAACATGTTTATATGCTAACATTTATGAAGGTGTTACCTCGTTTACTACTTAATGCTCTAAGCTTGAGAAGCAGACTCACAACACATTTTGGCTGCAATTCAGTAAAAGTTGGAATGAACAGACGTATACACAGCCAAGGTATGCTGTAATGCCTTCCAATGCTTAATAATTTGTTGAAACTATTGTTATAACATACATATATCATATTTACACTAGATATGAGGTTTGAGTGTGGTGAATGTTGATGGTGGAGAGTGGAACGTGAATGAAGCAAAGTACAGTCCACTTACTTAGGGGAAGCTGAACCACCTGTCCCTGTTGGAGTGCCGGCTGGCTGGCGATCATCACTGTTGTTGCCGTTGTGGAGGCTGTTGACCCTGACACCTTGGTGGCTACCTAAGTGACGGAGCCACAAAAATAATTGTATAAATTAAAAAATTGTAATGTCTTTTAGGAAATAAATTACATCATTCATTACAAACTTCCTCTTTTATGATTATGGTGTTAGTGTATGTGTCTTTCATTATCATTTTTTTTTACCTCATTCTATGTGACTAAGGAACCAAATTAAACTTTAATGCACACTTTCAAATGAGAAATAAGTTGCACTGTTTGTATTACTGTATGTTACCTGCAGTAAAATACCAACATTACTTCTACAGCAGACCACCATTTCTCCATTGTGGATGGATGAACTGCAGAAATATTAAACTATGGAGAAGAAACAGTGGTAGAAAAGATGTTCATGATATGTGACCTTGGCAATTAGTGTGCCATTACATAAAGGTAAAGGTAATAAACATTAGTGTAATAATTATAGTGTGATAAGTTTGCTTAATGTAACAGGAAAAGACTAATAGAAGTAACTGAAGGGAAGGTTAGTGAGGAGCAGGGACGATTTAGGAAAGGGAAAGTTTATGTGAACCAGATATTTACAATTAAAATATTGGTAAAGAAGTACTTAGGGAAGGGTGAAAAATTGTCTGCAGCCTTCATTGAACTAGAAAAACCATGATAGAGTTGATAGGGAAGCTCTCTAGAAGGTTTCAAAAATTTATGGTGTTGGATGACAGTTATTGGGATGAATTAAGGAATGATATAGTGAGGCAAGTGTATGTGTGAGGATGGATGGAGAGGTAAGTGAGTTTTCTTATAGAAGTGGGAGTGAAACAAGGATGTGTGATGTCACCAAGGTTGTTTAAAATATTTATGGATGGGTGTATGAGAGAAAAGAAAGCTAAAGTGGGGAATTTAGGTGCAAGACTGAAGATGAATAGGTTGGGCGGTGGTGACATGCCTGTTTGCAGATGAAACTGTTATTGCAGAGAGTGAATGCTGGGAAAAATAAGGTGATGGTCTTTGAAGGAATGGTAGAGGTGATCGATTTTAATGCACCTTATAAGGTGAGTGTGCCAGTAGTAGGAAGGTGCAAAGCAGTTCTAAGAGGAGAGAAAATGAAAGTGAAAGAGTTTAAGTATTTGTGAACAGTGCTATGCAAACATGGAGAGATGGAAAGAGATACAAGCGAGAGCTGTGAAAGGCAGGTGTGTCATAGAATCACTTGCAAGGATTATGAGAGGAAAAAATTAGTCCATGGAGGTAAAGAGAGGTTTAAGGAACAATCCACTCCTATGCTGATGACACCACCTTGCATTTTTCAACGTCGTACAACAGACGCCCAACCCAACAAGAATTAAATGACTCAAGGCGAGATGCTATAGGACGCTTAACTTCTGATCTTTCACTTGTTTCTGATTGGGGCAGAGCAAACCTAGTTTTGTTCAATGCCTCAAAAACTCAATTTCTACAACTATCTACTCGACATAACCTTCCAGATAACTATCCCCTCTTCTTCAATGACACTCAACTTCCGCTCTCCACCACATTAAACACACTCGGTCTATCCTTTGCTAAAAATCTAAACTGGCAATTTCATATCTCTACTCTTGCCAAATCAGCTTCCAAGAAGTTAGGTGTCCTATGGCGTCTGCGTCCATTTTTCTCTCCCTCTCAGCTGCTTGCTCTGTACAGGGGCCTTATCCGCCCATGTATGGAGTATGGCTCACATGTCTGGGGGGGGCTCAACTCACACAGCTCTTTTAAACAGGGTGGAGTCTAAAGCTTTTCGTCTCATCAACTCTCCTCCTCTAACTGACTTTCTTGATTCTTTAAGTCACCGCCGCAATGTTGCATCTTTATCTATCTTTTACCGCTATTTTCATGCTGACTGCTCTTCTGAACTTGCTAACTGCATGCCTCCCCCTCTCCCGCGGCCTCGCTGCACAAGACTTTCTACTTCTTCTCATCCTTATTCTGTCCATCTTCCTAATGCAAGAGTTAACCAGTATCTTCACTCTTTCATCCCTTACACTGGTAAACTGTGGAACTCTCTTCCTTTGTCTGTTTTTCCACCTGCCTATGACTTGAACTCTTTCAAGAGAGGAGTGTCAAGACACCTCTAATGTTAACTGGATCTCCACCCCTTCATTCTATTCTCCTACTGTCCTCTTTACAGGGTCTGGCGACAAGCGGGATTTTTTTTTTTTTACTTATTTGTTTTCCCTTAGCTATTGCCCTTTTAATGTAAAAAAAAATAAAAAATAAAAAAATAAAATAAAAAAAAATAAAAAATAAAAAAATAAAATAAAATATTCTCCTGCCAACATTAACGTATGGATCAGAGACTTGGACATGGAATAGGACACAACAGTTAAGAGTGTGTGGTGTGGAAATGAGTTACCTGAGAGGAGCATGCAGTGTGACAAGATGGGAGGATGAGAGCAATAAAAGTGTGTATGAAAGGTGTGGGATGGGACCTTGTGCAAATGGAGTGAAGTGTGGTGTAGTGGAATTTGTGAGAAAAAAAATACTTTAAGGTGGTTTGGTCATATGGAGAGAAAGAAGAGAGAATAATTTGTGAAGAGAGTGTATGTGAGTGAAACAGAGGAGAAGAGGAAGGCCAGTTGTAAGATGGAAGGATAGGGTGAAGGATTACATACATGAAAGAGTTACTGATAAAAGGGGAGGGATTTAACAAGCAAGGAGGGAGTGTTTGGATTGGGAGAGGTGGAGGTTCTTCTACTGTGGCCATCCCTTTGAGGTAAGTTCATGGAGGGAACAAGGCATGAGATACAATAGATAGAATAGATAGATGAAGTAGTGCAGTCTTACATAAAGAAGCCAGGGTTGTGATACTTACACTTGCAGGAGGTGGAGATGAAAGGATGACTCCAGCCGAGCTGCTTACAGGCACATTCAGGGAGAGGGAGATGGGCACTGCCAGCCCTGGAATAGTTACTTGAACATTCTGCAGCCCACCAATGTTGGTTGTCAAGCTCTGTAGCCCAGCCACATTCAGGCCTACAAAGAAATATTCCATCTAACATCTATACAAGAAGAAATGTTAAATAAGGGTTAAACACAAGAATGAAAGGACTCAGGATATCAGGAATGTACAGCTACTTGTAAAGTTATTCTCTTTTGGTCAATTCCATGTATCAGCTTCTGAAAGCCTGTTATATTTCTTTCTATCTATCTATCTATCTGTCTATTTATCTATCTATCTATCTATAGTTTCTGACGACTCATTTCATCCGGAAACATCCGCAAAGGGGATGGCCACAGCAGAAGAGTCTCCACCTTTCCCTATCCAAACACTCCCTCTTTACTTGTTCAAACCCTCCCCCTCTATCACCAACTGTGTCATGCATGTACTCCTTTAATCTGTCTTTCCATCTTACAACTGGCCTTCCTCTCCTTCTAGGACCCTCAGTTTCACTCATACACTTTCTTCACAAGCTCTTCATTCTTTTTTCTCTCCATAAGACCAAACTACCTCTACGTATTTTTTCCCCCATTCCACTACATCACATTTCACTCAACTTGCACAAGGTCCTATCCCACACCTTTCATACACACTTTCATTGTTTTCATCCTCCCATCTTGTCACGCTACATGCTCCTCTCAGGTAACTCATTTAAAAAACATGAACTCTTGACTGCTGTGCCCTATTCTATGCCCAAGTCTCTGATCCATACATCGGTGTTGGCAGGTGAATACTGTCCCTTAACCCTCTCTTTACCGCCATGGATACATTCCTTGCTCTCATTATCCTTGCAAGTGACCATATGACACACCTGCCTTTCACAATCCTATCTATTATTTCTCCTCCATGTTTGCATAGCCCCATTCCCAAAAATTTAAACCCTTTCACTTTCTCCATTTTCTCTCCTCCTAGAACTACCTCACACCTCCACTACTGCTGACACACTCACCCTATAAGGTGTATTAAAGTCAAACATCTTTGCTTCCCTTCTTTCCTTACTTTTCTTAGCATTCACCTGCAGCTTTCTTCTCGTACATACACTATAAAATTCAAATACCACTCTATCAGCTTCCTTCTCACTCTCTGCAAACAACAGTGTCATCTGCAAACAAACATGTCACCACTGTCCTCCCTTGCCATTCATTATCAGTCTTTCACCTACATTTAATGTTTGATTAAATATCACTTGAGAAAATTTGGACTCAGTTTTTACAAAAAAACATTCCTCTGCACTAGTTTGCAAAACTGAAGGTCAACTGTACAACAAAAGTTAAAACAACAACTCTAAGAACTGCTCCATATATAAGCCAACCCGAGCCTACAGCACCAGCAAACACACCAGGAAGGTTGAGGCTGGCAATGTTCACGTTAGGAGGAGGTCCCCCACTGCCGCTGTCACTCCGCAGGACTGCTGCCGCAGCCGAGCCCACCACATTAGTCTGACCAGATGAGGCGCTGCTCACTCCTATTTTCACTGCACTACCATCTTGTTGCTGGAAAAGTGTAACAGTTCTTAGAACTAAAATAAGGTCAGTGTTACAACATTTGAGAGAGAAGGATAGAGGATGAGTGAGAGGACTATAAGATGTAAGGCTGCAGAGTATAGACAAAAGCAAATGGGTATTATTCTGTTATTGACAACCAATAAGGTGAGCTGTAAGGATGAAGTGTCATAATAGACAATAATTACATCATACCAAGATAAGACACATATCAACAATAAGAATACTTCTGCTCCTTGGCTAACATATCTCCAACAAATTATCTTTTTAATAATTTGCTCCTCTATAACATTCAGATTGCACAGTTACTATCACTTATTTCTAAAGTTGTTGTACTCTTTGTTCAGACCTTTGCTGAAAATTCAACACTGTATGATTGGACTTATCCCTCTCACTTATCATGCCCGATATCAAATTTCTTTGTAATAATTTCCTGTGCCCTCTCTGACCTTGATCTTTGGAAGGTTAGTGGTCCTGATGGAGTCCTTCCTACTGTCCTTAATAACTGTGCTTATATACTCTCACCTTGTCTGGTCAAACTTGTCTGTTTGTCCATTAACATCCACCTTTACTTTTTGCTGCAAGTTTGCCGACATTCAACCTGTTCCTTCACCCTTCTGTCCTAAAGCTTTGATTTGCTGCCCTTCTAAAGCCATTTATCCTGTCATAGTATCAATTGTACTTCCGGTAAATGGTATATAAGGAGACACAGAGAAGACACAAGGGGCACATGCCCCCTGTGCCCCCAAGTAAATCCAACACTGCAGAAAGTCAAATGGTTGGGAAACGTTATGCTAGGTTAGGTTAGGTTAAGCTCATGTTAATATTTCAACACAACTCATGAAAATTAGTACCAAGGGGCATGCTGATCACGAATCTGCAATTAGTTTTGTCATTACTATAATATTTGACTTTTACATTTTGTGGCCCGTAAATTCCACCAGAATTGGGGTCGAAAACGTTTCTCCCATTTTACTACATAAATATTAGTCCTGCAGGAAAATTGTATAGACGTAGAATTATGGAGTTTGATAATTTCTATCTCATACTGTCATCATCTATCCAATATTTCAATTTTGTGAAAGAAAATAATGCATAATACTTTACACTCCTACATCTATATTTACATCCCAATTCCATTTCACTATAGTTCAATATATATGATTCAAAATATATGATTTATGTCAAAAATTCTAAGGGTGTACCCTACGAAATTTCATGCAAATTTCCACACCTCTGAATCTTATGAAAATTGGTAAAATGAGGTTTTCAGTCATGCTGAACACGAATCTGGCCTTATTTTCTTGATTACTATAATATCAAACTGTATTTCACCCTTGCTTGCCTAATAATAATAACGAAACAACCACTATTTAACTTTACTGGCTGATGCTGGTCTCATATGACAAATATATATAGAAATGACCTACCCTAAATCTACACAATATAACGTATAAATGTTATCAGGTTTCCATATCTTGAACTGTTAGTGAATTAAAACTGATTAAAACTGTTTAAAAGTTACTACAAGTACTTTTTACAGTCCTACATCTATACTTACATTCCAATCCCATTTTACTGTAGCACAAAATAATGCACGTCTCTTACTCTTTCTTGACTATTCTATACATTTTTGACGTAAACTTTATACTTTTCATTATTTCAGCCAAGAAGTCAAATGGGTGGGAAACGTTAGGTTAGGTTAGGTTAAGGTTTTGTTAATACTTCAACACAACTCATGGAAATTAGCATCAAGGGGTTCTCGGGCACGCTGATCATGAATCTGGAATTAGTTTTGTCATTACTATAATATTTGGATTATCCATTTTATTCAACCAGAATTGAGGTTGATAAAATTTTTCCCATTTTACTACATTAATATTAGTTCTACAGGAAAATTGTATAGAAGTAAAGTTAAAGAGTTTGATAATGTCTATCTCATAATGTCATCATCTTCCCAATATTTTCACCATCTTCATCATTGAGTTGTAGGATGAATTTAACATGCAGTGTATAAGACATTTCCTATTTTTGAAAACTATTTATTAGGCTTAAATAGTCATCTTGTATTAAGTATGTGTGAGTATTATGGTAATTTCATGAATGTTTAATGTTTATGGCAGTGTCTGTTAGAAGAAAGATATCTTGTTATAAATGGATAATGGGTGAAAAGTTTGAAATTCTTAATGCATTATAAACCTGTGCTAGTGAAGGCTGTACATTTTGTTACAGTATAACATGAACACACTGTCAACTGTAAACTGTAGAACAAGGTGTTGTTAATCCTTTAATGAACACACATCACTACCTGGAGGAACACTTATTACCACACCCATTCTGCCTCAGACGACTAGTGGCTAAACAATGCATCACAAATACACAACCATTGAATAGTTTTATGAAAATCTGTCTCCTATAAATTGATATTTCCTCAATAGAATACTGCATACCTTGTTGGCAGCAGCAGCAGCAGCAGCAACAGCACTTGAAGACTGTGCTGACAAACGTTCCAGCAGGGAAGGTCCTCCTCTCTGGGGTGCCGGGTTGTCTGCTGACGGGGTGCCTGGACAAGGGGGGAACATAGTATGCATTATCATCATCATCATCATCATCATCATCATCATCATCATCATCATCATCATCATCATCATCATCATCACCATTAATACCACCTGCAATGGATGCCTACGGTAGAAATGTTTAAAAGATACTCAGTCAATGCATAATTTATTAATGTTAGATCATATCTCTCTCCACAGCCACTCCCTTACACTCTGTTCTTTTCTTTTAAAACACAAAAAAGGTTTCCCTTACTCATTTGTATCCCGCATTTCCCTATAAAACATTCTCTTTAACATTCAGTCCTGCTCAATGTGTTCATACCATCTTAAAGGATTTTATACTCTATGTAACTCCATAATTTACTTCCAGACTTAGCTGCTCCGTATCCATAAACTCATACCATTCTCTATTTCCATAAGCTTTCATTCTTCCTAACCCTTTTCTTTTTTTTTCCAGGGAAGACTGCCTTACACTCTGAAAAATCTCCTCTATTTGAGATGATAAAATAACGTCCTGAGGATTCTTTTCAATTTTCTTATTAATAATCGATCTGCCTTTCAAAAACCTTCAACAATTACCATTCTATTTTCATCCGTGCATTAATATCTTCAATACTTTGCATTCCATTTTAACATGTGTGTATAATATTGATCCTAAATATCCACTTTCTCACTCCCTCTTTCCTCAGCATCAATCAATACAGTATCATTATCCCCGCCCACCAAGGTTATGTTTTCATTCTGTTTTACTGTTTCTTATCTGTTGGTATGTTAGCACCTTCCTGACAGCACCAAGCATCACAACCTCATGAAACCTTATCAACATTTTCAAAGGTAAGGGTCAGAAAAAATTAAGTCCCCATTATTATTCCCCATTTGACATTAGATTCAGTGCCAACATCTGCACACCCAACTCCAAGCTGCCCACCGACCTACAGGATTTAAACAAATTCATAACTATGTCAAAATGCACCACAACTTTGCAAAACTTCACCAACAATACCCCTTCCCAAAGTATCTATTCCATTAACTCTTCAATGGTAAATGTCACAAACAATCCTCAGATAACAGTGGCAGAGGTGGAGTGAGAGTCTCTCTAATCTTTATATTGGTTTCCACTCTCCCTTTCCAAGCTAAGTGTATCATAATCCCTCTGTGAAGCACCAAGACTCTTCACCAACTCTTCATGGCACCAAATTTTAACTTCATCCACATATAAAAGCTAACACAATAACAATCCTATGTAAGTATTATTCACTATGTGCCACTAATATGGAATTGTGTATACTTTTCAGTCCAGACAATCCAATATTGAGTTTTCACCTATAACTACATAGCCTGTAACCGTAATGGCCACAAATACACACAAATTTTTTTTAATATACAGCAGAAACTATAAGTACTTGTAACATTACCATTTTATAATGCATTAAGTGTACTATCATCAAACTTGCAAGATGATAACATGCATGAACTAACCTGCTAACAGCTGCTGCAGTCCAGACACATTGAGGGAAGAGGTTGGAGTGTCACTGGTTGGAGTCTTGGAGTGGCCTGTCACCTCACTCACTGCTCCCACCAAGTTCACAACCTGAAAATCACCATCGTGTAATGCATCAGTCTGTGCAGTTCATACATTGCAATTTTTAAGTAAAGTTTGCATAATTCTAAAACATCTTAAAATCTATATATTATATTTCATCCAATGTAATTTTCAAGTTTAAAACCGGATGTCATGACAGTTTGTGACTAGTATGTACTACAAGTCATGAAAGTGAGGATTAAAATAATAAATAGGAAAGGATATAAATGTGTTCTGCCATGACCATCCCCTTTGTGGGACGCTTCCAGAGGGAACGAGGCACAAGAAACTATAGATATATAGTTATAGATAGATAGTTATAAATAGATAGTTATAGATAGATACAAGAAGTTAGGGCAACAGATGAGATTATGACATGAAGTAAAATTTAACTCTAACTAATACTACAAGAAGCATTGGGTTGAAGATGAAGGAGTTTCAAATGTTAGACACTTTCACATATTGTAATGTATCTATTCTGTACATCTGGATAATACAACTCACCAAATAGCACAAGGAACCACAATGTCATGAAACAGACGGATTCTTGCAACTCTGCACGTAAAATATCTCTACCAAATGTTTGCAGTATATATTAGAATTTTCTGCCCATATCATATACCTTTCAACACATCACACTTTACCTCCCTGTCGATCCTGCTGTGGTTTCTCATATCCCTGAATGCATCCATACATTAACTCATTTAGGTAGAATTTTATCAGTTTTTGCTCTTAGAGAGTTCATATCAAATCTGCACAATAATGATTTTAACAAACACTTCTCCAGGAACATCCCAAATAATCCCTCAATACTTACCATATTCATTTTTTATTAACTTTCCTTTATAGATTGTAACAGGAGCTGCCATTATTCAATCTCCAAAAATCTTGCTTTCTTTGCAAGTTAACTAAAATATCTTATAAAATCATTACCGACAGTATTCTGCCAACGTTTTAACAAATGGATCAGAAACTTAGACATGGAATAGGACACATCAATCAAGAGTGTGTGGTGTGGAAATAAGTTACCTGAGAGGATCATGTGGTGTGACAAGATGGGAGGATGAGAACAATGAAAGTGTGTATGTAAGGTGTGGGATGGGACCTTGTGCAAATGGAGTGAAGTGTGGTGTAGTGGAATGGGTGAAAAGAAATAGATTGAGGTGGTTTGGCATATGAAGAGAAAGAAGAGTGAAGAGTTTGTGAAGAGAGTGAAACTGAGGGTCCAAGGAGAACAGGAAGGTCAGTTGTAAGATGAAAGGATAGAGTAAAGGAACACATGTATGAAAGAGTTGCTGATAGAAGTGGTTGGGATTGAATTAGCAAGGAGGGAGTGTTTGGATAAGGAGAAGTGGAGGCTCTCCTGCTGTGGCCATCTCCTTTGATGACATTTCCAGAAGGAATGAGGCATCAGAGACTATAGATAGAATAGAATGCTATCTCAAATTGCCATAAAAATATCAAAAGGTCAAGTAGCATTGAAAGCAGTATGATTGAATATACAGTGACGAATGTCAAATTTACACAAGCTAACAAAGGAGGCACACCTGCCACTATGAAAGATCTGTCTATCTATATACCTGTCTGATGTCCCCCTTAAAGGGAGGTAGCAAAGACAAGGAGATTAGAGTGCGGGGAGACATTATTCTCCCCTCCTCCTCTGTGCCTTGTCTTTTTGTAGGAGAGAATACAGAGAAGGAGCTTCCCAGACCCCTTGCTCTGTCCCTTTTGGTTGCCTTTTACAACCTGCAGGGAATATGGTGGTAGTATTCTTGCACCTCCCACCACAGGGATGACGAAAATATATTTGTAATCAATAATAACTAGTTAAGGGTTTGAGTCGCATGAAGCATAACTCACTCAGGGAACCATAACAAATGCTCAAACACTGTAGGTTGATTCCACATTTTTTTCCTTCCATTCCATGACACTGACAATATCAATACTTCATAATATATTTGTGTGGCAGTTCTTATAAAAATGTTGTGAAACTGAAAACAGTGTTGGGTTGCCTTGTGACTGTGCATATGTATTTTATACATTGGTGATGACTATGTGTTTGCATTTCATTATGTGGGCATGGTGATGACTCCATGTGTATTTATTATGTGTTGGTGGTGAAAACAGCATTTGTTTTCTATCATACGGTGGTACATTTCACCAAATGACACATAGTAGTGGTGATAACTTTGTCAGTATTGTTGTTTTATCACTTGGTGGTGGTGGTGATGATGGTGGTGGTGGTGGTGGTGGTGGTGGTGGTGGTGGTGGTGGTGGTGGTGGTGGTGGTGGTGGTGGTGGTGGTGGTGGTGGTGGTGGTGGTGGTGGTGGTGGTGGTGATGGTGATGGTGATGGTGATGGTGATGGTGATGGTGATGGTGATAGTGATAGTGATGGTGATGGTGGTGGTGGTGATCTATACATCTAGTCTCTGACACCTCGTTTCCTCTGGGAATGTCACCCAAGGAGATAACCACAGCAGAAGAGCCTCCACCTTTCCCTATCCACACTCCCTCCTTGCTAGTTCAAACCCTCCCCCTCTATCACCAACTCTGTCATTCATGTACTCCTTCACCCTATCCTTCCATCTTACAACTGGCCTTCCTCTCCTCCTAGGACTCACAATGTCACACATATACTTTCTTCACAAATTGTTCACTATTCTTTCTCTCAAAATTACCAAACCACCTCAAAGTATTTCTTTTCACCCATTCCACTACACCATACTACACTCCATTTGAACAAGGTCCCATTCCACACCTTTCATACACTTTCATTGTTCTCATCCTCTCATCTTGTCACACCACATGCTCCTCTCAGGTAACTCATTTCTACACCACACACTCTTGACTGATGTGTCCTCTACTCTATATTTAATCTCATGATGGTGATAATTGTGTATTTCATCACATTGTTGAGATAGTGAGAGTATTTTATCATGTGTTGGTAGTGATGAGTGTCTGTGTGTTTCATCCTGTCCCCAAACACTTCATTGAATACCTCCCTTTGATTAAATACCTGTTGATGTGTCTACAGATTAGTATAAAATTACAACATACTTTTTAGCACCCACTCTATCTGCACTACATTCACCTCCATCGCAACATACATTACAAAGGCTCACCTGCGGCCTTGGCACAGACACGGACGCCTGGGAGCATGGCCCGGTGCCCTTCAGGAGTGCAGTCAGTGATGGTGATGAAGTCTGAAAGGTTACACAAGAAATCATTACTGTAAACATACATAAGTGAACTCTTCTAACGACAGTAAGGCATTACACACAAACTGATGGAACTGAGAAAGGAATATGTCACACTAAAAAATAAATAATAATAAGAAGAAATATATACACAAATACAGTATATATAAAAAATACCAAAGTGTTAAATACAAAAACAAAAATAGAAATAAATAGATATATAAATAAATTCATAAATTAATAAAAACAGTAAACCCTTCAGTTTGGCAAATTAGTAGTGCTAAAAACCTTGTCCAATATAAAAATTTAAATAAATAAAAGGGTCTAATTGAATACAATAAAGCATAATTGTTAGTGAGTGAATCCAAACTGTCATTGTAGGCCTTTGTTATACCAATTTATTTCCTGAAAGAGAATGAAAATTGGTTACCGTAAACAGTCTTTAAATATTTCAGATATCGGATAAATCATCTATACCCAAATGGGATAAATTAGCCCATTGGGAGTAACTTTCTTCAACACACCATCAACACAAACATTGAACAACCATCATCACATCACACATCCCTAATGTTGTCCTACTCAAACAGGAAACCACTTACTCACACTACTTCACACTCATACACACTCTACTATTCACATAGAAACTGTTCACACCTCTTAGCAGTCAGCCACTTTGCCCATACAATCATAGGACATTCCACAAGCCATCCCTATCAATCATGTCATTTTTTATTTGTAAGTCAATAAAAGGGTTTTTTTTTGTTTTTTGTTTTTTTCTATATCATTAACCGTTGGCACCAGTAGGCATATGGAGGCACAGATGGACTTGCCTCGCCTGTTATTTGGGGTAGGTTTTAGAATTTTTATAGTGACGCCTCGAATGATTAAGTTCTCTCTTTGAATAGGTTGAGAACGAGTGAGGCTTATTACTGCTACAGCCTCAGATGCATATTAACGTTGTAAGTCCCGTCTGAGGACAGTATGGCAGCAATTTGGGTAGTTTTTGGCCACTCGGCGGTGATATCAAATATTGAAAAGTGGTCAGCGGATATCGGGGATTCGAACCCGGAACCCTAGGCTCCCATGCCCGAATGCTGACCACTACACCACCACCTACACAATAGTTCTTTTCCTTTTGCCCAAAACTTTCCACACACCTGTCTCATAGCAAACACCTGATGCACACAGCTTCGCCCTCTTCTAAAGTCACATTGACCCTCACATATAACACCTTCTGTATCCTCTCTGATCCTCTTTATCAGTACCCAACCACACACCTTACTGACTACACTCAACAGGCTTATACTTACTAAAACTAACACACTCATACTTATCACCTTTACCTTTATACAAGGGAGCTACACATGCATTCATCCAATCAACTGGCGCCATACTGGTTCCAAAACACACATTTAACAATCTTACTAACCACTCCATCACACTTGCACAACACTTTTCAAACATTCTACAGCACACCCATCTAACCCAGCAGCTTTCCCTGCTTTCATCTCCTTTATATCACACACACACACACACACACACACACACACACACACACACACACACACACACACACACACACACACACACACACGCACCACCCCCCCACCCCACCCCCCCAAAAAAAAACCACACACACACACACACACACACCCTCTCTACCAAACTTTACTTTCATCCACATCAGCCTTGATAACACTTCCTTCCCTCCCATCACACACTGTCTCATTGCCACACTCACTACAAAGGCCAATCCTTCCCTTATTCTTCCTTTAATCACACCAACATCCTTCCACTCACACACACAAACTCACATTCACCTTTCCCTTTCAGTTTAGTTTCACTCTTTTATCTAATCTTCAGGGTTTGTGGAGACATGAGGATGATGGTCACCATATATAATAAAGTAGATTGTTGGAATACTTGCATAAGAAGGAATATTGGAAAGTCAGAGAATGCAGTGTGGAAGAATATAGGTAATGTACTGACAGTATGCAAGAAGAATCTTTTCCACTGACTACCCTTAGAGGGAGGTTCAAAGAAAAAAACATTAGATAAATACATAAATTTTGGAAATACTTAGCAAGAGGCTACTGTTCCATGGTTAAGTGACAAGCAATGGTGATATGGAGCTGAATTTCCAGAGCAGCAAAAACCACTGACCTGTGTCTTAGCGAGTGAGACTGCCTGGGAATATGCCGGCACTGTGCGATTCAGCTGAGAGGTGAGGGAAGGCAAGGATATCTTGGTGGCTCCTGGCCCTGGAAAGCAATGGGAAGGAGGGTGAGCACTCTCAGTATAAACCAATAGCAATGCTACTGGGTCATTCCATTCAGTTTCTCACAATAAAAAGAAAGAACATCGTCTACTGGTAACATATGGTTATCTCTTTCAGTGGACGTGCCTGTTGTATTCTTTTGTTTAATCATCCATAATTTCTCTGAAAATATTTCAAGTGACTGCCCTTGTCACCAGTTGTCACTCTACAAACATTAACTTATTGCATGCTTTAGGTCTTGCATTCTTCCTTGGTCATGTCCTATTCCTAAATATATCCTACTTCATCCTCCTCTCTTACAGCAATCCTTAATTTGACCTGATAGTTCTACTACAGCTACTGTTCGTGGATGACACAGCCTTAGTAGACTGTGTCACTTGGTGCAAGAATTTGGACGAGTGTTAAGGAGGAGGAATTTGAGAGTGAATGAGAATAAGAGTAAAGTAATGAAATGTACAAGGAAAGTTGAAGGTAGAAGGATGAATGTGGCATTGAATGGTGAACTGCTACAAGGGGAGGAATACATCAAATATTTAGGGTCCAAGATTACTGTAGATGGAGGAATAGAGACAGGAGTGAAGTCTAGGATCAATATTCAATAATGTAGGAAAGGTTTTGGTATGAATGAAGAAGATATTTAGTTATGGAGCGATGGGGCTGAATGTAAAAAAAGATGTAAAAGAAAAAATTGTATGAGAGTAGCTGTACCCACTGCATTATGTGTGGCTGAAACATGGAGTATGGCAGTAGCAGAGAAGTAGAAACCAAATGTAATGGAGATGAGGTGTCTGAGGAGTTTGTGTGGAGTAACACGTATGGACCTGATAGTTGACTGGTTGAGCAGAGCAGTGTGTTGAAGTGGTTTGGACACATGGATAGAATACATAAGAATACATAAGAACAGACACTAGAAGGCATTTTAATTTATAACAAGGGTATCTGCTTGACTACATACTATTACTAGTATTGTATGTGTTGGAGAACAGGATAAAAGAGTAAGGCTTTCTCTCCACCCACCTCTCTTTCAAGCCACGTGCCGGCAGGAAACAGTTAGAAGGAAATACCATGTGCCTTGTAGAAAACGAGGACATGGAAATTTGATAGTAAAGAATAAAGTTTTAAGAAGATACTATACTAGACTACCACGAATGCTGCTACATCCAGGGAGGAAAATAACTTAATTAATACTAACAATGAGTTGACTACAATTATCATCTGTAAGATAAGGAAACTCCCGTATTTGACGGCATATAAGACGCACTTTTTTCCCCAAAAAAGGCTCCTAAAATCAGCCCTGCGTCTTATAGGTGAAGACAAGGCCTCCGACGCTCACTACAGGAGGCTGTTTTTACCCCAGATGGTCATTTCTACCTACAGTATCCTGGCTCCATTAATAATACTACCAGTACTTACTGAAACATTATTATTGTGAATTATTATATTACATTATTACTATCCGTACTGAAAAGAAATATCGTAAAGAGTTACAGTACTTACGGTATACCAGCTGTTCAAATAGTAAACGCCTGGGCGAGTTTGGTGGCCGAGCGCCATCTATTGTCACTTGTGGGAAACCGCTAAGTTGTCAGTTTGTGTATTATGAGTGCATACCAGCTTAATAATATTTTCTGCTATACATAAGGTGCTTTGGCTTGTATTGCAATTTTTTGTAATGTAATGATAGCTTGCCATAAAAGAACTATGCTGAAATATACTAATACACTAAAAACTTTTTTTTCCCTGAATATGCCCTGCTAAGTTGGGGATGTGTCTTATATGCCCGTGCGTCTTATATGCCATCAATACGGTAAGTTCAATTTAATATAATTACGTACATAAAAAATTATAGAAGCTCATACCACACAATCAATTAATTAGTTAATAAAAAGCTGTTTCTTAGAAATATGAATGTAATCTGTACTTGAAACAATCAATGGTTTTCTAGGTAACTACTGATGCTGAGAGTGTGTTCCAGTGTTCAACAACTCTAACATTGAAGTGACTTGTGAGCAATTGTGTTACATATTTGTACTTTTAATTCCGTGCCATTACCTCTTGTTACTGTCACATTCATATCAAATAATATTTCTGGATTGATTTGATCAAAATTGTTTATAATTTGGAAGACTTCAATCATATCTCCCTTAATGTCACAAGCACCACACATCTTATGACAAACACCAGTTACGTCAACACCAATGTAACACTCACCGGTGGTGACTGTGCCCGTGATGGTGCTGGCCATGCCCGTCATACCCGTGGCTGTTTGTGTGCCTCGGCCGGCCAGAAAGTTTCGTGCCACCACCACCTGATGACCTGTTGAGGGATGGACAGTTAGCATTACCTTGGTGGATGGAAAGGTCATCCATGGTGCAGATTCTACATGTGCTAAATGAGGATAACAGAACTGTCAAGCTATGATTCCCAGTCCAGTGTATGTATAGGAGCAGCTCATCCCCAACACAACACACCTGCAAGCTATGATCACGTTACTCAGCTCACTCAGTGACTCAATCCAAATATTATGCAATCCACCTCCAAGAACATAGTCCGTTGCTTAGGTTCATTTTGCACAGGAAGTGATCTTTCCTAATGAAAATGTCTAGTTGTGGCTAGTGTTTCAAAACTAAATAAATAAATAAAAGATAAGTCCCTATATATTGATGCAACTGATACCCTCCATAATAAACCCCATCAAAGAATATTAAACCTTTTTGCATCCACTGTATTTTGAGTTGAAACAATATGAAGTGAGTTAGTGTGAGTGTACTCACCTGAGCCTTGCTGGCCTGGCTGGGCTGCAATGAGGCTGGTGAGTGAAGGAGTGGAAGTGACGCCCATTGGTTTGCTCACCACTGTCACAGACTTTTTAACTCCTCCTTCACCCTACAAACAGAAGATAGGTGTGTCTTTACACTAACCTTACAAAACAATCTTCAAACAAATGGCATGCATGTGGCAATGATTTATCAACATTATCAAAGGCTAGACTTCATTTTTGAAACAATCTTCTCCACCTCTGGAAGTGATCATATTAGTCTACCAACACATTAGGAATGGAAATATGTTCATGGTTAGAGAGGCAGACTCACTAATCAAGAATGGAATTCAGGAAGTTATATATATATATATATATATATATATATATATATATATATATATATATATATATATATATATATATACACAAATACACTGGTACCCCCTCCATCACGGGGGTTACGTTCCAGACCCTCCCGCAATAAGTGAAAATCCGCGAAATAGAAATACCCTATTTAAATACACCCCAAGCATGTTTTCATAACTTTTATGATACTTTTAAAAGCATTTTAAGGTCTTTACACATACTTTTGAAACAATAGAAACACATTTGAACACATAAAAGATATTGAGAGAGAGCAAGAGCAATGGATAACACAAAAATATTGTACAAACAGTACAAAAAATAGATATAACTGATATAACTGCCACAATAATAATTTTTTTTTTTTTTCTAGATCATTAACCGTTTGCGCCAGTAGGCTTTTTATGAAGGCGAAGATGGACTGCCTTATGCCTGATATTTGGCGTAGGTTTTTTAGAATTTTTATAGTGACGCCTCAAATGTTTACGTTCTCTCTTGAATATATTGAGAACGAGTGAGGCTTATTACTGCTACAGCCTCAGATGCATATTAACATTGTAAGTCCCGTCTGAGGACAGTATGGCAGCAATTTGGGTAGTCTTTGGCCACTCGGCGGTAATACCAAATATTGAAAAGTGGTCAGCAGATATCGGGGATTCGAACCCGGGACCCTAGGCTCCCATGCCCGAATGCTGATCACTGCGTCACTGCCTCCCCAACTACTATTTTTCTCAGTATTTCGGTAAATAGCATCCTCCAGACATCTTTACCTCTTTCATCGTGTAGATCTTTTATCTTTCTGAGTATTTAGATAGTTGAACTAGGTAAACAAATTAAGAAATAACCGTAATATTAAAATTTAAATAATTAGGGGGTCCAGCGGGCCATCCAAATTTTTCTAAAAAATTTTCATATTACCATTATATCCCTACAACATGTTGCTGTATTGTTAAATAATTTTTCACATATATTTCAGGAAATAATATAACTATATGGGGATAAGAATTTGAGTTATTTGCTAAAAAATTGCTTTATTAAGCTCCGTCGGGGAGGTCCCCCAGCTCCCAAGCCTGCGTTACTAAAGGTTCCAATTTTGGGTATTGATACAAACAAACAACACCGCGAAAGACGACTGTGAAATCGGATTTATTGATGGTGGTGGTGAAGATCACTGTTCATTGGCAACGATCACAATTATAGGAAGCGACTGTGAAATCAGCCCCTAGAACACAACAGCCAATCAGCGGCCGAGAAAACAATACTGACGCTCTGATTGGCTGAATCAGTACGTACGGCTATTCTATCGTGATGCACGAGATTGAAAATCATAAACAATGCTGCGGAATGACACGAAATGGCGAAAATATACGCAATATCAAAATGAATAGGCCCTACAGAAAAAAACGCGAAAACTGAACCGCGATATAACGGGGAATTAGTGTAGATGATACAGCAGGTATGAATGGAATGTGTTTGTATACACCTACATGCACTATATCATACTTCATAACATGCACAAATAGTCCCAAGTTAACAGTCACCACTACTTCTCTTGACCTGTGACGGACTGTTGACAGCCAAGGGTTCTAACAGCTAGTGACTACCATTGGTGTTTAAGGTGCCAGGGGTCACTGCTGTTGGGGTGACTAATGTACAGCATCCAACGTGGAAAAGTACACTTACACAATGGATTGAAAGGAGTTGGAGCCTGATTGACTGCTGCCTCTCTAGAAAACGTTAGACAAGGCTGCTGCGCTATCCCTTCACACTAACACTTTGCATACACTTACACTATGCACTCAACACATTACTACACCACCAACCATTTATACCTCCCACACATACAATACAAGACATAAATTACACCATTATTCTTACTGTATTCGCAAATTCCATTCATTTTTTCAATAGTATCGCTTCTTTTCCATCCAGCTTGAGCTATAGGCATGGGTGGGTGGGGAGGAAACTTCAACTGTTCTATCCTTTGTCTAATAGTATTAGTTAATGCAGATTAGTGTAAAAGCCAAGTAAAGACTTATATAGATGTATTGGTGTTTGTATTCCTTTGTAATGCTAGATGGACTGAGTATAGAGGTGAGGTGATGGTACCAAGTGACTGGAATTGAGTAAACACTGTAACACTTAATAAATACAGGAAAAGGTAGTATAGAGAAGTGTCAAGTATTACAGAGGAATAATCTTTTCAATATTCCATGGAAGAGGTATGCTAGATTACTTGGCCTCACAGGGAGGTCCTGAAGATAGGATCAGTTTGGTTCCACCCGGCATGCTCATAAAGGAAAATCTCTTAAAGCCAAATACATAACTAATAGTAAAATATAGGTTCAATTCCAAGATCCAACAGAAAAATTAAATTGAACAATGCCAAACACAACAAACACAGCATCTATATCAACAAGACTGTGTAACCTATTCTGTAGAAAACACAAAATTAATACAGGTAACCACCAGTGTAAAGACAAAAAAAAGGCTCGGCTATACAATATGAACACTGTTAGCACTCAACATCGTATATTTATATTTATATTTATCTATCAATCCATTTATATACCAGGTTGTTATCCACCTAGGGTGGACCACTGTACCACCTAGCGGTGGTACATTGGTCTAGCGCTCGTTTATGCAAGCCTAGGGTCCCGGGTTTGAATCCCCGTTACTCGCTGACCATTTTTCATTCTTTGATATCACCGCCGAGTGGCCAAACACTACCCAAATTGCTGCCATACTGTCCTCAGACGGGACTTGCAATGTTTCTATGCATCTGAGGCTGTAGTAGCAATTAGCCTCGCACGTTCTCAACATATTCAAGAGAGAATGTAAACATTTGAGGCGTCACTATAAAAAATCTGAAAACCTACGTCAAACAACAGGCAAGAGGCAAGTCCATCTGTGCCTCTATAAGCCTCCTGGCGCCAACAGTTAATGATATAGAAGAAAAAAAAAAATCAAGGCATGCATACACAGACTCATGCACTCATATATAAACACTCCTCTCACTCAGCCCTTTGGTCCCGCTAGGAGAAGGGAAGTACACCCTTCCCAAACACTGGGCACACAGAACACAGAACACCGTAAACCAGCAAGTCACTACAATTACCGTCATAAGGCACGCTATCAACACAAAAGACACATGTACTGCAAGGGAAGCCACCTGGTGTGAGTGAAGGTAAGGTAGCTGGTCTCTATTAGCTAGTTTAAGTCTGCCTTTTACAAAATATTTCTTTTCACATTATGTACAGATACAGACAAGTAAGTAATCTAAATCATTTCAATGGTGTGTGCAGTGAGTGACATGACAGAAAAGAACCTGTTTTGACCTGACACAGAGAATTAAGCCCCAACACCCCTCCTGCAGCACCTCCAACACATTGCATAGTGACCTTACACCAACACACTCCCTCACATTGGAGACGATGATGACGTTCTGAGGTGTGTGCTGCGTGACGCCCGTCGTAGACACTGTCGATGGTACCCCAAGGGAGCCTCCTCCTGCCGTAGCAATTGCAACCGCCTGGGAAACAAAGAAATGAACATTCCTTTATTTATAAGTCAGAACCATTATTATGCTATGCTTATAAGAATGTTGTCTTTTCAGCCATCTTTATACAACCAAAAATTAAAAACAATTCCCCTTTAATGCTTTTCTATAGTACATGGAAACACTACTAAGTTATATGTTTCATAGTTACTCCTCTTACATATTTTTACAGACATGGAGAGAATGGAGGACCAGTTGGTCAAGAAGATAATGGGGTCAGATGTGAGAGGAGTGAGGTTAATAGGAAGGCCATGAATGAGATGGATGGATGGATGGATGGTGTGAAAAGAGCATTGAATTAAAGGAATGTGTGTGCAGCAATGAAGGATGATTGTGCATGATATAAGTGAATGGAAAGCAGTAGTAAATGCATGAGTACGATGCACCTTTGACAACCCTTGGAGGAGGTTCTAACACATCTAATTCATTGGTTGATCAGATCAGGTGAGGGAGGGAGAGGATTTTGCATTTGAAATATGCAACTGGTCTTTGGTCCCACTGCAGTGTGAGTGGATAGACCAACCTGTTCTCCTCAAGGTCCTTGCGGCTAAATGAGAGGAGTGCATGTGTATGTATGCATAGATGCGGGTGTAACCACCTTTTGGGGGGATGCTGACCGGGTATATACAAAGGAGTACAAAGGAAGAACAAAAGGCAACTGGACCTAACGAGACTGTCCATGTGGCTACATTCTACTACTATAGTATCTACATGTTAAGAGACAAAAGGACAGCAAAGTGCAAGACACCTCCCCTCCCACCCCATGACCACGACCATGACCTGGCAGTGAAAAATCCTTAGTGACCTGAACAGGGTTCCAACCGATGCCTTGCCAGGTGACAGGCTGGGACGTTAACCACTGAGCCATGGGAGTGTGTAGGAACATGTATGAATGAGTATGAATGTGTGTGTGTGCATGTGTGCGTGTATGTGCATGTGTGTGTGCGTGTATGTGCATGTGTGTGTGTGTGTGTGTGTGTGTGTGTGTGTGTGTGTGTGTGTGTGTGTGTGTGTGTGTGTGTGTGTGTGTGTGTGTGTGTGTGTGTGTGTGTACCTAGTATTTACCTAGTTGTATTTTACGGGAGGGGAGCTAAACTCGTAAGGTCCCGTCTCTGTATCTCGTATTATCCAATTTAATCTTAAAATCCTGTATTGTCTTGGCACACACCACCTCTCTGTCCAGACCATTCCATATATCCACCGTTCTGTGTGGGAAGCTGTTCTTCTTAAAGTCTCTTCTATAATTATCCTTTCTTAGTTTCTTCCCATGTCCTCTTGAATCTCTCATGTCCCAGTTTAATAGATCCTCCCGGTCCAACTCCTCCATATTCTTCATAATTCTATAGATGGCCAACAAGTCTCCTCTTTCTCTCCTCTGCTCAAGTGTTGACAACCCCAGTCTGTCTAGCCTCTTTTCATATGTTAGTTCTAATAAAGTTGGGGCCAACCTTGTTGTTGCTCGCTGAATCCTCTCTATTTTTCTTATGTTCTTCTTTGTGCTGGGTGACCACATTACCGCTGCGTACTCCAGTCTTGGCCTTATTAGCGTGACCAATATCTTCACCATTTCTTCATCCAAGTATGTGAATGCCACTCTGATACATCTCAATAAGTTGTAAGTTTCACCAACAATTTTGTTTATTTGCTTGTCATGGGACATGTCTTTTGTGATGAGTACTCCCAGATCTTTTTCACATTCAACCTTCTTGTAAGGGAACCAACGCGACAGGGAAATATTTTAGATCTGGTCTTCACGAATAATGAAACTTTGGTCAGTCAGGTTGAGATAGGAGCTAGATTTGATGTTAGTGACCACCACGAAATTAGATTCAAGATTAATGCAAAGAGGAAGATAGAACAAAACACTGCTTTAGTACCAGATTTTAGAAAAGCCAATTACCAGGGCCTCAGACACCACCTCCAGAGTATAGATTGGGAGGGAATAGGAGTAGGCAGAGAGGAGGATCAAAACATTGAGGTAGAATTACATTATAATAGCATAGTTAGGGAAATTCATACAGGGCAGGAACAGTATATACCTAAGAGGAGGATTAGGTCAAATAGAAATGATCCAAAATGGATGAATAGCAGCATTAGAAGGGAAATTGGATTAAAAAGGGGACTCTATAGGAGAATTAAAAGGGGAGAAGTACAGGTAGTAGGGCAGTATAATGACCTAGCTAGGAAAGTTAAAAAGGATATTAGGACTGCAAAGAGGAATTATGAGGTTAGGATAGCTAGAGATGCCCAGAAGGATCCAAAGGGATTCTATCAGCTGTACAAGGCTAAAACAAAGGAAAGAATAGGACCTCTTAAAGGAATGGATGGCAGGTTGATAGAAAATGGTGAGGAAATTAGTAAGGAATTAAATAAATACTTCTTGTCCGTATTTTCTCAGGAAGAGTCGGGTAGGGAACTGGAGCCAGTACAGATCTTTAGGGGACAAGAGGTTGATAAATTAAGCGAAATAGTCATAAGTAGGGAAGTAGTTAGCAAGGAAATAGATAGACTTAAAAAGACTAAATCTCCAGGGCCGGACGACATTTTTCCGAGGATTCTTAGGGAATGTAGAGAAGAACTCGTTGAACCCATTGCGATGATTTTTAGAAAATCCCTAGACACAGGAGTAGTTCCTAGGCTATGGAGGCAGGCAAATGTAGTTCCTATATTCAAGAAAGGAGATAAGGCAGAAAGTAGTAACTACCGCCCAATTAGTTTAACATCAGTGGTAGGCAAGATGTTAGAAGCTATCATAGCAAGGGCAATTAGAAAACATTTAGATGAACACAAGCTAATTAGACATAGTCAACATGGTTTTAGCAAGGGGAAGTCCTGCCTGACAAATTTATTATCCTTCTATAGGAAAGTATTTGAAACCATAGATAAGGGGGACGAGTATGATATAGTTTATTTGGACTTCAGTAAAGCCTTTGACAGAGTACCCCATAGGAGACTGTTAAGTAAAGTCAAGGCTCATGGCATAGGTGGGAAGTTACTAGAGTGGATTAGGGGATGGCTTACTAGTAGGGAACAGAGGGTACAGATTAATGGGAAGAAATCAGAATGGGGTAATGTCACTAGTGGGGTACCACAAGGATCAGTACTAGGACCATTGTTATTCATAATCTATATAAATGACTTAGAGACAGGAATAAACAGTGATATCAGTAAATTTGCCGATGACACAAAAATAGGAAGACCGGTAAAGAATTTAGATGATGCTAGGATGCTGCAGGATGACTTAAATAGGCTGTACGAGTGGTCAGAGAAATGGCAGATGCAGTTTAATGTTAACAAGTGTAGCATTATGAGTGTAGGTAAAGGTAATAGGTCTGTAGACTACACATTAAATGACAATACCTTAGGAAAGTCATATAGTGTGAGGGACTTAGGAGTTCAAATAAGCAGTGACTTGCGCCCCAGGGAACAGTGTATTATAGCTAGAAATAGAGCCAACAAGATAATGGGATTTATTAGTAGGTGTGTGACAAATAGGAGTTCTGAGGTCATTCTGAGGTTGTATTTAGCGCTAGTAAGACCCCACTTAGATTATGCAGCTCAGTTTTGGTCCCCTTATTATAGGAAAGATATAGGCTCCTTGGAGGCAGTCCAGAGAAGAATGACCAAGATGATTCAGGGGCTGAGAAATTTACCCTACAAAGATAGGTTAAAACGTCTTAATCTCCACTCCCTAGAGAGAAGGAGGGCAAGAGGGGATTTGATTGAGGTTTTCAAATGGGTAAAAGGAATTAATAAGGGTAACATTGATCAGGTTTTAGAATTTAGTAGTCAGGATAGAACACGTGGAAATGGGTACAAGCTAGAAAAACTTAGATTCAGGACAGACATAGGTAGATATTGGTTCACTAACAGAGTGGTGAACGATTGGAATAGGCTGGGTAGACACGTAGTAAGTGCTGAGTCAATAGATAGCTTTAAAAGACGGTTGGATCAGAGTATGGATAGGAATGACAGGTGGGATGGCTAAATATTGGATTATTCCAAGGGTGGGGGGCAAGGAGCTGCCTCGTGTAGGTCATTAACTGGCCTCTTGCAGTCTCCTCATTTCTTATGTTCTTATGTTCTCTTATGTTCTTTACTTCTTCCTCTCCAAGTTTATATTGACCTGATATTCTATTTTTACTCTTTACAAACTCCATTACACTGCACTTCCTGATGTTAAAGTTCATCTCTCATTTTTGACTACATTCCCATAGTTTGTCAAGATCCTGCTGAAGCATTCCGCACTCATTTTCTGTACTTACTCTCCTCAGCAACTTTGCATCATCAGCAAAGAAACTCATATAGCTGTCTACCCCCTTATCCATGTCATTCACATATATGGCGAACATAATCGGAGCCAATACCAATCCTTGTGGAACTCCACTGATAACTCCTTTCCAAGAGGAACTCTTGTCTCTGATTGTTACTCTCATTGTTCTTTCGTTTAAAAAGTCTTATATCCACTCTAGCAGTTTTCCTCAAATCCCTCCTATAATTTCAAGTTTTCTTAATAGTTTCCTGTGTGGCACCTTATCGAAAGCTTTCTTGAGATCTAGGAAGACACAGTCCGGCCATCCATCTCTTTCCTGTATTATGTCTATTATTCTGGAGTAAAAGCATATAAGGTTTGTAGTGCAGGATCTTCCTTGTCTGAATCCAAATTGTCTTGAGTTCAGTGTATTGTTCTCTTCTAGATACTTTGTCCATCTATCCTTGATGATTTTCTCACAGATTTTTCCAATGGAACATGTCAGGGATACTGGTCTATAGTTTGTTGGGTCATCTTTTCTACCTCCCTTGTGGATTGGTATAATATTTGCCTTCTTCCAGTCTTGCGGTGTGTGTGTGTGTGTGTGTGTGTGTGTGTGTGTGTGTGTGTGTGTGTGTGTGTGTGTGTGTGTGTATTTATCTAGTTGTATTTACCTATTTGTAGTATACAGGGCCTGAGCTACACTCGTATGGTCTGTCTCCGTATCTATATTTGTCTAGTTTTTCCTTCAGTTAATGTACATTCTTTGTCATTATCACCTCTTCCTTCAGTCCATTCCAAATATCTATACTTCTTTGGGGAAAACTGTACTTTTTTGTATCTTTCAAGCAAATTCCTTTATGCAGTATTTTCTTGTGTCCCCTCAAATTTCTAGCCTCTCCTTTTCTTCTTAATATTAGGTCTTTTCTATCTGTATCCTCCAGGTTGTTAATCAATTTATATATTGTGATTAAGTCACCTCTTTCTCTTCTTTCTTTCAATGTTGTTAGGTGCATTTCTTTCAATCTTTCTTCCTCGTGTGTGTGTGTGTGTGTGTGTGTGTGTGTGTGTGTGTGTGTGTGTGTGTGTGTGTGTGTGTGTGTGTGTGTGTGTGTGTGTGTGTGTGTGTGTGTGTGTGTGTGTGTGTGTGTGTGTGTGTGTGTGTGTGTGTGGTGTGTGTGTGTGTGTGTGTGTGTGTGTGTGTGTGTGTGTGTGTGTGTGTGTGTGTGTGTGTGGTGTGTGTGTGTGTGTGTGTGTGTGTGTGTGTGTGTGTGGTGTGTGTGTGTGTGTGTGTGTGTGTGTGTGTGTGTGTGTGTGGTGTGTGTGTGTGTGTGTGTGTGTGTGTGTGTGTGTGTGTGTGTGTGTGTGTGGTGTGTGTGTGTGTGTGTGTGTGTGTGTGTGTGTGTGTGGTGTGTGTGTGTGTGTGTGTGTGTGTGTGTGTGTGTGTGTGTGTGTGTGTGTGTGTGTGTGTGTGTGTGTGGTGTGTGTGTGTGTGTGTGTGTGTGTGTGTGTGTGTGTGTGTGGTGTGTGTGTGTGTGTGTGTGTGTGTGTGTGTGTGTGTGTGTGTGTGTGTGTGTGTGTGTGTGTGTGTGTGTGTGTGGTGTGTGTGTGTGTGTGTGTGTGTGTGTGTGTGTGTGTGTGTGTGTGTGTGTGTGTGTGTGTGTGTGTGTGTGTGTGTGTGTGTGTGTGTGTGTGTGTGTGTGTGTGTGTGTGTGTGTGTGTGTGGTGTGTGTG
>JAPQNM010000026.1:3450289-3472789 GCA_029783475.1 Metacarcinus magister
TAGATAAAATATGTATAATGAAATCAACTGTCAGAGATATACATACTGTGAGTACAACTGTTGGAAGTATGTACACAATGTAAAACAACTGGATGAGGTATGGGTGTCACCTTTGCTTGCTATTACTTAGTGACAAAAATTCTTACCCTGTGTGTGATTTTGACACTCTTTCTCCAGTCCTCTGTGAATATTTCCTTGAACTGCTGTATATATCGACACACTTGCTGCTGTGTTCCCAACTGAAACCTGCAGGACAAGGCTGTGTTAGTTCATATGTTCACTTTCCAATAAAGTTTCATGATTCATTAACACAACACAACCCAGGACACACTTTGGGTCAACGTGTGAGTTGGCTTCACTTTAAGTAATGAGGTTGTCCCTTGGCCAGTACCCTTTAAATGTAAAATAAATAAATGAATAAATAGACATAAATAATGCTGCATCTCACCTCACATGCACGGAGCCATCTTGGTAATTGTTCTCTGTATTCTTTCAACCTTTATTGTATCTTTCTTTCAATGTGGTGACCATATGATTGCTGTATATTCCAATTTTTTTACGGATCATTGATACAATCAATTCACTAATATTTCTTAGTAAATTATATGCCTCCTGTGATGATCTGAAAATGTTACTTCCAAGTCTTTTTCTTCTATTCCCATTGAGTAATTTCCTCTATGCCTCTTACCCTCCTTTGCCAGATTTTATTTATCATGCCTTTTTTGTGATTTTATTATCTGTTTGAAATTATAACTTTTTCCACCTCTTGTTCTCTCTTCCACTCTGTATCATTGTTTCTTATTTCTTTTACATTGTCTACATTTTCTATGACTGTCTTCATTTTCATTCAGCTTAGATGACAAGGACTCACATTTCTTTCCTTAATTCAGTATTTTTCTGTTCAAAATGATTCATTCTTTATTCCATCTGTTTTACTTTCGCCTCCAATTCACTTATCATGTTTTACAAAGCTAACATCCTTTTTAAGTACAGCCTTTCTCTTAGGTCTTTATCTTTCCTATATTTCCTCAGTCCTGAAGCCTAGGAATGACCAACTAGTCTTAGGAGTACCATCCTGGCTCCTAATTGTTGTTGTTTACCAAATCGGTGTCCTCCCTCGGACCATCTCACTTACAGGTAAGTTTTCCCTATTTTTTCAGAGACAGGACAATAGCGAGCACAACTCCTCCCTTTGTGTACACAGTCTATGCCTCTAGAGACTGCATCCAGGTGTTCATTACCACAAATCATCTTTAGCCTCTGTAAATGCAGCTTACTCAACCTAGCAAGCCACACCATGTCTGCAGCGCCGCTCCACTGTGTGATGTCAATGCAATGGTAAATGCAGTGTTGGTGGGGCATTTTAGAGGATAAGAACAACCTACACCACCACCACCACCTCCAGTGATCATCCCTCCTAGTGATAGAGTCCCAACACATTTTCACATATATTTGGATATTGCAGAGCTGGAGTTGCATGTATCACTCAATGAACAAAATCAGGTGAAAAAAAGTTAACAACTAAATTAATTAATGAATAAATAATTACATCAATAAATAAAGACAAATCCAAAATGTATTATGAAGAAATAATACCAGTGGCTTGCTGTGTCTTAAGATGCCAATGTAACTTTTTTTCATCCAACACATCATGGGACTCCTTCTGTTCTGCATGACTGATGCACAACACTGCCACACACACACACACACACACACACACACACACACACACACACACACACACACACACACACACACACACAAAACAAAAAACAAAACAAAACAAAACAAAAACAAAAAGATATAACAAGAATTGAGAGAATTCAAAGAGCAGCAACAAGACTGGCTCCAAGTCTAATAAATGTAACTTATGAGGAAAGATTGGATAAGTCGGGACTGATCTCATTAGATAAAAGGAGAGAAAGGGGAGACTTGATAGCGGTGTATAGAACAATGAATGGAATGGATGAACTTGACAGGGATGATTTGTTTGTGTGGGACATAAGAAATACTGTACAAGGGGACACACACACACACACACACACACACACACACACACACACACACACACACACACACACACACAAGGGCACATAGTAGGAGACTGAAGAAGACAAGGTGCTTGGAAGACGTCAAAAAATATAGTTTTCCACACCGATGCATTGATACTTGGAATGGACTGGATAGTGAGACAGTGGAAGTGAGGTGTGTGCATGACTTTAAAGATAAAATTGATAGAGAATGATATGGAGATGGGACCCCACAAATGTGAGCTCATTTCCCCTAAACTACAACTAGGTAAATACACACATACACACACACACACACACACACACACACACACACACACACGCACACGCACACACACACACACACACACACACACACACACATTGAAGATCCAAAAGAGATGAGTGAAATACTAAACAAAAACTTCCAGAATGTATTCACAAGTGAAACAGAATTCAGACACCCACAAGAAAGAAAAGAAAGCACAGAGTTGTGGGAAATCAAGGTAAGCAGACATGAAATAAAGGAGTTGTTAAAGAACCTAGAAGAAAGGAAAGCTATAGGACCAGACGGGGTGTCAGGCCATGTATTAAAAGAATGTCGAGAACAACTTATTAAACCAATTTGTGACATAATAGAGAGCTCAATGAAGCAAGGAAAAGTGCCAAATGAGTGGAAGAGAGCAGAAATAATACCAATATACAAAAGTGGTAACAAAGAGGAACCTTTGAACTATAGACCAGTGTCGCTGACCAGCATAATTTGCAAGGTCTGTGAGAAGATAATAAAAAAGCAATGGACTAGGTACTTAGAAAAAGAAAAGAGAATAACAGACAGACAATTTGGATTTAGAGAAGGAAAGTCATGTGCAACAAACCTATTGAGTTTCTACTGAAGGGTGATTGATATAACACAAGAAAGAGAAGGATGGGTGGACTGTATATATTTGGATCTAAAGAAAGCATTTAATAAGGTACCACATAAAAGGTTACTATGGAAACTTGAGAACATTGGAGGACTGAAAGGAAATATTTTAAACTGGATAGAGGATTACCTGAGAGGAAGAGAGATGAGAACAGTCATAAGGGACACAAAATCAGAGTGGAGGAAAGTCACGAGCGGGGTACCACAAGGCTCTGTATTAGGATCACTGATGTTTATAACATATGTCAATGACTTACCGGAAGGACTAAGCAGCTACAAAGCCTTTTCGCTGATGATGCTAAACTGATAAGAAAAGTAAATAGTCAAGAGGATTGCAAAAAACTACAAGAAGATCTAAACAAGATCCAAGAGTGGAGTGAAAGATGGGAGATGGATTTCAATGCAAGCAAATGTCATGTGATGGAAATAGGAAAAAGCTCAAAGAGGCCTACATGGACATATAAAATGGGAAACAGCATTATAACAAGAGTAGATAAAGAGAAAGACTTGGGAATAGTAATGCAGGATAATCTATCTCCAGAGAAGCACATAAATAAGATATTTGGAGAAACATACAATATGTTAAGAAGTATAAGAGTGGCCTTTCACTATATGGATAAAGAGATGATGAAGAAGATTATCACTACAATGATTAGACCAAAAATGGAATATGCTGCCATTGTATGGTCTCCACATAAGAAAAAACATATAAAGAAACTAGAAAGAATACAAAGAATGGCAACGAAAATGGTTCCAGAGTTAGAAGGGAGGACGTACGAGGAGAGGCTGGAAGAAATTAATTTGCCAACACTTGAGGAAAGAAGGAAAAGAGGTGACCTGATAGCAGTATACAAACTGTTAAATGGAATGGATAAAACAGATATTAATATACTATCAAAGGAAGAAGCTGCTTATACAAGAGGCCACAAGAAGAAATAAAAAAAGGGAAGATGCTTGAATAACACAAAGAAATATAGCTTTCCACATAGAAGTATCGACACATGGAACAGTTTGAAAGAAGAAGTTATTGAAGTGAATAGTGTGCACAAACTGAAGGAAAAATTGGATCAATGTAGATACAGAGACAGGACCACACGAGTCTAGCTCAGGCCCTGTATACTACAACTAGGTAAATACATACACACACACACACACACACACACACACACACACACACACACACACACACACACACACACAGCCAAGCCAACCATCTACCAGTGTAAGGGAGGAGCAACATGATATCACACTTGCATTGCACCAATAGAATATATGTTAAATGTTGTGCTGTATAAGTGAATTACTTACTCATAACATCAGAAAACAATAGTCATGCCTAGTGAGGGTATTCTACAAGGCATGATACCAGATCACAATTTCCTTATATTATTTTGGAGAGTTAAATGATTGAGGTTCATAAATGGTGCATGGAATGAGTTGGATGTCGAGGTAATGACACCAAGGAATATCTATGACTATAAGAAAAAAATTTATAAGATTATATATGGAGACAGGACAACATGAACATGACTCAAATCCTGTACAGTACAACTCGGTAAATGTAACTAGGTGAATACAAAGGCTGTCTTGTAATTCAAAAATAGAGTATTACAAAAATGTACTTACTTGCAGGTAGAGCCATTCTGTTTTCCTTCTTGGTAATCCCGGTCAACATACAGTTCACCAAAGTACACTTCATCTGTCTTCCGTTGTGATATTGTCAATCTGTAGAAAGTCAACAAGAATAAAACTCACACTACCTCATGGTTATACAAATATAAGTTGAGTCTTACAGCTTACTCACATGCTTACATATAGTATTACAATGGTGTATGAATATTCCATGAGAAACACTGTCTTGTACTCCCTCACCCCTAGTACTCTTAAATCCAAAATGAAACTCTTACTTTTTTTTTTACTTCCCTCCATTGTGAGAGAAGTAGTAAAAGTGTAGTACTACAGGGATCAGTTTTGGCACCAATAATGTTTTTAATATATGTAAATGACATGACAGAAGGAGTAAGCAGTTACATAAATAAGTTTGTTTGCAGATAATGCAAAATTACTAAGAAAGATAAGGAACCACAAGGATTGTGAGGAGCTACAGAATTATATGAACAAGATATATGAATGGATCAAGATATGGGATATGGAATTGAATGCAAAAAAATGCCATGTATTGGAAATGGAAAAGAGTGTAATGAGATCCTCATGGATGTATAAGTTAGGGGAAAATATCATATCAATAATAAAAGTAAGAGAAATATTTGTGTGTTAATACAGGACAACTTATCAGCAGCATAACTGTTTGAGGTGATCTGAACGAGTTTCTGAGGTTGAATTTGCAGTGCATTATAAAGGTAAGAAGATATCGAGTGGTTAACAAAACAAATTTTTACTCTGTATTATGTTTTTTATAATTGTCATTAGTCTTGTACCTACACATTTTGTTTTCAAAAACATCAAAAAAATATTTTGGGGGTGGTTTTTGGGACTTGGGACGAATTAATTATATTTCAATTAATTTCAATGGGGAAAGTTGATTTGCAGAACGAGCATATCGTAAAAGCTTGGTCATGGAACGAATTAAACTTGTAATGCGAGGCACCACTGTGTATATATATATATATATATATATATATATATATATATATATATATATATATATATATATATATAATATATATAATATATATATATATATATATATATATATATATATATATAATATATATAATATATATATATATATATATATATATATATATATATATATATATATATATACACAGAGAGAGAGAGAGAGAGAGAGAGAGAGAGAGAGAGAGAGAGAGAGAGAGAGAGAGAGAGAGAGAGGAGATCATGAAAACTTTGAGTGCCTTACTTGGTGTGGTATATCCTGCCCTGGGCCCGCTCGGTCTCCAGCACCAGCTCCTCAATGAACACAAGGGAGTTGTCGGTGGTGTAGCTCGGCCGCTCGTACACACGGGCTACTTTGGGAACGTCAATGCTCTCAGGAATACTTAACTCTGGGGTGTTGTCCATTGATATAGGAATCAGCTGGAGGGGGAAAAAGAAAGAAAACTTTTTAATCTCAAACTCCTACAGCATATTATTTTTGGTCAAATATCTACACATTTTAGTTTGACATCCATCAGCTCAAGATTCTTCCACAGAAAGACCACATCCGTCTTCTAATCTTTTATCTCAGTTACTTCACATTTTTTAACGCCCTTGATCTCAGCAGCATGTCACAAACCCCGCCCTCAATAAATAATTAGGAGTGTGTGTTTTAATGCAAATGGGTTGAGATGAAGAAAAAAAATTACTCCAGCTCACTCTGTCCAATACATGTCTTTCAAACTCACTTTTACAAAAAAATATTCAATCAAATGCATCTTAATATTGTATGAAAGGCCTGGCAGCTGCATTAACCTAACTCCTCCCTTTCAATATAAACCATTGTATGGGACTGAGTAATACTTAGCTGAATAATTAGATATACTACAAACATCCTTTTAAAAAGATAAACCAAGGTCTTATATCTAAAAGTGCTGTTTACCGAGCAGACAGGGGACAGAGGGGAAGGGGAGAGTAAAGTCTCTCTGAACCCTAAATGTCTTGTCATAACTACCCCTTTTAATGGGATATAAGCCAGGTAGATGCATAGAAAGATATACCAAGCCTTAAATATGGAGTCATTTGTCCAAGCAACACAAGGACAGAGTTCATCATTCCTTCAAGAATGATCTAACTTCAGACTTGATGGGAAGCTTACTGGTTTAGTTATGTTTTTGCCATTGGGTCGCCTCTCCTTTTTGCCGCTGAGAAAGTTGTGTAACCTCAGACACTTGGGTGCTGGGAACTCCTCAAACACCTTCTTGCGGTTCTGAGCAATCTGAAATATTTACATTTACTAATAATGATGTTCATCACAAAGCACATGATGATAATTGTGAAAATACATATCATGAACAATTATTTGGAACCTACATAAAGATGATTGACAGTCATTACTGGTACACTGTTAGAATCAGGTCTCTCCTTCCTCACTTCTAAGGTAAAGGAAGGGATGAAGCACAGTAACGAGTAGTAGGTACACAAGTAAAATTTTTCATAACCCACAAAGTATATCTATAATTATAAAGCGATAAGTTTGCTTAGTGTGCCAGGAAAAGTGTGTGGCAGAGTCCTGAAAGAGAGATTGATGGAAGTAACTGAAGGGAAGGTTAGTGAGTGAGCAGGGAGGGTTTAGGAAAGGAAAAGGATGTGTAGATTAGATATTTACAATTAAAATCATGGTAGAGGAGTACTTAGGCAAGGATGAAAAACTATATGCAACCTTTATGCACTTAGAAAAGGCATATATAGAGTTGATAGGAAGGCTCTTTTGAATGTTCTGAAAATTTATAGTGTTAGAAGACAGTTGTTGACAGGAGTAAAGGCATTTTATAGTGAGGCAAGTGTGTGTGTAAGGGTTGATGGAGAGCTATATGAATGTTTTCCTATAGGAGTAGAAATAATAAATTGAAGGACTAGTGTACATATATGTATCTGACCAGTAATAAGTTAAGGGAAGTACTCTTGATAGAACACCTTCCTTTTGTTCACCTCTACCTTGTCATCTCATCTTGCTTTCTAGGCTAAAGTGAAACAGACAAATAATGTGTAGGATAGCGAGGAGCAAAGAGTGAATGAGTGTTACCTGACTAAACCTCCGCGCTGCTCTCTTCACTGGCACTGTTGAAAATTTGTACTTCCTTTGGTGGAGTTTATTACTGATGATAGCCACCAAAGGGGATGGAGATAGGTTAAGGGAAGGAGCCATCCTCTTAATGATCTCAGCCTCCATGTACAGCTTCTCTTCAGTACTCCAGTCCCGGTCTTGAGTCATAGATGCAACGTCTGCCATCACAGACTGTTGTAACAAAGAGACCTTCAATATTTTGTTTTCATTTCTTTCTAAGTTACTCATATCCTGTCAAGAGGTGTACAAGTCAATATACAATGGAGAATAATGCACAAATATATCCTTGTTCACATTACCCATCACCCATGACCACGGGCAGGTAATCTCTGTGTTGCATAACTTGTTTTATTTAACTCCTGGCAGCCACATGTTTGGTTGAGATTCCAATTGATTCATACTTTTGTAGTCACCTTTAATTACCTCAGTGCATAGTCCTTTTTGTTTGTGTAATAAAGTCATAATATTGGTAATAATCATGTCTCCACAAGTACAGTGTGGGATAGACAGACAGACAGACAGAAAAACATATATAAACAGATATCCACTTTACCCAATCCCTTCAAAATTCTATACACGGCAATAAGATCTCACATTTCCCTTTATTCTTCAAGAGTTGGGAGGTTAAGTTTTGTTAGGTTCTCCTCATACAATAGATCTCTCAGGCTTGAGGCTATCTTGGTTATTGCTCTTTCTATTCTTTCAACCATAATTTTTTTTTGTGACATAACCATACAACTGCTGCATATTCAAACCTCGACCGAATCATAACCATAATTCATTTTTTTATCATCTTGTCCAAGTAGATGAATGCTAATTTTATACTTCTAAATAAGTTATATGTTTCTCTTGTGATCCTATTAATGTTTTTTTTCTGAAGACAGGTTATTCATAATTGTTACCCCAAAGTCTTTTCTTCCTTAGTTTTGTTAATCCCTTCACTTTGCATAAAATAACTACTTGTTTGTCTTCTACTGCTCTTGTCCATTTCCATTACTTTACATTTTTTTAATCTCGTTTGGTACCTCGTCAAAAGCATTCTTTAGGTCTAGATAGACACAATCAATCCAATTATATCTTTCCTGTATTTTTGTCAACCATTCTCAAACAGAACTTCAATAAATTTGTAGTGCATGATGAACCTCCTCTAAATCCAAATTCACATTCTGATACTAAATTGGTCTCTTCTAGGTACTTGATTAATTAGTCTTTCATCATTCTCACACAGGTTTTTGCAACAACACTTGTTAAGGACACAAGTCTGTTACTCAATGACCTTTTTTTTCAATAATTGTGATATTTTGTTCTATTTTCATCTACTTTGTGATTGTTTGCTTCCATGAGATCACTGGCATATTTCACATTTTGATTGGGGTCACCGTCCCCTAACCCCATGCATGACAGGAGACACATACACTGAGGCACACCAGGAATCTATGGTGATGACCTGCATGACAATGGTTATACAACAATGGCTTAACATGTACTCTCCACTGTAACACAACTTACTATAAATCAAAACTGTGACAACCATTAAATTGCATGTACACACCTGTCCTGTTGGCTGGAGGAGGACATATCTAGTTTCATAGGAAGAGTCCAGCATCCTTCGGTAATCCCGCACCTCGGCTATCACACATCCAGAGTGGTAGATCTCTATATTGGAGTCATCCAGTAGGTCTAGCAGCATTGGGGGAAGCTTTTCATTATCTGCAAATAAGAAAATGATTGCAATAAACCATAAACATTGACTATAACATTGGAAACTTGTGATGGGATGTTTTGTGCCTGCTGATATAAGTGAAGGAGGTGCATGTGTAGTGTGCAAGTCCTTTGAGCACCAGGACCACTGGACACTTGGTGCACACTGCCAGGTTACCAGCTCACCAGGCACCTCCCTCCCTTAGTGTTAATGGCTACTCATGATCCTGACAGGGTGGACAAATAGCTGAGTTACCTAATTGCTGCCTATCTGCCCCACACATCATTCAAAATCATGTCAGAGCATCTTGGCAGCCAGCACATCAAACCACATCACTAAGGCAATGATTAGTACACATAAAGTTGATTCAGTTCCACCTTACCTATGTAGGTCAAGAATGAATCTTCTTCATATGGAAGGCGAACAGTTTCAGTTTCAAGTCCTGATGACATCTTGATGGCGAGGGAGTAACCTTCATTGCCTCGGTAAAGGTTCACCACCAAGCAGTTCAAGTTTTCTCGTTTGACCAACTTGTCCAGCAATTTGTGGGTCAAACTGATGCTCTGAAAATGTGTTAAAATCCCAATTATATGAGGAAGTCTTTTAGAATTCGTTATAACAATATCAACACCTTCAGTTTCCAAGACAAATATAAATTAAATTCATAATTCTGCAAGAAAAGAAATCAAGGCTTTTGTTGGAAGATTAAGTGATTTACAACTAACTAGTTTGTCTATCTTAACATTCTTCATTTAGCTAATTCCAACTTCCTTCCTTCCTCACTTCTTCCTCCTCTCTCACACCTTCCTCATCATTGAGATCCATTAACTCAAGAGATGGGAGAGGTTTTAGCTGACATCTACCTTCCAACTAGTGAAAAATCATAACATTCCTCCTCCTTTGCCTTCTTTATCACACAGATCCATTATCACAAGTAGGTGGGAGCAACAGGATGACATCAAACTCAGGAACTTGTAACTCAGTACAGTAATTAATTCCTAAAGCATCCCACACTTAACAACCTGAGGAATAAATTACAGTCATCATTGAAAGGCGGATCAATACCTTTATTCTTGGCGTCTTGTTGGCCTCCTCAGCGTAAATGGCCGCCAGCTTCTTGAAGAGAGGCTGTCCCTGCAAGGCTCCATAGCCACCCTGCACCAGCGCCTCGTGGCTCTGCTCCATCAGATACTGAAACACAAACACACGCATCTTTACTCATATATACACTCAAAATTAAATGGTTTGAAATTACATCATATTGTTGATGTAGAAGTGTGATGTGTACATATCTATCTACCTGGGTGTATATCCCCATTAAAAGGGGGTAACTAAGACAAAGCATTTAGGGTTCAGGAAGATTTTACACTCCCATCCCCTTCTACAGAGGAGACACCACCCACACCCACACCCACACCCACCACCCCACTCACTGTGACAGTCACTACACACACCCACACCCACCACCCCACTCACTGTGACAGTCACCACCCACACCCACACCCACCACCCCACTCACTGTGACAGTCACCACCCACACCCACACCCACCACCCCACTCACTGTGACAGTCACCACCCACACCCACACCCACACCCACCACCCCACTCACTGTGACAGTCACCACCCACACCCACCCACACCCACAACCACACACACACACACACCCACCCACCACCCCACTCACTGTCACAGTCACCACACACACACACACACACACACACACACACACACACACACACCCAAACACACACACGGTCCGCTAGCGTAGTGGTTAGCGCACTCAGCTCACAACCGAGGGGGCCAGGGTTCGATCCCCTGGGCGGACGGAGATTATTTGGGTGTGTCTCCTTTCACGTGTAGCCCCTGTTCACCTAGCAGTGAGTAGGTACGGGATGTAAGTTGAGGAGTTGTGACCTCGTTGTCCCGGTGTGTTGTGTGTGAGTGGTCTCGGTCCAACCCGAAGATTGGTCAGTATGAGCTCTGAGCTCTTTCCATAGGGGGACGGCCGGCTGTCTCGAGAGAGACCAGCAGCAGACTGTACAGTGAAATACACACACACACACACACACACCACCCCACTCACTGTGACAGTCACCACACACACCCATCCACCCACCCACACACACACTCACCCACCCACACACACACCCACACACCCACACACACACACACACCCACACACACACACACACACACACACACACACATTGATGGTGCATTGTGAGTATGAGCATTATAGTGTTGGTGTACAGGTGTGGACTCACGTCTGCCTTGTTGATAAGGGACTCCAAGGCCTCCATAGTGAACACAGCACCACAGCGTAGTCTTCTCCAATATTTGCTTTGGCTGTGCAGGCTGTGATGCCACAGCCTCTAGTGCCCCAAAGGTGTAGGTTGCAAATGAGTAAGTGGATCAGATCCTGTTGAGTTGACCTGTCCTCTGGAGGAAGGTCCTGGTGTGTTTGAGTACTTTGAAGGGCAGGCCAGGGTCTTGAGAGCCACGTAAGAGGTCACTTATTGATGGTCTGCAGAGGTGGAGAGACGACAGTGAGTGGATTACATTTCCATGCATCATCAACATATTCTGATGAAGGAATGTCCTTCCTAACAAATATGGCCACACCACCACCACCACCACCTCCCTTGTTGACTCTCTTCTGTACACAGTATACAAGTCACAATAAAAGCACTGGGCGGACACAGCCTGAGAATTCAACTTAGTTTCTGTAATAAACATAACATATTGCCTCTCCTTATTTACAAGTAATGCTGCATGCAGTTTTGATCCCATCCACATTAGTGTATATACATTTTAGTGCTTCTAAGCTTACTACTGGTTTGCTACAGCTAACTAATTCTCTTGGTTTGGTGGCATCAGACTTATCTCCGGGGAATTTAGTTGTGTGTTGGATGTCAACCTTGACGTATGTGTGGTGTGGTGAATAGTTCTTGTTGGTCCTGTCACTTACTTACTTAGTTTACTTAGTTAAGTTTAGAGGCCAATGCCTCACAGCCATGGTGGTCCACCGCTGCTCCCGTATTGAGCATCGTTCTTTGCAAGCTCAACCTGGTCAGGTATTGCGTTTGTGGCAGCTCTACATTTTCCAGTGTACCCATTGACTGGTGGTTCATCTGGCAGGCTCGATAAGAATCTGTCCAGCTCTTTCTTGAATTTCGCCACTGAGCATCCCGTCACATCCCTCACTTTTCTGGGGAGGGAGTTGAAGGTCTTGGCTCCATTGTGACTTAGGCTGGATGCCAGCAGCATTTTTATTCTTGCAGGAGCCTCTGAAGGAAGGGCCTGCCGTTTACACTTTCTTCCAGTCCGGGTGTTGATTACTGGCTGCAGGGAACCCAATGTAGGGTCTGGTACCTGCCTTTCTAACACCTTCCAGGTGTATATTGCCCGGTACCTATCCCTTCTTCTCTGCTGGGAATACAGATTAAGTTCCTGCAGTCGCTGCCAGTAGTCGAGGGTGTTCATTCCGTTGATGTTTCTGGTGAACGTTCTTTGGACTGACTCTAGGGCCTCAATTTCACTCTTTTTGTGTGGGACCACAGTTGGCTGCAGTAGTCAAGGATGGGCTGCACCAAGGCTCGCCAAAGGGTCAGCATCACCTCTTTTTCCCTCGATTTAAATGTCCTGAGGACCCAGCCTGCCATTCCCTGGACTTTGTTCACCGTTGTTTTGATGTGGTGATGGAAGGTTGCCTCTTCATTAAGTTGAACACCAAGACATTTTACTTGTGGTTTTGAGATTATCTCGTCACCTCCTTCTGTGTGCAACTTGGTTGATTTTTTGATGTTTTGATGAGGGCCGCATCTTAGTAGTTCAAATTTATTATCATTAAATTCTATGTTACTATTTTCTGCCCATTTGTAGATTGTGTTGAGGTCATTTTGGAGGAGGCTTATGTCTTCTTCGTTGGTGATGACGTGGCTCAGGCTGGTGTCATCTGCGAATGATGATATGAAGGAGTTGCCAATTTCTTTGTCAATATCATTCATTAGCACCAGGAATAGCAGTGGTCCCAGTACTGATCCTTGTGGCACTCCACTAGTGACCTCTGACTGTTCTGAGGTGTGGCTGTCAACGGCAACTCTCTGCACCCTCGATGATAAGAAGCTGTGCAGCCACACTCCCACTTTGCCAGTCATACCATAGGATCTCATCTTGTGGAGCAAGATGCCATGGTCAACCTTATCAAAAGCCTTGGCGAAGTCCAAAAACACCACATCCACATTTTTTCCTTCACCAAGTCTTTGAAGCAGCCAATCATAGTGTCTCAAAAGATTGGAGAGGCAAGACCTGCCTTTTCGGAAGCCGTGCTGGTTTTCACTTAAGAGGCCGTTTGTTTCCAGGTAGCTCACCAACTTGTCACGCAGAATCTTTTCAAAGATTTTGATGATATGAGATGTGAGCGCTACCGGTCTATAGTTGTTGGCCAGGCTTTTATCACCATGTTTGTATATTGGCGTGATGGTAGCCTCCTTCAGCAATGTTGGGACTATGCCTGTGTCCATGGAGCAATTTTAAAAGAGGCCGTGCCAGAGCTTCTTTGCATCTTCTAAGCAGGATGGCGGGCACCCCGTCAGGTCCAGCAGCTGCGTTGATCCTTATTTCCTCTATTGCCTTTTTCAAATCTTCTTCGGTGAACTTTATATTGCAAAAGTGTTTATCCAGCGAGGTGTCATTTGTGAAGAATTGAACTGGATCTTTGATTAGCATTGCTGTGTTGGGAGAGCTGAAGACTCTGTTGAATTGTTGAGCAAGGGCTTGACATGTTTCTATGGGATCCTTGGTGACAGTGCCTTGCTCAGTCTGTAAGGGTCCTATCTGCTCCTTTGTTTTGGAGAATCTCTTACAGTAACTGTAGAAATACTTTGGGTTTTTCTTTATATTTTCTATTGCCCGGTTTTCTTCAAAATTTCTTTGCTTGTCATGTGACGCTTTTATTTCCTGCTCCACCTTGGATATTTTTTGGATGAGTGTCTGTTTTCTGTGCTCCTGTGGCGTCCTTTTCAGTTGTCCACAGAGTCGTGACCTCTTCCTCATCATTATTTTTCTATCTTTAGGGATGTTGGACCGTCGCGTCATTTTGGTCCTTTTCCTTGGGGGCACATGTGCCTGACACAGGTTTAGAAGTGTCGTTAGCAAGCTGCTAAGCATTTCGTTGGGGTCTTTACCATCAAGTAGCACGTACCAGTCCATTGCACTGAGACCGCTGCTCAGGTGATCCCACTTGGTTTGCTTGCTGAAGAAATTGAGGTTGGAGAAAGGATTTTGTTGAGGAGTCACTGTGAGTTTCGGAGTTGAGCCAAGCTTCTTATATGTGGTGTTTATTGTGATGAGGTTGTGATCAGAGAAGATGGTTTTTTCTGTAGAGTGGTTGCTCACTGGTAATAGTAATAGTAATAGCCTTGATCTGTGTGTGTACTGGGGTAAATAGTGCCTTGTTGGTCCTGTCACTGGTAATAGTATAATAGTAATAGTAATAGCCTTGATCTATGTGTGTAGTGGGGTGAATAGTTCCTCGTTGGTCCTGTCACTGGTAATTTGAATGTTATCATCAGCTGATGCATTTCTACGTGTTTCTCTGTGTTTGTGTATTATCCTCATTACCTAGGACAACTTTGAGTAGTGTTGTCTTCTTATCTGCCTGCTGTCCTTGTTCTTCTCGCTTGTAGGGCAGATTCAACTGAGTCAAATACCTGATCTCCATTTGTTTTTCAATGCCAAAATCCCTAGTTAGCTCACGTGCTCTGTCCCTGAGTTCCACCTCCACCTCTTGAGTTCCTTGTTACTACACTTCTCCGAGACATTATGAGATCAATTCTAAATATAATACATCTAGCACATCCTTATCAACAATACTGACACCTTCTCTGCCTCCAACTACAATACTGACACCTTCTCTGCCTCCAACTACAATACTGACACCTTCTCTGCCTCCACCTACAATACTGACACCTTCTCTGCCTCCACCTACAATACTGACACCTTCTCTGCCTCCACCTACAATACTAACACCTTCTCTGCCTCCAAGTACAATACTGACACCTTCTCTGCCTCCAAGTACAATACTGACACCTTCTCTGCCTCCACCTACAATACTGACACCTTCTCTGCCTCCAAGTACAATACTGACACCTTCTCTGCCTCCACCTACAATACTGACACCTTCTCTGCCTCCACCTACAATACTGACACCTTCTCTGCCTCCAACTACAATACTGACACCTTCTCTGCCTCCAACTACAATACTGACACCTTCTCTGCCTCCACCTACAATCACAGGTAACCCAGAAAGCAAACGTCCACTCGCCGCCAGTATATATGACTACTGCATAGGATCAGTTGAAGGGGTGTGAGGGTGTAACATTAATACATTGGTGTACAGGTGTGGACTCACGTCTGCCTTGTCGATGAGGGACTCTAGGGCCTCCATGGTGAACACAGCAGCACAGCGTCACAGCAGTACTGCGGAAATCTTGTTCTTTGGAATTTGATGGTTTCCGTGCAGGGTGTAGTGTCACAGCCTCTAGTGTTTTTATTGTTATTGTTGTTGTTGTTAATGGGTAGGAGTGTTCCTTGGTGGGTGGTAATGGTGTGCGTCCATCGGCCTCGCTAATGTGACAGGACAGCGGGAAGCTTGTGGCATCAGTTTGTTTTGTTTCTTTGTTGTGATTGTCACGTTGGTTCATATATAACAATAGTGTAAATAATTGTCAATTTCATAGATTTAGTATAAAATTGTAAGTTGGTTAATATTTGTATTAGTTATTTATTAGTTATGGTATATATGATTATTATTATATAAAGTTTGATATCATGAACCGTAGTGCTGGTCCTTCCTTCCTGAGCCTGTCACCACGCGGGCACAGCTGGTGAGTGTGTGTGTGTGTGTATGTGTTGTATTACCTGTTGTATTACTGTTGTTTTACTCAGTGTGGGCAGGGACTGGCGGCGTCACTGAAGCTATCATTAATGATATGTGGGGCCAACATTGTGCCATAACACACCCTGGTAAGGCATCATCACTGCCTCCCACCATCACCATGTGCTTTTGTTTACATCATGTGTCTGCCTCGTGCATGTGTTTGTGTTGATAACGTGGCTTCACAAACACATTAAAACCTAAGTTCGTAATAAAAGGGAAAGTAAGGTGATGGTCTTTGAAGGGAGTGGTGCATTTTAGTACACCTAGGGAACAACAAGCTTGGTGGCTCTTCTCTGTACTCACCAGTACGTTGAACATTACGTAACCTTTAGGGTGAGTGTGCCAGCGGTAGGAAGGTGCGAGGTAGTGTAAGGAGGAAAAATGGGCTTTTCAGTCACTCCAGTCGCCTATATTATAAACAGCTAACCTAACAACTTTGGGTAAAAATTAGTTTCCTTAACCACTCGATATCTTCTTACCTTTATAATGCACTGCAAATTCAACCTCAGACACTTTTTAAGATCACATCAAACAGGATAAAGATTCGGAAGACGATTCAGTCTGTTTTTTGGACAAGGCAATTTTTTTCTGATAGATTTTGGTGTGTTTTTACCTGGGAATTAATCTAATGTTTGTTTGTTATGCCATGCAATTTTATTATTATTTTCCCTCAAGGTAAAAATTGCCACAAAAAAGTCAGATTAATTCAAAATCAATAAGAGAAAAATTGCTTCGAGTAATCTTAAGCAAACCTAATTAAACATAACCTAACCTAAACTAGATAAAGATTCGTAAGACGACCCAATAGGTTTGCTTAGGATTACTTAAAGCAATTTTTCTCTTATTGAGTTTGATGGTTTTTAATTAATCTGACTTTTTTGTGGCAATTTTTACCTTGGGGAAATAAAATTGCATGGCATAACAAACAAACATCAGATTGATTCAAAACACATCAAAATCTATCAGAAAAATATTGCTTTCTCCAAAAAACAAACTGGGTCGTCTTCTGAATCTTTACCCCAAACAGTTATGCCGCTGAATTATAGAAAAAATACGATTTTAGGTTGTTAGGTTTGGTTGGGTTAGTTTTGGTTAGACTTATGTTAATTTAGAAGCTATCAAATGTTTTCTTGAAGTAGGGGGTTGTGTGAGGTGCATACGCCATTTTTTTCATAACCACACGCCATTCTGGTGAAGATATAAAAATTTTCCGAAAAAATTTGCTTTGTTAGCATAATCTCAGAGCTGCAGTTAAGTAAGCCTAACCAAAACTAACCCAACCAAACCTAACTAACGTAACCAAACCTAACATAACCTAATAAAAAAATTTGTATATTTTTCTTCTTCTTTTGACCTATTCCGCTTGATATCACTTTGTAGGTTGTCTCCCGTCTACTTCTTTCTTCTATCTCTTTCTATAGATTTTGCTGCTCAATTTTGCTCAGTCAGTCTCTTTCTCCTTTCCCAACTCTGCAGCAAAAACTTTTGAGTACACTTCACCACTCTTTCAGTTTCGTTGTCTCCATACAATCCTAGTACAGTGGTGATTCCTCCATCCACTTCATCTAGTCTCTTGCTCCATTCTTCCCCCCCAATAATCTCTGTAATTCCTTCTACCAGCTGTCTTCTCTCTTCTTCGTATCTATCACAAACCACTACCATATGTTCTATCGTTTCCTTCACTCCCTCACATAATCCACAGCTCTGTCCCTGTTCATCCCTATTTCTACCATTCAGTTCTAAGGTGCCTGTCCTGTAATTCAGCGGCATAACTGTTTGAGGTGATCTGAATGAGTTTCTGGGGTTAAATTTGCAGTTATAAAAGTAAGGAGATATCGAGTGGTTAAGGAAATGAATCTTTATCCAACTTTGCTTCATATTAATGCCAGAGTACCAAGAAAGTCATTTTGTGTTTGGAGACTGTAGGGTTACAGTTATAGTGGTCGTTGTTGAACCTTTGGGTAAATCTGCATAACTATTGCTGGTACGATATGGATATAAATATGAAGTGGTATGTACGTACATACAGGTTTCAGGCGGTGCTCCTCATTACAAGCAAACATAGGACATATATGTAAATCAGGCAAAAATATTTAGGGTGAAATGTCAAACTTTTGGGTAATTAAATATAAAAAGCTTATATAACCTAACATAGCATACAGGTAAATAATGACGAGCACCGCCTGAAACTTTCACAGATGTGTTGAGTACACTATGTATAGTATGGTTGCATCCATATTTAGCATCAGTTCTTGTAAACTCAACTTGGTCTGGTATTGAGTTTGAAGCAACTCAACTTTGCAGTATACCCAGTGACTGGCAGCTCATCTTGGAGAGTGTTTAAGAATTAGTCTAGTTCCAGCCTGAACTTTTCCATTGAGCACCCTGTCAAGTCCCTTACTTGTCAGGAGTGTTGTAGGTCTTAGGTCCACTGTGTCCCAGGCTGGTTGTTTGCATCATTTTGATGCTTGATTCGGAGGTAGAGTTTGCCTTCTACACTTTTGTTATACTTACTTACTTTGGTTACTTTGGTAAATTTTGCCTGTTAACGGCACAGCTGAAGTGGGCTTCCACTGGCTCCAGGTCCCTCCTCAACCCCTATTCCTGGACTTGGGGTGATGGTTGTTAGGGTGTTGTGATGGGAGTTAGGGTATCCTGGTGTTGGAGGTTCATCTGGTATCCCACTGAGCCACTTGTCCAGTCTCCCCTTGAAACACTCCACTGTGATGTTTGTCAAGTTACGGAGTTCTTTTGGGGCACAGTTGAACAAGCGGGTACCATTGTAGGTGAACGTGTTATGCACCAGGGTTCTCAGTCTTGCTGTTGTGCCCTGCGTTTCCTGTACATAACACAGTCGACCTCTCCTGGGATGTGGGTTTACTACTAACCCAACATTTGGGGCTTTTCCCTCTAGTATCTTCCAGACATATATGATAATATATCTCTCCCTCCTCCTCTGCAGCGAGTAGAGATGCAAGTGTTTCAGCCTCTCCCAGTAATTCAAGTGTTGGACGCCCTGAATTCTAGTTTGGCTGTGTATAATGGACTACAAAGCACAGGATGTAGGATCTGGCTGGCACTTTATGCTTCATCACATTGCATGTATATATGAAGAGTTGACCAAGTCCATCCTCATTGGTGGGGCTTAGCGTTGTTAATCAGAAAATGGACTAGAGTCAAAACATCACCCATTTGCCATAGGTCATTCAGTTCACTATATGGAAATTTACTTTGGAAGCACTGTTGTATGAATAACTACGTACTTATATTATTGTAACTTTCTTGTATTACTTTTGTCAAATTGTGTTGTTGGTAAAACATAAAACATTCTTTGATGACAATTGGTAAGAAGTGTTATATTGGGTGGCTGCAAGTTAACCTTGTTCTGTACTCAAGGCCATAGATGCTCACCTCTTTGGGAGACACTGAAAGAGGTTACCGTATTTTACGCCTTATAAGACGCACTTCTTTTCCCTCAACAATAGGTGATGACTCTCCTTCCCCATATGTGATCTGAGATGAAAATGAAGTGTTAAGGCATGTGGTTGGGTTAAAGGGTAGCGGCTCACAGTGTTACCTCATTACTTACCTGTTCAAGTCATTTCAGGACCTGAAAACATTCACTTTAATTGATTATTTGTATGCTCTGTGAGAAAGATAATGTATGTAGTTATTACATTTAGTTGAATGAGTAAGAGTGAAGGTTGGTGGTACACTCGTCCACACTTGTTCAGTAAAGCCTTGCAAGATTGGTGCCAACACCACCATTGCATTCATTACATGCCACATGGAAGTAAACAGGTGGGTGTGAGGTGGTGGTAATGCTGTTGACTGTACCAATATTTGGTGTACATGATGCTCGTTACTGATCCAACTTTTTATTAGAATGATCTCCCTAAAACTATGGTGCATCTTGCAAGATGCAGCGTCTTATAAAGCGTAAAGTACGGTACTAATGTGCCTCCTCGTCTCCCCAGGTGCAGGGGTGGCTGTCCTTTCTCTGCTGCAGCTGGATATAACAGCTCACCCAAGCCTAGTGCAGCAGCACAGCACACAGCTCACCTGAGAGGCATCAGCCTACCCCTCCTACAACCATGCCACAGAACGAGCACATTGAGCTTCACCGGAAGCGTCATGGCCGCCGCCTTGACTATGAGGAGCGCAAGAGAAAGAAGGAGGCGAGGGCTGGCCATGAGAGGTCAGCCAAGGCACAGAAGATATTTGGTCTGAGGGCCAAGCTTTACAACAAGAAGCGGCGCAATGAAAAGATCCAGATGAAGAAGACCATCAAGGCCCACGAGGAGAAGATGACTCGGCAGAAGGACAAGGAGGGGGTGCCGGAAGGGGCCGTGCCATCCTACCTGCTGGACCGTGAGGGACAGTCCCGTGCCAAGGTCCTCTCCAACATGATCAAACAGAAGCGCAAGGAAAAGGCAGGCAAGTGGGACGTGCCCATCCCAAAGGTGAGGGCACAGTCCGAGGCCGAGGTGTTCAGAGTGATCAAGTCCGGCAAGCGCAAATCCAAGGCGTGGAAACGCATGGTCACCAAAGTCACCTTCGTCGGGGACCAGTTCACCCGCAAGCCACCCAAGTTTGAGAGGTTCATCCGACCCATGGCCCTGCGCTTCAAAAAGGCACACGTGACCCACCCGGAGCTGAAGGCCACGTTCTGCCTCCCCATCATCGGTGTGAAGAAGAACCCAAGCTCCACCATGTACACCACCCTGGGCGTCATCACCAAGGGCACCGTCGTGGAGGTGAACATCAGTGAACTGGGACTGGTGACGCAGAGTGGCAAGGTGGTGTGGGGAAAGTATGCCCAGGTGACCAACAATCCAGAAAATGACGGTTGTATCAATGCTGTACTGCTTGTGTGAGGGAGGCAATACCAAGCCTCCCTCTCAGTGGTCCTGTGTGTGGTGATGAGGTGTGAATGATGTCGCCTGTACTGTGTAAATCTTTATTTTGAATTAAAGTTATAATGCGATGCTTGTGTTTTATCTGAACCTAATTGAAATGGTTTATTGAAGGTATTCATGGTTCTTCTATGTGTGTGAGGACTGATAAAAGTATTTGGTTGAGTTCACAGATTGTTATAACTTGAAAATGTCTCTGAAAGAAGGGAAGAAGTGTTAGACTTTAATACAGGATGAGTGTGCCAGCAGTAGGAAGGTGTGAGGTAGTTCTAGAATGAGAGAAAATTAAAGAAATTAAAGCAAAAAGGGAGAGATGGGTTGAGAAATAAGAGAGAGCTGTGAAAGACAGGTGTGTCATAGGATCACTTGCAAGGATTATGAGAGCAAGGAATGTGTCCATGGAGGTAAAGAGAGGGTTAAGGAACAGTGTTCTGCCAACATTGACGTATGGATGAGAGTCTAGACATGGAATAGGGCACAGCAGTCAAGAGTGCACGCTGTGCAAATCCAATATTTGAAAGAGCATTTGGCGTGATAAGATGGGAGGATGAGAACAATGAAAGTGTGTATGTAAGGTGTGACATATGGAGTGAAGTGTGGTGTAGTGAAATGTTTTTTTTAAATACTTTTTTGAGATGTTTGTTCATATTGAGAGAAAGAAAAGTCAATAGTTTGTGAAGAAAGTGTATGCAAGTGATATTGAGGGTCCTAGGAGGAGAGAAAGGCCAGTTGTAAGATGGAAGGATAGGGTTTATGGAAGATATTTTGATCATGTTTTTTATATATCTCAATGCTTCTTAATTTTAATTTGCCTCCAACAGACCACAATCATGCAGATTTTTGTGAAAACACTCACAGGGAAGACCATCACTCTTGAGGTCGAAGCTTCTGATACTATCGAGAATGTGAAGGCCAAGATCCAAGACAAGGAAGGTAAGTGTGATGCAGAATGTACGGGGGACCACACCCCTCCCCTCTCCCGCCTCACTGGCCTGCCTAGTCCTGCCTTAGTGTGAAGCCAGGTACTGGTGTTCACATAGGAGTGTGTAATACTGCATTTATTATTGTTTTAATAGTGTTAGGCAGTGCTACCTTTTTAGTAGTAAGCAACCAAAACTATGATTTCTTCCTCTCCACCCAGGAATTCCTCCTGATCAGCAGCGCCTCATTTTTGCCGGGAAACAGCTTGAAGATGGACGCACCCTTTCTGACTACAACATCCAGAAAGGTGAATCTTTACACTTCCTTTCAATGTATGA
>JAPQNM010000026.1:3480289-3515289 GCA_029783475.1 Metacarcinus magister
TTCTTATCATTTGAGAAATTTGAATTTTTTATTTACATACAAGTTAGCAGTTTACTTTGAATAATTTCATATCATACACTATGGATTCAGATTTGACTAAAAAGTTGACTACAATCTTTCCCTGTGAAGACGATTTTGTCCATCTGACTGTGAAGACGATTTTGTCCATCTGACTGTGAAGACGATTTTGTCCATCTGACTGTGAAGACGATTTTGTCCATCTGACTGTGAAGACGATTTTGTCCATCTGACTGTGAAGACGATTTTGTCCATCTGACTGTGAAGACGATTTTGTCCATCTGACTGTGAAGACAATTTTGTCCATCTGACTGTGAAGACAATTTTGTCCATCTGACTGTGAAGACAATTTTGTCCATCTGACTGTGAAGACAATTTTGTCCATCTGACTGTGAAGACGGAACGAGAAAGACAACCACAAAAAGTCAACATTGACGGAAAAAGTGGTAGTATGACGGCACCTTAATCTCTTTCACCTCCAGGATTATATTAACCCAAACAGAGAAATGTGCCAAGTGGTGCATGTAAGTGAAGTGGAGTCCAGGCACAGTACAAGTACTCGCTCTACTACATTTTTACTGCATCCTTAAATGTATTTAGCTACACAGTACTTATGATTATTTGACTTATTCCAGGTGGACGACAACGGCAAGATTACCCGCCAGCGCCGTGAGTGTCCCTCTGACGAGTGTGGTGCTGGTGTGTTCATGGCCAACATGTTTGACCGTCAGTACTGTGGCCGCTGCCACCTGACTTACGTCTTCAATAAGCCTGAATAAAGAAATTATGATTGCTCTTATTTCATTCTCTGTGATAACCTGTACCTATGCTTACAAAAATTAGTGAGTGAGTGTTAAAATGAAAAAGTGGATGAGTTTCAGAATAAAGTGGCAACATTGTAACCAATGAAGTGCAAGGTTGTGTGATTGGCACAAGCACTACTTCTCAATGGTATTAGTAAGAAAGGCTAGTAAGTGTAGTAAGTGGAGGTATCCTTCCTAAAGCAAGTATCCCCGTCCATCCCCACCCTTATGTGCACGGTTGTAGGACCAAAGTACGTATGGAAATAGTTTGTATGCATAAAGTTCGTAAGGGATAAAGTTCATTTGAAAAAAGTACGTATGTTAAAGTTCGTATGGTACGTATCTACGTATATAAAATATTCATAACGGCCTAACCTAACCTAACGCATACGAACATTTTTCTAACGAACATTGGCACGACAAACATTTAACCTTACAATTTTTTTTCCATTACGAACTTTTGACATGACAAACTTTATCCTGACGTACTTTATCCTACGAATTATTGCCATACGAAGTTTTTCTATACGAACTTTTGTCCGGAACCCTATGTGCACAGCTAGTACAAGATGGAAGGCACAACAAACACTGTTGGTTGTTTTCAACTTTTTAACCTGACAACTGGGATCCTTTACCTAAGGTAGATTGCACTGGGCTTGCTGCCTATCTGTGGTCACTTCAGAGGTGGAGGAAAGGGCTAATTGTGATGAAAGAGTCAATTAGAGCTGTATGACTTAATGCAATTGGTGTCAAAATATAAATTTTTCCAGATAATCATGAAAATTACTAAAATGAAATAGAAGTAAATATAGGAACTATATAAATGTTATTAAATTATATTAGTACAGTAGTACCGTAGGAATGGATTATGGTACAAGCGAACCGAGGAGGAGAGGAATGTGATGAGTGGGAGAGGCAAAGAGTAATATAGAAGTAAGAGGTAGTTGTGGTAGGAAAAGAGAAGGAATGAGGATAGAATGAAGAAACTGAGAAAGATGTGTAACTAAATGTAGAAGTATAAGGAAAACTAAGAGAGAAGGAGGTATGAAAAGGCTTGGAAAGAGTATGGAATGAAACAAAAAGTGAAACATCTAATCAGGAAAGCAAGTTGAAAGATAAATTGTGGAATATATAATAATAATTCTCTTACCCAAAACAAAGCCTATACTTCTAGGTACTTGTTATAGACCACCAGCCCAGAACTATTTTTATAGTTTACTGGAAGTGTATCCTAGTGTAAATGGATTTATAGATATAGAGGTAATCAATGCTCTTAGGACCTTTAATTTACATATTCTTTGATCTGCAACAGATCTTAAAAGAACCCACAAGAGTGTGTGACACGTTAGTTAATCATAGACTTAATATTTGTATTTGATCACAACAAAATTAGTCAGATTGGAATGATACAAAATGGTATGAGTGATCACATGTTAACATACTGCGCGAGGAAACTTCTGAAACACCACACAGGCTGCCATAACACTATCAAAGCTAGGCCAATGAAACATTATTCCAAAATGATTTTTTGGGAAAAACTATACAGTAAACTGAATGCTAGCATTTCATTGCTGTAATGTAGATGAGGCCTGGATTCATTTTAAAGATATCTTTCTTGAAGTGATTGACAGCATAGCTCCAATCGGAAAAAAAAAGAGTAAAGCAAAACGCTTAACCCATGGTTCACAAATTAAATATTGAATATGATAAAAAAAAAAAACTTGATAAGGCCCTCAGACAATTCAAAACATCTAAAGACAATGCAGTCTATGAGGAATATAAAGGACTACGTAACCAGACACAGCGTATGGTGAAGAAAGCCAAAGAAACATACCGTAAAACAACTCTCCAGGATAACAAAAAACTGGCATGTTTTGAATAGGTTGGGAAGCAAAACTACTAAATCTAATACATCACTAAGCTTAGCCATTGATGGGACTGTGAACTTTGACCCTAAAGAAGTAGCTGCAAAATTCAATTCCTTTTTCACAACCATAGCTTCCTTTCTAGTCAGAAACCTCCCACCAGCCCCTGGCCTTTATGGTGAAACATACACTTACAACTACTATCGGTCACAAGGTGTCTTCCAGAACTCTTGGTCTGTCAACACTGAGAAAGTTTTATGTTTGCTAAAATCTACTGACAAAGCTAAAGCTACAGGTCCAGACAATATTCCAGCAAGGTTTGTGAGTGATGCAGCGGAGTACCTACATCGCTCCAAGTATTACTCACATAGTTAACAACTCACTTCTTCATGCACAGGTCCCTTCTACTATGAAAATGGCCAAGCTACAACTCCCCTGCACAAAAAGGGTAGTAAAACAGATGCTGGTAACACAGGCTCATATCAGTTCTCAGCATAATCTTAAAGATGTTGGAAAGAATCTTATATAATCAACTATATGAATATATTCAGAACAACAACTTGCTATGCGACTTTCAGTCAGGCTTTAAGAGATCATACTCTACCAAAACATGTTTAATCTATCTAAATGATTATCTTAAAGAAAAAATTGACAAAGGAAATTATTGTGGCATGACTCTTAGATCTGCAGAAAACATTTGACACAGTAAATCACAACATTCTGTTCGACAAACTGAAAGCAATAGGATGTAATGGCCAAGTTGTAAAATGGATGTCGTCATACTTAACAGGCAGAGTACAAAAGGTTGCCATTAACGGAACCATGTCTGATGCATCAAACATTGCCTGTGGTGTTCCCCAAGGCAGCATTCTAGGTCCTCTGTTATTCCTAATTCATATCAATGACATGAAAGCAGCTGTAAAATGCAAATTGTTACTACGTATATGCTGATGATTCTGCTCTGATTGTGTCTGGCAAAAATGTATAGGTTATTGAACAAACACTGAACAATGAACTGTAGCAAACTATAATATAAGCAAATGGCTGCTTGACAACAGACCTCTCCATCTTGGTAAAACTGAAACAATTATTTTTGGGTCCAAACATAACCTCAGTAAATTTCAAAATCTAAATGTACAATGTAATGGTACCACTATTACCTGTAAGTCAAGTGTTAAGTATCTAGGAGTCATACTAGATAACAATGGTTCAAGGGAAGGTATGGCCATCAACGTCATACACAAAGTAACTGCCAGGACAAAATTCTTAGCAAGAAAATCTTAATATCTAGATGGAGAGACTATGAAGTTATTAGCCAGTGCTTTAGTGCAATGTTACTTTGACTATACGAGTTTCACATGGTATTCTGGACTCAATAAAAAGACTCCAGGTTTGTCAATACAGGTTGTGACGCACTGTCATGAGACTCCCACCACGCAATCACATTGGCTACACTCACTGTAAGTCTCTAGGCTGGTTACCAGTTGCTAAAAGAGTAACACACTTAAAACTAAATCAGGTTCAACAAATTGTAAATGGTACCTCTTCTGCTTACTTGCCCAACCATTTTACTAGAATACGCCAAAATCATAATATAGGCACCAGATCAAGCCAAGCTTCACTTCACATACCAAGGTTCACAACTACACTACAATAGGAAAGACCAGTCTTAAATACACACGGGCTGTTGAATGGAACAAACTGCCCAACTCTGTTCAAAGTATTATTGTGAAAAATACCTTTAAGAAATCAGCTAAGTCACATCTCATGGATACAATTCTTCAAGAAAACAATAAAATCTGTGCAATTCTAGAATAACTATGTACATCCATATACAATTTACAATAATCTATCTTATATGTTTACTAGTATGTTGGAAATTATTCTCATTACAACATAATACGTATTATCCTTACGATTAAGGTGGAGCACCTTTAGAGAAAGGCAGGTGAAAACAACCCTAAAATATAAAGTCACATTGAAGTGAGACTAGAGAGAATGAATGAAGCAAGATTAGCAAGAAAGATATACTTATGGACTGTAGGAGATAGTAAATGGGCAAAGAAATGTGGGGGAATGATAGACAAGAACAGTATGTTAGCTAGGATCGAGGATGCACTGACCACTTGAGGATAGATAGTTGCTGAATGGCGAATGACAGATTGAAACAGAGAGGAGGTAGAATGGGATGAGAGAAAATGGAAAAGTGAGATTGTAATGAGCGTAACTTTAAATCGGGGCCTCCGAAATATATTTCGGAGGCCCTGTTTAAATGGACCCTTCAGGAGCAAACAAGCGTTCTTTCATCTGGGTCAATTATGATCGAGGGATCGAGAGCTTTTGGGTTGAGGTTTCGGAAATAGAAGACACGTCATGAAGGGGAGTGGTAGATTTAGGTAAGATTCTCGGGAAGGGGCACTTTACAGTTGCATTCAGTGGAACCAGTTATAACCTCTTTGAGGGTTTCATTCAGGACGGAGAGGAAAGTTTACCCTTTCTAGCCCACGAGTCTGTGCCTTTTGGTTATGATTAGGTATAGGATGTGTTTAGTGATAGAATGTGTTAGTATTAAAATGTGTAGTAATAGGATGTGTTAGTGTTAGAGGTTCATACTACCTAAGGGGGTGGTTAATTGCTTACGAGGCAGAGGAGGCTGACTTTAGTCCGTGCCTAGGGTGTTTTATTAAGAAGGAGGAGGAGTGTTTCACCCCTAGATTAGGCTGTGTTAATTCCATTGTTTTTTTCTTTGTTTCTATTTTTGATTAAATAAACTCGGTAAATGACTTGACTCAGTTTTTTTGGTCCCTAGCAAAATTCAGTGCTTTAAGGGGAGCATATGCATGGGTGCGATTTTTTACGAATATTTTTGAAAAATTATGAAAACCTTTTCTTCGCTCATTGCATCGAGAATGCCGTAACGTACCACGGAGAGAAGTTTTTTTTTCAGTGAAAATTAAATGTCCGCGTGATTTAAAGCCCCTCGCGGCGTGATGTCATCATTGGGCCAAGTAGTAAAAAAAAATGTTTGACAGGGGTTATCTCGAGAAGGGTTTTTTCTGGTTTAAAACACTACTTCATCTACACTTTAAATGCAATTGTCTATTGCTTCATATCATTTGAAAGAGCATTAAAAGGACTATTTTTTGGAGTGATGACGTTTAATTTTTTTTTTCTTTTTTAATAATGGAATTACAAAAAAGATGAAAATCCAAAGTGTAAATCTCAAAAACAAAACAAGAGAAAGCAATTTCCTCTATCCATTCATTAGATATATGTGAGATATATCTATGGTATTTTTTCAAAGCGATTGATTGAAAATTATAGGCTGCATTAAAAATCAAACATTTTCAAAATTTAAAAAAAAATTTTCATATACCAAAAGTAATGAACCAAATTTCATGAAATTCACATGATACCATAAGTGAACACATACAACAATCCAACAATCATATTAAAAGTTCAAGGCTCTAGCTCTTTAAACAAAAAACCCAATATGGTCCCCTTAAGTGTAATTAAGCCATACAGTTACCACTACGCTCGGCCTGTAGCTCGCTACCCTACCATCCAATAACATCTAAAAAGCTACAGTGAAAGGGAGTACATTACAAGATAGACAAAACAGTGAAAGCGGAAGGAATGAGCAAGTGCACATGGAAGAATGGGATAGAGGGAAAGGAAAGTCTAAGGTGGTACTACAGGGAGAAGGCAGCCTCTAAGCATGAAGTGTGGTATCATGGTAGCCTGGGAGGTGATCTTGTGTTCAGAATGAGAGCACAGTGTATGGAAGTGAATGCCAGGACGTATATAGATGGACATAAATTAAGCTAGGAGCAAAAGGTGTGAAATGTGTGACAAGGGTGTGGATGAGACTGTGATGCATGATAATGCTGTAATGCAAGAGGTATGAGAGAGAACGATCGGATTTTTTTAATTAATTAGGGCGTGAAATCAATGTGGTGGGTGGAATTATCTAAGTCAGTTAAGAAGCTAACACGTACAGCAAAGAAACAATACGAAATTAAGGTAGCTAGCCAGGTTAAAACTGACCCTAAAGGATTTTTTCAAGTATATAGGACAAAAAGCAGGAATTTGGTGGGTCCGTTGAAATTAGGTCAGGAAGAGATGGTAAGTTCGGAGGAGGATATGGGTAAGGTACTTAATGATTACTTCTTAAGTGTTTTTACTAAGGAAGACAAAAACATAGTTCCGGTTTGCGAGCAAATATTTAGAGGGGAGGAAAGCGAGCGAAAAGCTAATAGATGTTGAAGTAACTTGGGGATTAGTGGTAAGGGAAATAGATAAAATGAAGAAGTTTAAATCACCAGGTCCAGATGAGGTTTATCCCAGGGTGATTAAAGAATGTAAAGAGGTAGTTAGCCAGCCGTTAGTTAATATTTTCAAGAAATCAGTGGATTTAGGAGAGGTTCCTTCGATGTGGAGGCAAGCGAACGTAGTTACGATTTTTAAGAAGGGAAATAGGGCAATAATGTCTAATTACCGACCCGTCAGTCTGACTTCAATTGTAAGTAAATTACTTGAGTCTATTATTGCAAATAAGATTAGAGAGCATTTGGAAAAGTTTTGTTTAATAAATGATTCACAACATGGGTTCAGCAAAGGTAGGTCATGTTTCACTAATTTATTAACTTTTTATAGGAATGTTTGAGGCAGTAGATAATGATGCGAATTACGATATTATATACCTTGACTTCAGTAAAGCATTTGATAAAGTTCCACATGATAGACTATTAAGTAAGGTTAGAGCACATGGGAATGATGGGAAAGTTCTCCGCTGGATTAGGTCATGGTTAAGCAATAGGCAGCAAAGAGTAATTAATGGTTCCAAGTCTAGTTGGGGGGGGGGTAATAAGTGGAGTGCCACAGGGATCTCTATTAGGGCCATTATTATTAATAATATACATTAACGACTTAGACAATGGGATTAGTAGTGATATTAGTAAATTTGCTGATGATTCTAAGATAGGCAGGATTATTAAATCAGAGTCTGATGTAAAAGACTTGCAGGGGGACTTAGATAGGTTAAACGAGTGGGTGGTTATAAGTGGCAGATGGATTTTAATATTGACAAGTGTAAAGTAATGAATATTGGTAGGGAAAATCCTCAAAACAGGTACAATATAAACAGGGTAATGCTGAATGGGTCAGAATGTGAGAGGGATTTGGGTGTTCAGGTTAGCTCAGATCTCCGTCCCAGAAAACAATACAATGAGGCTAGAAATAGGGCTAATAGGTTGTTAGGATTCATTACTAGAAGTATTAAAAGTAGAAGTGCTGAGGTTATTTTGAAATTGTATTTAGCGTTAGTCAGACCTCACCTCGACTATGCAGTGCAGTTTTGGTCACCGTATTATAGAATGGATATAATTTTGTTAGAGTCAGTGCAGAGAAAGATGACCAAAATGATGGAAGGGATTCGTAATTGTAGCTATGAAAGGAGACTAAAGCTTTTGAAATTACACTCACTGGAGCGACGTAGAGTAAGGGGAGATCTGATTGAAGTATTTAAGTGGGTGAAGGGTTTTAATAAGGTGGATGTAGGAAAAGTACTTACGATCAGTAGTCAGGATAGAACAAGAAATAACGGATTCAAACTAGAAAATGTAGATTTAATAAAGAAATAGACAGAAATTGGTTTACAAATAGGGTGGTAGATGATTGGAACAGACTCAGTCAGCAGGTAGTTAGTGCACAGACAATAGGGAGTTTTAAGAGAAGACTAGACGACTTCATGGATGGGGATGGGGATGGGAGGTGGGTGTAGGTAATAAGGGGGGATAGGATTAACAGGAACTACCTAGTGCAGGCCTCCGGGCCTTTTGTAGCTTCCTTATATTCTTATGTTCTTATGTTCTTATGTTATGTTTGTGAGTGGATGGTGGCGGTGCTGCTGTTGGGGTATAATGGTGTGGCTGCGGCAAACGGACGAATGATTGATGCTGTGAAGGAATTTTTGTAGAAAATATGGCAAGTTAGATTTAGGAAGTATTTTTTGGACTGATCTCCTGTGACATAAAGATCATAAGAACATAAGAACATAAGAAATGACGAGACTGCAAGAGGCCAGTTAATGACCTACACGAGGCAACTCCTTGCCCCCCACCCTTGGAATAATCCAATATTTAGCCATCCCACCTGTCATCCCTATCCATACTCTGATCCAACCGTCTTTTAAAGCTATCTATTGACTCAGCACTTACTACGTGTCTACCCAGCCTATTCCAATCGTTTACCACTCTGTTAGTGAACCAATATCTACCTATGTCTGTCCTGAATCTAAGTTTTTCTAGCTTGTACCCATTTCCACGTGTCCTATCCTGACTACTAAATTCTAAAACCTGATCAATGTTTCCCTTATTAATTCCTTTTACCCATTTGAAAATCTCAATCAAATCCCCTCTTGCTCTCCTTCTCTCTAGGGAGTGGAGATTAAGACGTTTTAACCTATCTTTGTAGGGTAAATTTCTCAGCCCCTGAATCATCTTGGTCATTCTTCTCTGGACTGCCTCCAAGGAGCCTATATCTTTCCTATAATAAGGGGACCAAAACTGAGCTACATAATCTAAGTGGGGTCTTACTAGCGCTAAATACAACCTCAGAATGACCTCAGAACTCCTATTTGTCACACACCTACTAATAAATCCCATTATCTTGTTGGCTCTATTTCTAGCTATAATACACTGTTCCCTGGGGCGCAAGTCACTGCTTATTTGAACTCCTAAGTCCCTCACACTATATGACTTTCCTAAGGTATTGTCATTTAATGTGTAATCTACAGGCCTATTACCTTTACCTACACTCATAATGCTACACTTGTTAATATTAAACTGCATCTGCCATTTCTCTGACCACTCGTACAGCCTATTTAAGTCATCCTGCAGCATCCTAGCATCATCTAAATTCTTTACCGGTCTTCCTATCTTTGTGTCATCGGCAAATTTACTGATATCACTGTTTATTCCTGTCTCTAAGTCCATTTATATAGATTATGAATAACAATGGTCCTAGTACTGATCCCTGTAGTACCCCACTAGTGACATTACCCCATTCTGATTTCTTCCCATTAATCTGTACCCTCTGTTCCCTACTAGTAAGCCATCCCCTAATCCACTCTAGTATCTTCCCACCTATGCCATGAGCCTTGACTTTACTTAACAGTCTCCTATAAGGTACTCTGTCAAAGGCTTTACTGAAGTCCAAATAAACTATATCATACTCGTCCCCCTTATCTATGGTTTCAAATACTTTCCTATAGAAGGATAATAAATTTGTCAGGCAGGACTTCCCCTTGCTAAAACCATGTTGACTATGTCTAATTAGCTTGTGTTCATCTAAATGTTTTCTAATTGCCCTTGCTATGATAGCTTCTAACATCTTGCCTACCACTGATGTTAAACTAATTGGGCGGTAGTTACTACTTTCTGCCTTATCTCCTTTCTTAAATATAGGAACTACATTTGCCTGCCTCCATAGCCTAGGAACTACTCCTGTGTCTAGGGATTTTCTAAAAATCATCGCAATGGGTTCAACGAGTTCTTCTCTACATTCCCTAAGAATCCTCGGAAAAATGTCGTCCGGCCCTGGAGATTTAATCTTTTTAAGTCTATCTATTTCCTTGCTAACTACTTCCCTACTTATGACTATTTCACTTAATTTATCAACCTCTTGTCCCCTAAAGATCTGTACTGGCTTCAGTTCCCTACCCGACTCTTCCTGAGAAAATACGGACAAGAAGTATTTATTTAATTCCTTACTAATTTCCTCACCATTTTCTATCAAGCTGCCATCCATTCCTTTAAGAGGTCCTATTCTTTCCTTTGTTTTAGCCTTGTACAGCTGATAGAATCCCTTTGGATCCTTCTGGGCATCTCTAGCTATCCTAACCTCATAATTCCTCTTTGCGGTCCTAATATCCTTTTTAACTTTCCTAGCTAGGTCATTATATTGCCGTACTACCTGTACTTCTCCCCTTTTAATTCTCCTATAGAGTCCCCTTTTTAATCCAATTTCCCTTCTAATGCTGCTATTCATCCATTTTGGATAATTTCTATTTGACCTAATCCTCCTCTTAGGTATATACTGTTCCTGCCCTGTATGAATTTCCCTAACTATGCTATTATAATGTAATTCTACCTCAGTGTTTTCATCCTCCTCTCTGCCTACTCCTATTCCCTCCCAATCTATACTCTGGAGGTGGTATTGTAGGGAGCTGAGGTATTATATATATATATATATATATATATATATATATATATATATATATATATATATATATATATTTATCATATTATATTCATATGTGGCGCGCTCATGTCTATAGTGTGTGGTAACTATATTGTGACGTCTGGCAACTGCGACCCAGCGTGTCGCCTCGCCTGACCTGACCTCCCAGCCGCCCGGCAGTCTGGGCACGACCTTTACACAGCAAAGGTCACGATCATCATCTCCTCTGTCCAGGATCCATTGTTTATTGTTTAATAAACCCACACCCACGTCTCCGAAGCCTTATTCACCCAGCTACGCTACCATACAGTATCTGAGGCCCTGGTAATTGGCTTTTCTAAAATCTGGTACTAAAGCAGTGTTTTATTCTATCTCCCTCTTTGCATTAATCTTGAATCTAATTTCGTGGTGGTCACTAACATCAAATCTAGCTCCTATCTCAACCTGACTGACCAAAGTTTCATTATTCGTGAAGACCAGATCTAAAATATTTCCCTGTCGCGTTGGTTCCCTTACAAGTTGTGTGAAAAAACCATCCTGGACGACATTTAAGAATTCCTCCGAGCACCCGTCTCCTGTCATACTATCCCAATCTATTCTCCTATAATTAAAGTCCCCCATAATGCACACATTATTATACCTAGATGCCCTTGCAAGCTCCTGCATCAGGGGTGCACTAGCTGCTTCGTCTAAATCCGGAGGCCTATATATAATCCCTACAACAAACTTTTTCCCTCCTATAATAATATCAATCCATAATGATTCTGTATTCCTATCTGTTTTTATTGTGGTGTTGACATAGCTATTTAATGTGTTTCTAACGTACAGTGCCACACCTCCCCCTCTCCTCCCTACTCTATCCCTTTGAAAAAAAGTGTACCCATCTATTCCTACTTCAGGTAAGAAATGTTTGCCTGCAATATCTAACCAAGTTTCTGTAATACCTATAATATCTAACTCTTCTACACATGCAATACCTCTAAGTGTGTCTATCTTATTTATTACACTTCTACTGTTTGTATAAAAGACACTAAGTTCATGTACCTCCCTCTCTTTACCCCGTCCTTTGTCACTATTACCCTTACCTCTGTTAATATTTAGTTTCCCTGACTGGACTGCCTAACTGCCCTCTCAAGACACTCACTAAGCTCCTGCACCCCCTTCCTACTGAAGTGTACACCATCCCTGGCATACAGCTCCTGTCTCCCATAAAACCTGCTCCACTCATCCATAAAACCTACCCCATCCTCCCCGCACATCGTCATCAACCTCTCGTTGAGGCCAAGGGCATGTGAGAGCCACCAGCCTCTAACCCCCTGTCTAGGGAGCACTCCTGACACTATACACCTCCTACCACTCTCCTTTATCTCCCTCAGAAGCTCCCTATACCTATCCACTAGCTCCTCTGACCTTACCCTGCCTACATCGTTCACTCCCACGTGAACCACCATTAACGCCTCCTTTCCCGTCCCCTCCACTACCCTCCTGTATTTCTCTACCACGTCCTGCACTCCAGCCCCAGGAAGACAACACGTCATCCTCCTCTCCCTGTCGGCCTCACAGAAAGTCTCATCTAAATATTTAATCCTGGAGTCACCCAGAACTAACACTTCCTGCGACCCTTCTAACCTTTCCCTGTCCTTCCTCACCTTCCCACCTTCCTTCCTCTCCTTCCCATCTAACTTCCTCCTCACTATCTTCGCCTTGGGTGTCCTGTCCCCTTCTCCTGCTCCTACTTCTATCACGACCTCTTCCTCCTGTGTAGCTAACAACCCAAACTTGTTGCTACACTCCACCTCACACAGGGAAGGAAATTCCACCTCACACAAGGGAGGGCTCACCCTCCCTTTCCCTCCCCTATCCACAACCCTCCAACTACCCCCCCCCCTGTCTCTGACCTGACGCTCGTGACCTGACGCTAACTTCCCGCCTTACCTCTTGCATCTGTTGCCTCGTCTGTGCCAACAAAACTTTCACTTCCTTAACCTCCTCCTCTAAAGCTACATTTCTAGCTAACACTTCACACAACTTACATTCACTTACCATCCATTGTCTCTCCATTCCACAGGAACCACACCTCACTACTCCACCCTCCATACCTGTAACCCCCTCGCCTATATTGAGTACAACACACTCAGACATTTAAATAATTTTGCCCAAATATACACACAAAACACAATAAAATACTTGTTATGGTAACAATATAGCCTGGTATCCCTTGTGTTGACGCACTAAAACACAATAAGATATCTGTTATGGATAAATACAACCTGGTATCCCTTGTTAGCGCGAGCAAGTAGCAGCACGTCCTCCTCTGAGCAGGTCAGGCATTAAGCGCGGGAAATCCAAGCCTGTTATTTACATCTTCAATGTCGCGTGCTCTGAGGTCTGTTTATGTTTGAGAGGACCATGGTTACACGTGGAAGCACTGCTCGTTACAAGGCATCTCCTCTATCCACTGTGAATAAGGGGATGCTCATTGACCTCATTAAGGAGTATTTTGAGGTCATAAATGACAAGACCACCACATTCAATGCCAGCAATAAGAAAGCAGTTGCGTGGCAGGAAATATCGAAGAAGTTCAACGATATGACCGGTTGTTTAAAGACTCCCAAGCAGATAAGAAAAATATGGGAAAACGTCAGGAACAGGTGAGTGACATTGTAGTGTATATCCTATAATGTATATCCATGTCAATGTTAGGAAGATAATGTGGTATTATTTTACATCTTCACCAGAAAGCTCTAGAGAATTCAGGGTTATATTTTTGCATTACCTGATGCATTTTGAGAAGGTTTTCTTAATTCAATGTTTTCTGTTAGACATTCTCTTCGAAAAGTAAGGTTTAGTTTGGTTTGAACAAGGTTCTGTTATTTGTCAATGTAGGTTAAGGTTTGGTTAATTTAGGTTATGTTAGGTTAGGTTAATTTAATTTAGAAGCTATCAAATGTTCTCTATGACCAAATGTAGGGAGTTGGACGAGTTGCAGACGACATCTTATTTCGTTAACAGACGCCATTATGGTGAAGATGTAAAATTTTACCGACAATGTATTTAGTTTCTTTGATATTTCTCCATAACTACTGCTCGGACGGGTAAAGATTCGTTTCCTTAACCACTCGATATCTCCTTACCTTTATAATGCATTGCAAATTCAACCTCAGAAACTTGTTCAGATCACATCAAACAGTTATGCCGCTGAATTAAAGAAAAAATTACGATTATTTTTTTTTCCTTCGCTTCGAAAAATAGTTTAGGTTGGTTTGAACAAGGTTCTGTTATTTGTCAATATAAGTTAAGGTATGGTTAATTTAGGTCATATTATGTTATGTTAATTTAGAATCTATGGTAAATCTTTATAACTACTGCTCAGATGATATTGATATAAATATGAAGTCGTACATACTATACAATAGTGTACTCAACACATCTGTGAAAGTTTCAGGCGATGCTCACCATTATTTACCTCGCAAAACGTCTTTGAAGTTATGTTAGGTTGGTTATGTTATGTTGAGTTATGGTTAGGTTACGGTTATGTTATGGTTAGGTTATGTTCGGTTCAGCTAGGTTCGGTTATATAAGATTTTTACATTTTATTACCCAAATCCAGAAAAAAAATCTAAGGTTGAGAACCCTAACTTTTGGGTAATAAAATGTAAAATTCTTATATAACCGAACTTAACTGAACCTAACCTAACTGAACCTAACCATAACATAACCATAACCTAACTTAACAAACTTAACCTAACCATAATTTAACATAACCAAACCAACCTAACTTAACATAACCTAACATAACTTCAAAGACATTTTGCTAGGTAAATAATGGTGAGCACTGCCTGAAACCTTCACGGATGTGTTGAGTACACTATGTATAGTATGTACCATTTCATATTTATATCGATATCTTTCGAGCAGTAGTTATAAAGATTTACCGAAGCTATCAAATGTTTTCTATGACTAAAAGTAGGGGGTTGTGCGAACTGCAGACGCCATTTTCTTTCATAGCCACATGCCATTCTGGTGAAGATTTAAAAGTTTACCAAAAAAAATAGCTTTGTTAGCATAACCTTCCTAGAGCTGCAGTTGAATAGGCCTAACCAAACCTAAAGTAACCTGAAAAAATATCTTATTTTTTTCTGTAATTCAGCGGCATAACTGTATGAGGTGATTTGAACAAGTTTCTGAGTTTGAATTTGCAGTGCATTATAAAGGTAAAGAGATATCAAGTGGTTAAGGAAACGAATCTTTACCAAGCTTTTTACCAAAAGTTAGGCACCTGCCGTATCTATAAGGGAACACTATGAGGATACGGCATTTGTTAGGTTATGGTTAGATTAGGTTTGGTTTGTTTGGGTATGGTTTGGTTCGGTTATATAAGCTTTTTATATCTTATTACCCAAAAGTTAAGCACATGCCGTATCTATAAGCGAGCACTTACAGGTATGGCTGCCGTACCTGTAAGCACTGCCATATAAATATGAAGTCCTACATATTATACAAACTGTATACCCTCAAGATAAAGATTTGTTTCATGACACATTTGATATCTGCTTACCTTTATAAGGTAAAGATTTGTTTCATGACACACTTGATATCTGCTTACCTTTATAAGGTAAAGATTTGTTTCATGACACACTTGGTATCTCCTTACCTTTATAAGGTAAAGATTTGTTTCATGACACACTTGATATCTGCTTACCTTTATAAGGTAAAGATTTGTTTCATGACACACTTGGTATCTGCTTACCTTTATAAGGTAAAGATTTGTTTCATGACACACTTGATATCTGCTTACCTCTATAAGGTAAAGATTTGTTTCATGACACACTTGATGACACTTTCATGACACACTAGTTATCTCCTTACCTTTATAAGGTAAAGATCTTAAGATAGGGCCCTCCTCGAGTAATTTTATTGGGGAAAAACACATCAGATATATGATGTGTTAAAAAAATTTAGATCATTTAAAACAAAAAACCTATCAGAAAAATATGTTTTCATCCTAAAAATAACGGGATGCTGAGAAACCAAATATTACCTAAAAAGTAATCATAAAAACAGTTAATTGTAATTCCTAATCCATGAATTTTTTTTCAGAGCCAAGAAAGAGTACTTTCGGCAAAAAGGTGAGAGAGTAAGTACTGGAGGTCCACCACCAGCACCAATTGAGCCTCTCTCAGCAGCTATCCTTCCCATGATTGAGAGTGAGTTGGAGCCATTACCCAATATACAGGACAGTGAATGGGGATTGGATGACCAAGTTGTTGATGATGCTGGTAAGTTACAGTGTTATGTTATGAAGGGAATTGTATATTTCTTATCTCAGCATATATCCAGTAGTGGCATATTTAGCTCCAAAAAACATTTACTTGCTTGTATATCCTAAGAGTAAGTTTGACTTTTGGTGTTATGTTCAGTACCTTAATGCTGTTACGGGTACACACCACTCGAGTGACTCAGGGCTGTACCATCAAACCTTCCACCAGGGCTGGCGTTCATCTGCCCAACCTGAGCCAGGCAAACGTCTGAGTGAGAAGTTCTTACTTTTAAAGCCAGTGGAATGTGAGTGTTCCCCATTGCTAACCTTCTCCTATTCCCGCTCGATTTATCAGAACAACACCAGGAAAGCGCGGGAAATCCAGGCGTGTTTACATCTTCAATGGGCACCGTGACCATGGTTACACGTGGAAACACTGCTCGTTTCAAGGCATCTCCTCTATCCACTGTGGATAAGGGGATGCTCATTGACCTCATTAAGGAGTATGTTGAAATCATAAATGACAAGACCACCACATTCAATGCCAGCAATAAGAAAGCAGTTGCGTGGCAGGAAATATCAAAGAAGTTCAACGATATGACTGGTTGTTTAAAGACTCCCAAGCAGATAAGAAAAATATGGGAAAACGTCAGGAACAGGTGAGTGACATTGTAGTGTATATCCTATAATGTATATCCATGTCAATGTTTTCTATATATTAATAACCGTTGGCAACAGTAGGCATATAGAGGCACAGATGGACTTGCCTCGCCTGTTATTTGGTGTAGGTTTTTAGAAATTTATTTATAGTGACGCCTCGAATGTTTACATTCTCTCTTGAATATGTTGAGAACGTGTGAGGCTTATTACTGCTACAGCCTCAGATGCATATTAACGTTGTAAGTCCCGTCTGAGGACAGTATGGCAGCAATTTGGGTAATCTTTGGCCACTCGGCGGAAAGTAATCATAAAAACAGTTAATTGTAATTCCTAATACATGAATTTTTTTTCAGAGCCAAGAAAGAGTACTTTCGGCAAAAAGGTGAGAGAGTAAGTACTGGAGGTCCACCACCAGCACCAATTGAGCCTCTCTCAGCAGCTATCCTTCCCATGATTGAGAGTGAGTTGGAGCCATTACCCAATATACAGGACAGTGAATGGGGATTGGATGACCAAGTTGTTGATGATGCTGGTAAGTTACAGTGTTATGTTATGAAGGGAATTGTATATTTCTTATCTCAGCATATATCCAGTAGTGCCATATTTAGCTCCAAAAAACCTTTACTTGCTTGTATATCCTAAGAGTAAGTTTGACTTTTGGTGTTATGTTCAGTACCTTAATGCTGTTACGGGTACACACCACTCGAGTGACTCAGGGCTGTACCATCAAACCTTCCACCAGGGCTGGCGTTCATCTGCCCAACCTGAGCCAGGCAAACGTCTGAGTGAGAAGTTCTTACTTTTAAAGCCAGTGGAATGTGAGTGTTCCCCATTGCTAACCTTCTCCTATTCCCGCTCGATTTATCAGAACAACACCAGGAAAGCGCGGGAAATCCAGGCGTGTTTACATCTTCAATGGGCACCGTGACCATGGCTACACGTGGAAACACTGCTCGTTTCAAGGCATCTCCTCTATCCACTGTGGATAAGGGGATGCTCATTGACCTCATTAAGGAGTATGTTGAAATCATAAATGACAAGACCACCACATTCAATGCCAGCAATAAGAAAGCAGTTGCGTGGCAGGAAATATCTAAGAAGTTCAACGATATGACTGGTTGTTTAAAAACTCCCAAGCAGATAAGAAAAATATGGGAAAACGTCAGGAACAGGTGAGTGACATTGTTTACAGAAAACTCTATAATGTGGGAGGATCCCCTAGCCTTACTTTTAGTTCTTGGGGTGATGGAGAGGCTGCAGAAGTGGTGCCTACTCACCGAAGCAGCTCTGGTGTAAATCTCTGGGGGTTCTGTGTGTGGGCTCTTGGAACATACTAAGCTTCTTAGAGGATCACAGACTGCCTCATCTATCGCTCTATGAGCTCAGTAGACTGAGGATGGGTATAGTGCGTCTTTCTGAGACGAGGAGGACTGGCAGTGGCGAGATCAGTATCAGAGGTTTTACCTACTACTGGTCCGGCATGAGCAATGGTGTCTGTCTTAAGGGAGTAGCTATAGGCGTCTCGAGCAGACTGCAGCCGTCCGTTGTTGAGGTTATTCTGGTTGATGAGCATATAATGTGATTGAGGCTTAAGCACACCTTGGGCTTCATTGTCTCTTGCTGCAGTGTATGCTTCTACCGAGGTGTGTGGGGCTGAAAGAGAAAGAGATGTTCTATGCTAAACTTGACTCTGTTCTGGATCAGTGCCCCTGCCGGGGCACACTCATTGTCTTGGGCAACTTCAATGCTGCCACTGGCACTGAGAGAGCTGGCTACGAGTTATGTGTTGGCCCCAACGCTCTGGTACCAGAACACCAACAGCTCTCTCCTTCTGAAGTCGTCCTCTGCCCGTTAGTAGAGCAGGTTAGATTTTTTATGCAATGCCTCATTTCTTGTTGAGAGGCTCATGCTACCTGCAGAGGCTCCTCGCTGCATTTCACGTTGCAGTTCCAGTCGAGAATAGTATTGATGGCAGCATGTGGGTGATCTTTGGCCACTCGGCAGTTTTTCCAAAGAAAAATGGCCAGCTCATCGCGGGATTCCAACTCAGGACTCTGAGCTGGTGTACCCACACGTTAGCCACTAGGCCACTGCCTCCCCCTCATCTTGGGTGAGTGTTATCCAAACAGCAGATGGTTGCCGCGTATTAGAAGCGAATGGGCAGATGGCTCGTTGGACTGAGTACTTTGAGCAGTTGTTCAAGGTCAACCCTCCAAGTGGACAGCTTCAAACCACTGGGTTACAGGTGGTGGATGCTGATCCGCCCATTAACAGAGCTGCACCCTCTATTCATGAAGTCAAAGAGGCTGTGGCAAAGTTAAGGGGTGGAGAGTCAGCTGGCATTTGTAACATGAGTGCAGAGTTGCTGGAGGCGAGGCCATGATCCATAGGTTGAATGCTGTCTTGATTGCTGTATGGCATTCAGGTACCATTCCTCCTGACTGGAAAAGGGGGTTGGTTGTCCCTATCTGGAAAGGTAAAAGGGACCATCAGGACTGCAATAACTACCATGGGATAACACTGCTCAGCGTACAAGGCAGTTGCAGTTCGCAGTCACTTGCTGAAATATCGAAGACCTGAACAGTCAGAGCTCATGCCTGGTAAGTCAACAACTGACCGTATCCTAGCGCTTCGTGTACTGGTGGAGCGCTGACGTGAGTTTCAACAGGGGATGCTCGCAACCTATGTTGATCTCAAGAAGGCGTTCAGTGCATCGTAAGGCACTCTGGGATCTTCTGCGCCTCCGTGGGATTCCTGCAGGGATTATTGGACTACTATCTGGCCTGTACTCCAGGACTGAGAGTGATGTGAAGTGTTTGGGGGGGGAGGCATGTCCAGCTTCTGTCCTGTGCATACGGGTGTGAGGCACGGATGCGTCCTTGCTCCATCACTTTCAAAATATGTATGGACTGGGTACTGGGCAGAGTTGTGGACCAAAGTCACTGCGGAGCATCTGTCAGCAACTCTAGGATCACTGATCTTGTTTTTGCCGATGATGCAGTAATTTTTGCTGAGTCGCTGGAGGTTCTGGTGATGGCTCTCAAGCACTGCATGAGGAAGCGAAACCTTTAGGACTTCAGGTCTCCTGGCCCAAGACTAAGGTTCATGTGTTAGGAGGCTTTCTAGGTGAAACAGTACAGTCTATTCATGTGTGTGGCGAGGACATTGATATCTTGGATAGCTTCACATACCTTGGTAGCGTGGTTCATAACAGTGGTGGATCACGTCAAGAAGTCTTACGGCGGATTGGCCTGGCCCATGGTGTTATGGACTTGCTCAGCATGAATGTCTGGTGTTGTTGGTACCTGTGTAGAGGGACAAAGATTCAAATCTTCAAGTTGCTGGTGATCCCTGTCTTATTGTATGGCTGTGAGATATGGACACTGAACATCCATCTGAAGAGACAAATTGATGTCTTTGGTAATAAATGTCTTCGTAGAATCATGGGGTATCGCTGGAATGACTGTGTCAAATCAGCGACTGCTCCGTGAGACTGAATCAAGGCCTATTACCAGCATAGTCCGCAAACGTCAACTCCGGCTATATGGGCATGTGGCATGTTACCCAGAAGCTGATCCTGCTTGTTGGGTTGTCTCTAAAAGGGATAACCCGGGCTAGGGCAAGTAGATGCTTCCACTTTAGAGTTACTTGGTATGAGAAGGAGGCTTGCATGGGATGATCGCTGGGGCTGGTGTCAAAGGGCGGGCGTGGCGACGCGCCCCTCGGTGTATGCCAATATAATGTAGTACAGTAAAACCTCGATATAATAAACCAATTGGGGCAGGGGGTCTGATGTTATATCCGAAATTCATTATATCCGAAGTTCGGTAAAAATACTGAACAAGTTCGCTATGTACGGGGTTTGGTTCGTTAAGACGTGTTCATACAGAGTTGTTACAGGGGTACTGAATTTAAGTGTATTGGTGTATGTTACATTAGACAAAAATTAACAAACAATCTACTGTAGGTAGTAGGTACGTAGTAGGTAGCAAGTGGCGAGAGCACGAGTGCGACCAACCCTTCACAGTGAGAGCTAATTGTGGACTGAGTGGCGTGCGCGTCGGCAAGTTCATGTTCAAACAAAGTGGAGAGTTCGGCCGGCTCACCCCACGCCTCGGATATAACTAACTTTGGTTCATTATATCCGACTTGGTTCGGCCAGGAAATGACGTTTGTTATATCCGAAATTCGCTATAAGCGGGTTCATTATATTGAGGTTTTACTGTATATCCATGTGAATGTTAATTAGATAATGTGTATAGTTTTTTCAAATTATTTTTCAATAAGAGCCTCATCTTAAATGAGTAATTTTATTGCTGAAAAACACATCAGGTGTGTGATGTGTTAAAAAAAAAAAAAAATGATGTTTAAAAAAATTTTCATCCTAAAAATAACGGGATGCTGAGAAACCAAATATTACCTAAAAAGTAATCATAAAAACAGTTAATTGTAATTCCTAATACATAAATTTTTTTTCAGAGCCAAGCACGAGTACTTTCGGCAAAAAGGTGAGAGAGTAAGTACTGGAGGTCCACCACCAGCACCAATTGAGCCTCTCTCAGCAGCTATCCTTCCCATGATTGAGAGTGAGTTGGAGCCATTACCCAATATACAGGACAGTGAATGGGGATTGGATGACCAAGTTGTTGATGATGCTGGTAAGTTACAGTGTTATGTTATGAAGGGAATTGTATATTTCTTATCTCAGCATATATCCAGTAGTGGCATATTTAGCTCCAAAAAACATTTACTTGCTTGTATATCCTAAGAGTAAGTTTGACTTTTGGTGTTATGTTCAGTACCTTAATGCTGTTACGGGTACACACCACTCGAGTAACTCAGATGTGTCAATCTTCTTATGGGAGGCCAATCTATATAGGTTACAGTACATATCAGGTTTTTTGTCATGTAAGTACACCCAACCCTACTGATTCAGTTGTAAATACTGTATTAAAAAAGATATTACTTTTTAAATAGAAGAAATCTGTAAATATACTAATGTAATATAAATAAGTTTCTTCTACAGTTTTTATCTCAATGATATCCTTATGTTGATTCAGTTGAACAGCATTGGAATTTCATATTTCTGTAAAAAAAATACTCCCTTACTCTGACATAAAAGTATACAACTGCATAGCATTACGTTCTATTGTTTTATGATACATTGTATATTATAGTATTTATGAACTTTGTATCTGAATTTAATTGTTTAGTATTATATTTTAACTCCATTGCAAAATTTGCTAATATATTGTCATGATATTACAAGGTATGTTATTATAGCACATTCTATAATTACATGATCATACAAGTATGTGATTACATTGTGCAATAGATCATCTAATAGCTAAGAAATAGATTATTAGAATTATTTATACTAAACCCTGGTTTGCTTAAGGTTAATGTAACATATAAGTATAAATGTGATATTGTCTTGTACATGTCCTTTCCTTCAGGTATAGGAAAATATATTAATGAAATGACCTGTTACTGTGTGACTGACAAGCTAATTCCCTCGACCCAGGAAGAAATTGCCTGCTGCTGGAAATGGACCGAGAGGTACACCAGAAACGCCTTGAGTTGCTGGAACTTGAGAAACAGCTGAAAACTGAACATTATAAAAATCTCCAGGAACTACACGACCTTCAAAAGAAGTGCTTGTTAGAGTACCACCAGAGGAAAATGGCACAACTTGACAAATAACTCACCATCTCAAGTTCAAAATTTACATTTATACAAGGTGCTATCAAAGATTTCTGAGACAATACCTATAAAAAGCAAACAATGTACTTGATTTTAATGAAACTGGTAAATGTCTTCCAAGAAGTTACTTTGTGCAGTGATACATCACTCAGTCAGTGCTTCTACCAGGAGTGGACTACTGGGATCATTGTATTGCTGCGTAAGGAGAGGCTACACTGAAGGGGAAGAATTAGGTGTATTGTCTGTGTTTTATAAGTGAAGTCTTCAAACTTTTTAATTGCACCCTGTACTCCCAGACAGTAGTAATATTAAGGATCAAAATTCATTGAACAGTTAACTTTATATATTAATCATGTAAGCTCATTCATTACCTAACTAAGCCAAAGACAGTTGTGTCATTTATGTTTAAGATCATTCATCACTTACCTAACATATTACAAACTATCATATCATTCTAGTAGTGATGTTAATCATTAAAGGTCATTCACCACTCACCTGATTTGTAAATATCATATACTTAAGTCATACCCATCAAATATCATATAATTCCTAAGATAGTTGTGATATTAATCATTTAAGCTTATTCATTACCAAACAAGTGCAAAGACAGATGTGATACTTATACAAGTAGACAAACATATAATGTATAATCATATAACAGTATATCATATCATTATGTTAAAATGTACATACAAACCATCCAAATAGTGCAAAGCCAGATGTGATGTTTATCCTGTAAGTAGTTAAGTGCCCACTACTAACCAAACAAGCAACTACCTATGATAGTGTTTACTTCCATAGGCGTTGCTAATATTCATGATTAAGTTTATATATTTTTTATTATCATTTTCAGAAATAGAAATTAAGGACTACAATCCATAGGATTGTGATGTAAAAAAAAATTTGTGAAAATAATTTTCAGTATGTTATATTAACCAGTATATATATATATATATATATATATATATATATATATATATATATATATATATATATATATATATATATATATATATATATATATATATATATAATTTTATATATATTTATTTTTTTATTTTTTATTTAAAGGATAAGGACAGACCACCTAGTATGGACTCAGGGGTCTCATTTTTCTATGAAATTCTCTCTCTCTCTCTCTCTCTCTCTCTCTCTCTCTCTCTCTCTCTCTCTCCTCTCTCTCTCCCTCTCTCTCTCCTCTCTCTCTCTCTCTCTCCCCCCCCCCAACCCCCCCCCATGTCGCCAAGGGTCAGGTAACACCTGTAGGGCGTCCTGTACCTCCCTCCAGAGCGTTCCCACTCCTGCCACAGGGGACCCATCAGCGACCCTCACCACCGACCCACCAGCAGTCGATACCTCACCAAGCACACCCAGTCAACCCTTACCACCCACCACCACCCCTCAGCAAACCATAACCCCTGGACTCGCCACCAACCATCGCCAACACAGCCACAAGGAGACCCACAACCTGGCAATCAGTCCCAACAACAAGCCCCACAATGTGTGCTTCAGGACCCCACCCCCGATCCAACTGCTACGGAGAGGCCACCAGTAAGCCAGACAAGCAACTTTGCCAGCGACCCCAGTACTCAACTGCTCAGGGAAATAGAAGCTTTACGGCAGGAAGTGAAGGCATTCAGAGATCAACAAACAAAAATGCAGGAGTGCCAGGATCTAAAAACAATGTGTGCATCGCGACTTGCTATCCCGGCAGCACTAACAACGGAGATACAGACAATGAAGGATCTCTTGAGACAGATTGTGGTGGACAACAGGGCAAACAAACAAACATGCAAGGAAAATGGAATGTAAATGGAGACGGACGCTCCCCCCCCACCCCAACACACCCAGAACAGCTGCCTTGACCCGAACCTCACATGCGTAGCGATGGACGAGATGGTGACTTGGCAGTCTCCCCAACCCACGTTGACCCAACCAGGACAGCCCGCCGCGCTGCCTACACTATTGACCCAACACAGCCAAGCCACCGTTATCTCCAGCCACGTGCGTCATGATGCCCAACCCGGACAGCCCGCCATGTTGCTCCCCCACGCCGACCCGACAAATGCCTCGCCTCACACCCAGAAATCACCATCTGTCATCCAATGCACCGTGAAGCCCAAACACCAGTAAATCACGCTACAGTGGCCACCGTCATACCCAGGACGCTGCATCAGCTCAGAGGAGCAGTGGGAATCAACACCGAGAGGCAGCGACAACAGGAACAACCCCCTGCTCAGGAGAGTGCGAGTGTCATGTGTTACCGCCAGGTTGCCACAGGATGCCCGCCCACAACCCAACACCCCCAAGCTGCCTGTGTGAGGTGGTGACATCCAGGATCCGCCTCGGATACCCTTACCCGTGGCAAATTGGCCTCGTGATGTCGGAGGAGGAGAAACGATGTTGGCTGTGTGGTGCGCCGGAGTCACGCACTCAACATTATCTGAGGGACTGTGATCATCCCTCACACCTCAGACGGCAGTGTTCCGTACCCTCACCCACATTACCCGAACTGGCACAACACTTTATTCAGATACTGTCACAAACACTGAGTGAACACCCGAAATTCTGTGCTATTAAGTGAAGATAAACAAGAAAATCATGAACAATTAAATCATAAACTCATATGTAATGTTATCTATTTTTTGTATTTCCAAATATTTTTAATATTATACTGATAAGACTGCCCTGTTGGGACAAAGTCTTTTTCACAACTGTATTTTGTGAATAAAATCAATCAATCAATCTCTCTCTCTCTCTCTCTCTCTCTCTCTCTCTCTCTCTCTCTCTCTCTCTCTCTCTCTCTCTCTCTCTCTCAGTGCAATTTTTTAATAAAGAATATACGTATATAACATAATCATAACAGCAGGCATGATGCAATTAATGGTAACTAATAATAATCCAAGAAATTACTTCTAAATATTTGAAAAAAAAATTGACAATAAATTCCAAATTTTATAAGAAACTTGCGCAAAATGTTCGGTTTGGAAAACATGAAATATCAATACTCAGGGCATCAGAAAAGGTGAAAATATTGTAGAAATGTAAGATTGATATTTGTATGATGAGTGTTTGAGACTATAATTAGTAAAATTACTTAATATTGATACTTAAAGGGTTCCGTTAAAATGACACAAACATAAACACACGAAATAACTTCTTTAATTAAACTACTAGACCAATAACCAGCCAACAAAGTGCATTATGTGCGACTATGAATATGAAGACTTAAATCATTTCCTACTATATTGTCCTGCATATAACCAACAAAGAAATAAGATACTAATGTTACAGCCCCCATACATTCAGGATAAACAGAAAATAAAAGCTACTTTTTGAGAAGAAAATAAGTGAACATAAGAAAGAAACAATATATAAATTCTGGAAGATAAGAGAACAAAAGATAAAAACAAGTGTATGAAAAGCAAAAGGAAAACAAAAGACCCAGACCAATTAAAAAACACATCAGGAAGTGCCGATCCAAAGGCAAGACTTCCGACATATACCTGAACCTGAACGTGAACCTGAACCCACGCCTGTGATCACCTCGCAGGACACCACCAGGGCGAATAGGGTCTAATAGACCGTCACAGCCCTAAAACACCACCAACAAACATAAATTACTAGACACACACGCCTCGACGCCCATCTCCACAGGCTGAACATGGTCCAAGACACCCACAGTCCATGGTGTCCAACCCAGCTGGATACTCCAGAACACCTCTTACTCCAGTGCCCAAGCTTTCACTCACTTCGCATAATCCTCAAAGCTTCACTAGCCAAACTCAACATGCAAAGACCAACACTTGCACACCTGCTGGGTAGAGACAGCCTCAGCACCAACACTGCCTTCCAAGCCATCAAACATACAGCAACCTTCCTACGCAAGTCAGGCCAACTTGACAGGATCTAACCCCAGTCTGGGGCTCATCAACATTTAAGTAACTGCCACAAGTAACCTGCACTACTGGGCCTTTAAAGGCCGTGGTTCCATGGCCTAACCAGCCCCCTAAAACAATGAAGAAGAAGAAGAAACTACTAGTATGAGAGTAAACCTCCTTCCTCCAGAAGACACAGGTCAACTACACGGGATCTGATCCACTTACTCACCTGATACCGGCACCTTTGTGGCACTAGAGGCTCCACAGCATGCACGCCCAAAACAAATATTCGAGAAGACTTGCGAGAGGTATGGAAAAGTGCAGCTGTTCCGAGTATTATGTGTAGTTTGGAAGTGATTGCATGGAATGAGAATAGAATAGACAAATTAGAACGAAGGCAGGTAAAATTTTACATCTTCACCATAATGGCATCTGTTTACGTCTGCGTCTTGCGTCTGCACCTCGACCAACTTCCTACTTTTGGTCATAGAGAACATTTGATAGCTTCTAAATTAACATAACCTAAAATAACTAAACCTTAACCTACATTGACAAATAACAGAACCTTGTTCAAACCAAACTAAACTTTACTTTTCGAAGAGAAGGTCTCACAGAAAACATTGAATATCTCACAAACTAAGAATTTGCGACAGAAATGTAATTAAGAAAACCTTCTCAAAATGGATCAGGTAATGCGAAAATATAACCCTGAATTCTCTAGAGCATTCTGGTGAAGATATAAAATAATACCACATTTTACATCACCACAATGGCGTCTGTTTACGAAATTTAATAGCGTCTGCACCTCGTCCAACTCCATACTTTTGGTCATAGAGAACATTTGATAGGTTCTCTTGATAAAAACTGATTTCTGCAGTCACTGATTTGCGTGTATTTCAATAAATTTCTAATAATCTGGTCACTGGTTTGCCTGCTTTCTACAAAATTTGTGTATATTGTCACAAACTGTTTTCTGCAGTCACTGATTTGCAGGTATTTCAATAAATTTCTTGTAATCTAGTCAGTGGTTTGCCTGCTTTTCTATATATTTTTTGTATATTGTCACAAACTGTTTTCTGCAGTCAATGATTTGCATGTTTTTCAATAAATTTCTTGTAATCTAGTCAGTGGTTTGCCTGCTTTTCTATTAAACTTTTGTACACTGTTACTTTTGAGTTCTATTTGGCACGCCAGCCCGCAGGTTACTCCTAGAAGCTTTTTCTGGCCCTACCACTGAAAAGGTTGCCGACCTCTGATCTAGGAAGTGAAAAGCCATCCAGATATTTACATAGTTGTTTACCTAATTGTAGTATACAGGGCCTGAGCTACACTCGTGTGGTCTTTCCAAATCTGGCACCATCTTAGTTGCAATTCTCTGTATTCTTTCTAATTTCAACACATGTTTTTTCTTGTGCTGGGACCATATTACTTCTGCAATTTCAATTTTGGTCTAATCATTGTAGTTGTAATGTTTTTCATCATATCTTTATCTAGGAAATGAAAAGTGATCTATATATATCTTAGCATCCTGAAAGTGTCACCAAATATTCTACTTATATGTTTCTCTGGTGATAAGTTGCCCTCTATTACCACTCCCAAATCTTTCTCTTTTCCTACTGATATAATATTTTGTCCTAACTTATACATCCATAACGGTCTCATTGCACTCTTTCCCATTTCCAATACAGATTGTCGTCGACTTACGATCTATGGAAGTTTCTACTGATAGACTTTATGACCACGACCATGACTGGTATGTAACCACCTGGCCACTACTGCTTCGTGTCTGGCAGTGCAAGCATTGCCCAGCTGGTTGTGTGACAGTTTGTGCACCAGGTTCCATCAGCGCTTACTTTCCAGCACCACACTGCCCACACACACCAAGCTCAGTGTTAACCCAGGCTTGTTACACCACGCTTCCTCTGTGTCCATTTGTATCTTGTGTCTTTGCTATTTTTCTTCTAAAATCCCCCTCAAATGTCTACCAAGAGGAATTGTCATGGTCTACTCAACCTGCCAAGAAGGAAAGAAAGTCCATTGATCTCAACACAGAAATGACAGTGATTAAGCAGCACGAAGGGAGAATGAAAGTGAACATGATCACACGTAATCTGAAGTTATCACACTCTACTGTGTCAACGATTTTGAAGGACAAAGAAAGAATTTGTAAAGCTGTGGAAGGTTCTGCACCCATGCAATCCACAGTTATAACAAAGCAACGGGTCGGGCCAATCCACAAAATGGAGAAATTACTACATACTTGGATGGAAGATCAGATTAAAAAACGGACACCATTAAGCCTTTTTACTGTGCAGACGAAGGCTAGAAGTCTATTTGAGACTCTAAAGGAGTGTGCCGGAAAAGACTACAGTCAAGAATTTGTAGCAAGTACTGGCTGGTTTAAGAGATTCAAGAAAAGATACCAATTGCATTATGTGAAGTGTGAAGTGGAAGATGTCAAGGAATTTCTAGACCAAGAATCCGGAAAACTTACAATTGAAGAACTTATTCAATTGAAAGAAGGAAGGAGAGAAGAGGAGGAGGAAGATCCAGAAAATAATTTCACCACAAAGGGATTATCAGATGGTTTATCTCTACTGAATAAACTTCTTGCACATTTTGAAGCCATGGACCCAAAGATTGAACAATTTGCAAAGATTGAATGGATGGCACATGATGTGTTCCGTTCATATTGTGAAATTTATGAAGAGTAAAAGAAACAAACAATTCAGACAAAGTTTACGATGTTTATGAAAAAAACAACTCCTCCAGCAACCCCAACAGCTGCCCCGGCCAATGACATCAACCCCAATAGCTGCCCCGGCCAATGACATCAACCCCAACAGCTGCCCCGGCCAATGACATCAACCCCAATAGCTGCCCCGGCCAATGACATCAACCCCAACAGCTGCCCCGGCCAATGACATCAACCCCAATAGCTGCCCCGGCCAATGACATCAACCCCAATAGCTGCCCCGGCCAATGACATCAACCCCAATAGCTGCCCCGGCCAATGACATCAACCCCAATAGCTGCCCCGGCCAATGACATCAACCCCAATAGCTGCCCCGGCCAATGACATCAACCCCAACAGCTGCCCCGGCCAATGACATCAACCCCAACAGCTGCCCCGGCCAATGACATCAACCCCAACAGCTGCCCCGGCCAATGACATCAACCCCAATAGCTGCCCCGGCTGATGACATCAACCCCAACAGCTGCCCCGGCCAATGACATCAACCCCAACAGCTGCCCCGGCTGATGACATCAACCCCAACAGCTGCCCCGGCCAATGACATCAACCCCAATAGCTGCCCCGGCTAATGACATCAACCCCAACAGCTGCCCCGGCTGATGACATCAACCCCAACAGCTGCCCCGGCCAATGACATCAACCCCAACAGCTGCCCCGGCCAATGACATCAACCCCAACAGCTGCCCCGGCTGATGACATCAACCCCAACAGCTGCCCCGGCCAATGACATCAACCCCAACAGCTGCCCCGGCCAATGACATCAACCCCAACAGCTGCCCCGGCTGATGACATCAACCCCAACAGCTGCCCCGGCTGATGACATCAACCCCAACAGCTGCCCCGGCTGATGACATCAACCCCAACAGCTGCCCCGGCCAATGACATCAACCCCAACAGCTGCCCCAGCCAATGACATCAACCCCAACAGCTGCCCCGGCTGATGACATCAACCCCAACAGCTGCCCCGGCTGATGACATCAACCCCAACAGCTGCCCCGGCTGATGACATCAACCCCAACAGCTGCCCCGGCTGATGACATCAACCCCAACAGCTGCCCCGGCTGATGACATCAACCCCAACAGCTGCCCCAGCCAATGACATCAACCCCAACAGCTGCCCCAGCCAATGACATCAACCCCAACAGCTGCCCCGTCCAATGACATCAACCCCAACAGCTGCCCCGGCCAATGACATCAACCCCAACAGCTGCCCCGGCCAATGACATCAATGCTACACACTCAACGCAAGCACCAACGGTTAGTAACATATTTTGTATTTGACACACTATTTTATGTTTTGCAAATACGTAAAAGGTTTTCTATTTTTTGCACATGTATTTTGTATTTTTGCATGTTTTGCAAATATTAAACTAGTTTGTACTGTAGTATACAGTGTTTGACTTAAACCTGATAATCGTAAAAATAAGAAACAAAACAATGTGTAAAGATGATACAAAGTGCATAAAATAAGAAACAAAATGATGTGGCTGACTTACGACCAGATTGACTTATGACCGGTCGGTCAAAATCAATTGTGGTCGTAAGTCAACGACAACCTGTACATGGCAATTTTTTCCATTGAATTCCATTTCCCATATCTTGCTCCATTCATATATCTTGTTTATATCATTCTGTAGCTCCTCACAATCCTTGTGGTTTCTTATCTTCCTTAGTAATTTTGCATAATCTGTAAACAAACTTATTTATGTAACTGCTTACTCCTTCTGTCATGTCATTTACATATACTAATAACATTATTGGTGCCAAAACTGATCCCTGTGGTACTCCACTTTTTACTCCCCTCCATTCAGATTTTTCATCCCTTATTACTGTTCTCATTTCCCTTCCTTTGAGGTAGTGTTCCATCCAGTTCTTTAATGTTCCTTTCAATCCTCCAATGTGTTCCTACTTCCATAGTAATCTCCTGTATGGAACCTTATCAAATGCCTTTTTTAAGTCTAAATATATGCAATCCGCCCATCCATCTCTTTCTTGTGTTATATATATTACTCTTGAATAAAAGCTTAGTAAGTTGGTGACACATGATATTCCTGTTCTAAATCCAAATTGTGTATCTGTTATTATTCTTTTTCTTTCTGAACATTCATTCCAGTGTGTGTGTGTGTGTGTGTGTGTGTGTGTGTGTGTGTGTGTGTGTGTGTGTTTGTGTGTGTGTGTGTGTGTGTGTGTGTGTGTGTGTGTGTTGTATTTACCATAAATATAGATACAGATACAGAGCTACACTCTGTATCTATATTTGTAATTTTTTTCCTTCAGTTGTACATTTTGTATGTGTGATTCTCCATGGTTTGGTGTCTGATGTGTGTGTGTGTGTGTGTGTGTGTGTGTGTGTGTGTGTGTGTGTGTGTGTGTGTGTGTGTGTGTGTGTATTTACCTAGTTGTAATTACCTAGTTGTAGTATACAGGGCCTGAGCTAGACTCGTGTGGTCCTGTCTCCGTATCTACATTGATCCAATTTTTCCTTCAGTTTGTGCACACTATTCACTTCAATAACTTCTTCTTTCAAACTGTTCCATGTGTCGATACTTCTATGTGGAAAGCTATATTTCTTTGTGTTATTCAAGCATCTTCCCTTTTTTTTATTTCTTCTTGTGGCCTCTTGTATAAGCAGCTTCTTCCTTTGATAGTATATTAATATCTGTTTTATCCATTCCATTTAACAGTTTGTATACTGCTATCAGGTCACCTCTTTTCCTTCTTTCCTCAAGTGTTGGCAAATTCATTTTTTCCAGCCTCTCCTCGTACGTCCTCCCTTCTAACTCTGGAACCATTTTCGTTGCCATTCTTTGTATTCTTTCTAGTTTCTTTATATGTTTTTTCTTATGTGGAGACCATACAATGGCAGCATATTCCATTTTTGGTCTAATCATTGTAGTGATAATCTTCTTCATCATTTCATGTGTGTGTGTGTGTGTGTGTGTGTGTGTGTGTGTGTGTGTGTGCGTGTGTGCGTGTGTGTGCCACAAGGACAAAAGAGAAAAAAGGAGATGTGGGAAATCAGGACAAATAGAGAAGAAATAAAGTAATTGGATAAGAGACATAGGACCAGATGGGGTATCAGGATACATCTTGAAACAGTTTAGAACTTGAGTGCTCTCCTAAGACTGGAAAAGTCCATAAAGAATTGAAAAGAGCTGATATAATGCCTAGTTGCAAAAATAGAAACAAAGAAAAAACACTTAATTATAGACATTGACCAGCATAGTATGCAAGATATGTGACAAAGTCATCAAGAAACAATGGACTGAATACTTAGACAGTGAAGGAATAATAACAGATAGAACAGGAAGGTCATGTGTCACCAACTTACTAAGTTTTTATTCAAGAGTAATAGATATAACATAAAAAAGAGATGGATGGGCGGATTGCATATATTTAGACTTAAAAAGGCATTTGATAAGGTCCGCACAGGAGATTACTATGGAACTACTAAAGAACATTAAAGAACTGGATGGAAGACTACCTGAAAGGAAGGGAAATGAGAACAGTAGTAAATGATGAACAATCAAAATGGAGAGAAGTAAAAAGTGGGATACCACAGGGATCAGTTTTGACACCGATAATGTTTTTAATATATGTAAATGACATGACAGAAGGAGTAAGCACTTACATAAGTCTGTTTGCAGATAATGCAAAACTACTAAGGAAGATAAGAAACTACAAGGATTGTGAGGAGCTACATAATGATATAAACAAGATATATGAATGGAGCAAGATATGGGAAATGGAATTTAATGCAAAAAAAAATGTTATGTATTGGAAATAGGAAAGAGTGCAATGAGACTCATATCGACATATAAGTTCAGACAAAATATTATATCAATAGCAAAAGAAGAGAAAAAATTGCGACTGGTAATACAGGACAACTTATCACCAGAGAAACATATAGATAAAATTTTTGGTGACACATTCATGATGCTAAGGAATATATGGATGGCTCTTCATTTCCTAGATAAAGATATGATGAGAAAAATTATAACTAATTAGACTGATTAGACCAAAACTGGAATATGCATTACTAATATGGTCCCCGTACAATGAAAAGCATGTGTTGAAATTAGAAAGAAGGCAGAGAATTGCAACTAAGATGGTGCCAGAATTGGAAGATCTAACATATGAGGAAAAATTAAAAGAAATGCAACTGACAACAGTAAAAGAAAGAAGAGAAAGAGGAGACTTAATCAAAATATAAAATTGATGAACAACGTGGAAGAAACTGGTAGAAAAAATCAAATTATGAAAAGTAAAGGAAAGGCTAGATATTTGAGGGAACCAAAAAAAAAAAAAATACAAAAAGGAAATACGGTACCAAAAAATTACAGCTTTCCCTAGAGAAATATAGATACTTTGAATGGACTGAAGAAAGAATTGATGATGGCAAAGAATATACATCAACTGAAGGAAAACTTAGACAAAAATAGATACGGAGACAGGACCACACGAGTGTAGCTCAGGCCCTGTATACTACGACTAGGTAAATGCACACAAAGGACATGACTAAAATCCTACTTAATTAAGATTGGTAGATGATGATGATAATAGTAGCAGGGAAATGTTAGTATGGAACATTACAATAGGTTTATACAGGGAAAGTCTTATCTATAATGAGAAACCATGTATCTCTCTCTCTCTCTCTCTCTCTCTCTCTCTCTCTCTCTCTCTCTCTCTCTCTCTCTCTCTCTCTCTCTCTCTCTCTCTCTCTCTTCTCTTAGCTTTTACATTATGAGGTGAGAGAGAGAGAGAGAGAGAGAGAGAGAGAGAGAGAGATGGGGGGGAGAGAGAGAGATAGGGGGGGGGAGAGAGCTTTCAGACATAATTTATGACTGTCCTACTATTACCAAACCACACTTCCTGGCTTTCTTGGAGCCTTATTAGTGAGGGCGGCAGGAAAGGCCTAACCCAAGCACATTATAGACTTGTCCCGCTACATTCCTACCTCCCCCCCCCCTTGCCTTACCACCACCACCACCACTGAAGGCACACTAGTGAAATAAATAAATAAGCCTTTCCCCCGCCACCATCACCACCACCACCACTACTACCTGCACCTTTCCCACTCTCCCCTCCTTCTTTGACCTGTTTCCCAGATGACCTCCTTAAAGAAGGCCTACAGTATAGTGTTCGTGTAACCCTAACACGGGAAATCTTATGTGGAATCAGTCATTATTGGCTATTAGGCCAGACATTCCTTGTGTCTCGTAATTAAGGCTGTCACCTCCGTTTTCTGATGACCTCGATTTTTTTGTTTACGTTCAGATTCAGAATCGTGTGTTTAGTATGAAAATGTTACGAAAAGGATGAAGAATTATTACTGGATATGTGGAAGTTTTTCTATGAGTTTTAAGAACAGAGGGAATTATTAATTTTTATATGTGATGGAGGGTTGTGTAAATGTAATAATGATAATAGTAATAATAATAATAGTAGTATTAATAATAATACTTGGTTTATAGTTTAGAGGTCTATACCTCACAGTCGTGGTGGACCACCGCTGCCCCACTGTGGTGCCCGACCACAGCAGTTCCTCCCAGTAAACAGCTTAAGCATCACGAGCCCGGACGGGGACTCGATCTGCCGACCAATAATAGTAATAATAATAATTATAATGATAGAAATCATAATAATGATAATATAACTACTACTACTACTACTACTACTACTACTACTACTTATAATAATAATAATAACAATAATAATAATAATAATAATGATAATAATAATAATAATAATAATTATAATAATAATAGTAATGATAGTCATAGTAATACTAATATTACTAATAATTATGATAAA
>JAPQNM010000026.1:3530289-3531790 GCA_029783475.1 Metacarcinus magister
TCTCTAGAAACCGGTGAACCCATCTCGAAAACTCCGTAACTCTGGACTCACATCTCCCTCTCATGGCGCCTCATGTACTCCCAGTCCTCGCCCGTCGTTCTTCATAGTCGTATTCCCAAATCTCTGTCTCCCACTCTCCTCACTGATAGAATTTCAGCTCGAACTCCTTGGTCCTGCTCAAACTCGCTCTCGTCACTCTCTCCTAACGCTCTTTCTCTCTCTCCTCAGGACCTATTACTCCTCCTCTCTTCTGATCACATGTGCGGTCCGTCTCACACTCCTACCATTGCTTTCTCTCTCAACTCTGTCTCCTTCCCAAGACGCTTTTCAGGCCGATCAAAACAGAAGATTCTGAGCTCCAACCCCCTTCACCTCTCTCAATCTCTCGGCGCTACTCTCTCCTCTCTTCCTTCGCGAACATTGGTCTCTCGGTGACCTCATCTCCCCTCCCGCCCTCTCGCTCTCTTATGCTGCGCCTGGCACCTCTTAACTGACTAGGGCTGACCAGTCGACACTTGATAGATCTCCAGTTCTTGATCCTCTCTCGCTCATCTTCCCGCTCCACCTTTTCCCCCCTTTTCAACTCTTCGTGCCCTTCTCTCCGTTCGGCTCGTCTACGGCCCCATGTTGCGCCCTCCGCGATTACACTATCTCCTCTCTTATACCGTGTTTCCGGCATGCCAAGTCTCTTAAACAACTCTCCTCCTCAATCTCAGAGCCTTATCTTCTCTGACGTCCCATAAATCTCAAAGTGTCGCTCTGCCCCTTAGTCTTGTCAACGAGCATCATCGAACCCTTCGTCTACAACTCTGGAGTTCCCATCTGCCTACTACGACTCTCATCTCTAGCGCTAATACTACTTCACCTGCGTCTTCTCAGCTCTCCCCTCTGCGTTCGCGTCACCCTCTTCTCCGGCGTTCCATGGGTCCTCTCTCAGGTCCCATATGCTCATCATGTCCGGACCCTTTCACCACAGGCTTATTCCGTCTTCCTCGACCTCTTTCTCTCCCCCCTTCCCGATGGCCTCCTGTGCAACGTCTCTCCCCCTCGAAGAATCGGTTCACCAAAACAGTAGCTCGCCGCCTTCCTCGTCCGCACTGTACTTGCTCTCTCTCATCAACTAGCCGCGTTAGCCCCGACATCGTTCCTAATCACTCCCACCCCCTATATCCTCTCATCTCTTCTGCCTCTCTCTCGCGCTCTCTGAAGCAGGGTATGCATGTTCTCTCTCTAGCGGCATGAGCTCTCACATCTGTTCCTCGTCGGCATTTCACGAGATTATTACACCCTGCTTCTCCTCCGATAAACCTCCATTTTCAATCCTGCTCTCTCCTTTCACTCTTCTCTTCCATAACTCTCACTCTTTGTTACGACTCTCTCCTAAGTCTCATAACCTAAGACGCGGATGCCGAATGTCCCAGAAGCTCCCCATTCCATAGCCGTGTCTTGCTCGCACGGTGCACCTCATACTCCTTCTCACTCTAGCCTCACTCCCGACTTT
>JAPQNM010000026.1:3559390-3609390 GCA_029783475.1 Metacarcinus magister
GCTGCTGTGACATACATCTTTGAACCTTACAGCATTAAGATGTATGAAATATTATGGCATTGTTTTTGATATGTTGAACTGTAGTGAGATCACACAATACAGGTTACTATTTTATTTATTTATTTATATACGTATTTTTATTTATTTATTTATTTATTCTATTTTTTTTGTTGACATTGAGTGTTATTTTTCAGCACCGGTGGGGAACAGTCACACTCACGACAGAAGCGGTTGGTCTACATGGATTCTCGGCGCAGACTCACCCTGCCACCGGAGACAATCCTCATCATCACTCCCACACTGAATCTGCCCTTTGGGAGGAACCTTCCCTTAGGATATGGCTCATCACTCACCATCTCAGTCCCTTTTAAGAGTAAGTGCAACCTTGGCTCTTGCACTCTTTGTGTTGGGTAGCAGGCAGGCAGGACATAGTTGTAGCAATGTACTTGATTGACATAATTTACCAATTACCTATTTGCAAATTTAAGAATGTAAATACCTGTATATTATTCTGATGGTAGCCATGGCACTGTACTCTCACGCTATTGACTTTTCATGGCATTTTCTGCAAATTTGTTGGAGAAAGTGCTGAGTGACCAGTCATTTTTTTCTTTTAATTTTTCATCCCTTGTATCTGATTACATTCTCACAAATTACTCTCCAATAGTGGGAATTCACTTTATTATGAAAACTTGCACATCACTCCTGCCCATTTAGTTGTAAACAAATGATTAACTGGTTTAAAGCCGACCAGTTATCCCTCATCATCCCTTGCCATTGACATCACTGCGAGTCTTGAAGGGTATCACTACACTATAAATACACACTTTGAGGTGAAGCACAAATAACTGCACTCTGTCACTCTCACTTCTCTATTTTGGGTTCAAGTCATTACACTTCATTGTGTATTCATTCTCCAGTCTATGATTCTTTAAATGTCAAAATTTATTCTGATGACACAACATCATGCATAACACTTTGTATTTCATGTTTGTATTATAGTGTCATACCAAAGTGTGTATATACTTCCTTATTTTCCTTCAACCAAGCTACCCTTCCTTCTTGTTTTATTTTTCCATTAATAAATCTATAAAACAGCTTTGGTTCTTCCATACATTTGTTAACTATATTTTTGTCATATCTCTTCTCTTCTTATCCTTACATATTCATTCCTGTCTAGTTTACATTCTTCTTTCATTTCCTGAATCTATCTTCTTTTCATTCTCCTCCATATTTCATCTTTTTTCTTTTTAGCTCTTTCACACTTTCCGTTAAACCACTTTTTTTTTTTCCATATCTCCCTTAATCTCAATTTCCAGGACCACATGGTCATTCCTTCCAATGGCGCACTCATAAGTAATATCTTTTTTCTAATTCATTCTTTTGGTAAATAATAGGTCCAATCTTGATGGTTCATCTTCTCTATATTGAACAAATTTTTTTTATATATTTTACCTGTTTGTGCAATTTGTGAATTCCTGTTGATCAGTTGTGTTCTGCAAAGTTTGACACCACCTAAACATTTCTTGAACCTTTTCTGTGTGACTTGAGACACCTGACTCTTGATACACTGACAACAATAGACTTTGATTATTATAAGTCAATAGTGAATTACACAATGTGTATTAATGACCGTCTTGGACACTTTGCTGACTTATACAACCTGTGACCTCGTGACCCTGACTTTTCTCACAGTTTCCTTTGATGATCTTGGCCTGACCTCAGAAGAAAACCCTTTTGGCATCTTTCCTGACTTCTTCTTTCGGAGAAAAAGAGAAGCAGACTTGCCGGGCATCAACTGGGCCGGCGGTGATCGGTGAGTTTGTACTGTGACTTAGGACTTCTCACTTTCTATATATATATATATATATATTTTTTTTTACGACGCATTCCCTCGGGAAACGTCTCCCAAGGGAATGGCAAAAGAGCTTAAACCACACACTATCCAAACACTCCCTCCTTGCTTGTTCAATTCCTCCCCCTCTATCAGCACCTCTTTCATGCATGTACTCCTTCACCCTATCCTTCCATCTTACAACTGGCCTTCCTCTCCTCCTAGAGCATAAAGTACAGTACAGTACAATTCATGTATCATAATTCATATCAAAGATAAAATTCAGTACCATACCTTCGTACCGTACTAGTGTGATAAGATATTGTACCATGATTTTGTACCTGATTTACATACTTGCTGGTTGCGAGGTCAACTCAGACTCCCTTAGGAGGGATGTGATGGGCTTCCACAGGCCCACACCCTCCTAACCATACTTACATCTAGACCACAGTGACATCTGAAGTCAGGTTTCAGGTCAATATAGGGCGGGTTGATTGTCGTCACTACCTTCCTGACATCTTCAATCCAAAGCTGGCTGTTGCGCATATGTGCTGCGTAACGACATTGCTTGCTCTTGTGCCCACAATCTTGAATTTTCAGAATTTTCTACCATCTGGCTAAGACTTCAATGTCACTCTCTAACTAAATTTATCTGTGCTGTATATCTCTCACCTAATTCCTCTGACTATGTAAAATTCTTTGACTATTTGACTTCCAAAGTGGAGCACATCCTATCTCACTTTCCTTATGCTGAGATCTCCATTTTAGGTTATTTCAATGTTCACCACCAGCTTTAGCTTTCATCTTCTTTCACTGACCAACCTGGTGAACAAACCTTCAACTTTGCTATCCTTCATGACCTAGAGCAGCTAATGCAGTTCTCTACCCGTATCCCTGACCGCCTTGGAGACACGCCCAACATTCTTGATCTTTTCCTAACTTCCAACCCTTCAGCTTACTCTGTTAAACTTTCCTCTCCGTTGGGCTCCTCCGATCACAATCTTATTTCCGTTACCTGTCCTATCACTCCAGTGCAGCCTCAGGACCCGCCTAAACAGAGGTGCTTCTGGCATTTCAACTCTGCTAAGTGGGAGGACCTGAGTCAGTACTATTCTGATTTTCCTTGGGATGATTATTGCTACCATGTCAGAGATCCTTCTCTTTGTGCCGAGCGCATAACAGAGGTGATTATCTCTGGCATGGAGCTATACATTCCTCATACTTTCTCTCATACTAGCCTCCTGGCTAGTACAGTGGTAGCGCACTGGCCTTGCATTCACTTGGTCAGCAGATCGAGTCCCCGCCTGGGCCTGTGATGCTTAAGCTGTTTACTGGGGAGGAACTGCTGTGGTTGGGCACCACAGTGGAGGGTTGGGTTTGCTTGGCTGACGTTCTGGAGAGCATCTTCATAGATGGATACCGGAACTGAAACCAAACAACTTTAACTTTAACTTTAATACTAAAGCTAAAAAGCCCTGGTTTAACTCTGCTTGTTCTCGTGCTGTCAATGATAGTGAGGCGGCTCACAAGCGGTACCGTAGCCATCCATCTGCTGAAACTTATGCCCTATATATTTCTGCCCGTAATCATGCCAAATCTATTCTCCAACTTACTAAAAACTCTTTCATCAATAGAAAATGTCAAAGTCTTTCCAACTCTAACTCTTCTCGTGATTTCTGGCATCTAGCCAATAATATCTCTAACAATTTTACTTCTTCATCTTTCCCTCCTTTACTTCAACCAGATGGCCCCACAGCTGTCTCTTCTTTCTCTAAAGCTGAACTCTTCGCTCAAACCTTTGCTACCAACTCTACTTTCGATGATACTGGGCATATTCCTCCTACTCCTCCACCCTCTGACTACTTCATCCCTAAAATTAGAATTCTTTATTATGACGTTTTCCAGGCCCTCTCTGGCCTTGATTCTTGGAAGGCTTACGGTCCGGATGGAGTCCCTCCTGTTGTTCTCAAAAACTGTGCTTCCGAACTCGCTCACTGCCTGGTCAAACTCTTTCGTCTGTGTCTCTCTACTTCTACCTATCCTTCTTGCTGGAAGTTTGCTCACATTCAACCTGTCCCTAAAAAAGGTGACTGCTCCAATCCTTCTAACTACCGCCCTATAGCTTTGATTTCCTGCCTTTCTAAAGCCTTTGAGTCTGTCCTTAACAAGAAGATAATGAGGCATCTATCAGCTCACAACCTTCTCTCTGATTGCCAGTATGGTTTCCGTAAAGGCTAATCTACTGGTGATCTTCTTGCTTTCCTAACTGACTCTTGGTCATCCTCTTTTAGGGACTTCGGTGAAACCTTTGCTGTCGGCCTTAACATATCGAAAGCCTTCGATAAAGTCTGGCATAAATCTTTAATTTCTAAACTACCCTCCTACGGATTCTATCCTTCTCTCTGTACCTTCATCTCCAGTTTCCTTTCCGACCAGTCTATTGCTGCTGTAGTGGACGGTCATTGTTCTTCCCCTAAAACTATCAACAGTGGTGTTCCTCAGGGTTCTGTCCTATCACACACTCTCTTTCTATTATTCATCAATGATCTCCTAAATCTGACTCAATGCCCTATCCACTCCTACTATGCTGATGACACCACCTTGCATTTTTCAACGTCGTACAACAGACGCCCAACCCAACAAGAATTAAATGACTCAAGGCGAGATGCTATAGAACGCTTAACTTCTGATCTTTCATTAGTTTCTGATTGGGGCAGAGCAAACCTTGTTTTGTTCAATGCCTCAAAAACTCAATTTCTACAACTATCTACTCAACATAACCTTCCAGATAACTATCCCCTCTTCTTCAATGACACTCAACTTCCCCTCTCCTCCACATTAAACACACTCGGTCTATCCTTTACTAAAAATCTAAATTGGCAATTTCATATCTCTACTCTTGCTAAATCAGCTTCCAAGAAGTTAGGTGTCCTATGGCATCTGCATCCATTTTTCTCTCCCTCTCAGCTGCTTGCTTTGTACAGGGGCCTTATCCGCCCATGTATGGAGTATGGCTCTCATGTCTGGGGTGGCTCAACTCATACAGTCTTGCTAAACAGGGTGGAGTCTAAAGCTTTTTGCCTAATCAACTCTCCTCCTCTAACTGACTGTCTTCACTCTTTAAGTCACCGCCGCAATGTTGCATCTTTATCTATCTTCTACTGCTATTTTCATGCTGACTGCTCTTCTGAACTTGCTAACTGCATGCCTCCCCCCCTCCCGCGGCCTCGCTGCACAAGACTTTCTACTTCTTCTCATCCTTATTCTGTCCATCTACCTAATGCAAGAGTTAACCAGTATCTTCACTCTCTCATCCCTTACACTGGTAAACTCTGGAACTCTCTTCCTTTGTCTGTTTTTCCACCTGCCTATGACTGAAATTCTTTCAAAAGAGGAGTGTCAAGACACCTCTCACACTAAATTGGACTTCCCTCCCATGTCTATATTTCTCCTACTGTCCTCTTTACAGGGTCTGGCGACAAGCGGGATTTTTTTTTTACTTATTTTTGTTTTCCCTTGGCCAGTGCTCTTTTAATAAAAATTAAAAAAAAATAAATAAAAAAAATCTCAGGTGTGGTGTGTGAGGTGAGGCAGGATGCAGTCTCACCCCTTAGCTTTCAAGTAGGTGTGGCATGGTATGAAAAGGTACGGAAAATGAATTTGTACCTTCATGCTGTACTGTATTATGAAAATAATTTTGTACCGTAATATCGTATTGTACTTTTACCATACTAATTGCAATTGCACCGTATTGTAATTTCGTACCATACCATACCATACCTTAATGCATGCTCTCTCCCTCCTAGGCCCACAATTTTACTCACATATACTTTCTTCACAAACTCTTCACTTTTTTTCTCTCCATATGACCAAACCACCTTAAAGTTGTTTTTTTCACTCATTCCAGTACACCACACTTCACTCCATTTGCACAAGGTCCTTTCATACACGCTTTCATTGCTATCACCCTCCCATCTTGTCACACTGCATGGTCCTTTTAGATAACTCTTGTGTCCTGTTCCATGTCCAAGTCTCTGATCCACACATCAGTGTTGGCAGGAGAATATTATTCCTTAAGCTTCTCTTTACTTCCATGGATACATTTTTTCCTCTCATTATCCTTGCAAGCTCTCCATGTTTGCATAACACTGTTCCCAAATACTTGAACTCTTTCACTTCCTCCTTTGTCTCTCATCCTAGAATCACCTCACACCTTCCTACTGCTGGCACACTCATCCTATAAAATGTATTAATCAACCCTTCTTTCAATGACCAATACCTTACGTTTCCCAGCATTCACCTTAAGCTTTCTTCTTGTACATACACTTTAAAATTCATCCACCACTTTATGAAGTTCCTCTTCACTCTACAAACAACACCGTGTCATCTGCAAACAAGCATTCCACCACCACCCAACCCATTCCATTAATTTTCAGTCTAGCATCTACATTCTCCACTTTAGTTTTCATTTCTCTCATACATCAATCCATAAAAATATTAAACATCCTTGTCTCAACCCGACTCCTATAGGAAAACATTCATATAGCTCTCCATCCACCCTTACACACACACTTCCCTCACTATAAAATGCCTTTACTCCTGTCAACAACTGTCTTCTAACACTATAAATTTTCAGAACATTCCAAAGAGCCTTCCTATCAACTCTATATATGCCTTTTCTAAGTGCATAAAGGCTGCATATAGTTTTTCGTCCTTGCCTAAGTACTCCTCTACCATGATTTTAATTGTAAATATCTAATCTACACATCTTTTTCCTTTCCTAAATCTTCCCTGCTCACTCACTAACTTCCATCAAGCACTCTCCAATACACTTTTTTTCTGGCACACTAAGCAAACTTATCCCTCTATAATTATTATATACTCATCTTTACTACCTTTATCTTTATGTAGTGGTACAATAATTGCCTTCTTCCATTCATCTGGTATTTTTCTGTCACCATGCAGTCACATAGGAGACACATCCATTCCAACACTGTTTCTCCTCAATTCTGTAACATTTCTGCAGTTATTTCATTCATACCTGCAGCTTTGCCACACAAGATTATTTATTGCTTTCTTTACTTCCTTTCTTTAAATTCCTTTCTGCACACACACGCTCTCCATCTGCTTCCATACCCATACTCAACACTATTGCTTCCCTTTCTGTCTCCTCATACATTAAATATTCAAAGTGACTTTTCCATACTTCTTTCACCTCTTTACCACTTACACAAACTCCAACCTCTCTCTTAATTCTGATATTGATAGCCCCTACTCCTCCTCTCTCTTAATTCTGATATTGACAGCCCCTACTCCTCCTCTCTCTTTCTAACTTACTTCCAAAACAACTTTTAAGTTTTCGTAAAACTTCTCACTCAGTTTATAACAAATTCTTCATTTTACTCTTTCATTCAACCCTTAACCTTCCTATTCCAATACTTGTCCTCAGATCTCCTTCTCACTTTTATCTGCTCTGATGCTTTGTTTCCTCCGGGAACCTCCCCATAAGAATGGCCACAGCAGAAAAGCCTCGTATTTATACATACATTATATTTACCATACAATTAAGTCCTTGCATACAAGGTGTGATGCTGGTAGTAGAATTCTAGTTAAAATGTGAATGCTAACATTGATTAACCTTTCCACAGGGAGATGATGTACCAAATTGTTGAAGACTCATTGCACAACTTAGGCATGAATGGTCAAGCCTGTCTGCTGCGTGCTATTTGTGAAATTTTCCAAGGACCACTCATGAACCATGGCTTTGTGGGGGAAGTGCTGGAACTTTTCTTGAGGTAAGAGAGAACGCGCACACACACACACACACACACACACACACACACACACACACACACACACACACACACACACACACACACACACACACACACACACACACACACACACACACACACGCCCGCCCGCCCGCCCACCCACTCACGCACACGTATGCACCCCCCCCCACCCGCCACACACACGCACACACACACACACACACACACACACACACACACACACACACACACACACACACACTCACTATTAGTGGGTGAAGTACCACAAGATTGGAAGAGGGCAAATATAGTGCCAATTTACAAGGGAGGAAATAAGGAAGAATCGATGAATTATAGACCAGCATCTCTGACCTGTGTGGTGGTAAAATTATGTGAAACTGTAGTAAAGGACAAATGTATGAAATATTTGTAAGAGGTTGGCATTTTCACAGAACAACAATTTGGATTCAAGGGTGGTAGATCTTGCGTCACAAACTTTATAAGTTATTACTCAAGAAAAACAGAGGATATTCAGGAAAGGGAAGGTTGGGTGGATAGTGTATATTTAGACATCAAGAAAGCATTTGACAAGGTTGTTTCCCAGAAGTTTATATGTTATTGTACAGGTCATGATACCTGACAAACGACTTCTATGGAAACTGGAGAACATTGGAGGACTGAAGGACATCTTAAGAAGGATGAAACACTTTTTCAAAGATAGATAATATTTTGTTTTAACTTATACGTCCATGAGAATCTCATTGCATTCTTTCCCATTTCCAATGCATGGCATTTTTTTCCCATTAAATTCCATTTTTCATGTCTTGCTCCATTCATGTATCTTTTTTATGTCATTCTGTAGCTTCTCGCAATCCTTGTAGTTTCTTATCTTTCTTAGTAATTTTGCATAATCTGTAAACAGACTTGTGTAACTCCTTACTCCTTCTGTCATGTCATTTACATATATCAAAAACATGATTGGTGCCAAAACTGATCCCTGTGGTACTCCTTTTAAGATAGATAGATAACTACCTCTGTGAGTATTTATTTTGTTCTTTGTTCCAACAGTGCTAGCCGGTCTCCTCATGCTGAGAAGAGGCTCGGTGAATATTTAACTGCAGAGCGGAATGGTCGTTCAACTGGGGACTGTTCTGAATACCATTTAATGTGTCCTCAATCGCTATTCACCAGCTCCAAGGAATTGAAGTAGGTGTCATTATGTGTGTGTGTGTGTGTGTGTGTGTGTGTGTGTGTGTGTGTGTGTGTGTGTGTGTGTGTGTGTATTTACCTAGTTGTAATATACAGGAAAAGAGCCACACTTAGGCTCGTGCTGTCCCGTCTCTATACATCCTTTCATCGTGTGTGTGTGTGTGTGTGTGTGTGTGTGTGTGAGAGAGAGAGAGAGAGAGAGAGAGAGAGAGAGAGAGAGAGAGAGAGAGAGAGAGAGAGAGAGAGAGAGAGAGAGAGAGAGACAGAGAGACAGACAGACAGAGAGAGAGAGAGAGAGAGAGAGAAAAAAAAGTGTTTGCTAGGGTAAGATAATTATTTGTCAAAGAAGCAATTCATGTTTGGAATATTACATAATCCGTAATCCAGCCAATGTATTCTAAGTTTAACCTTTGTTTGTATTTTTATGATGAGATGCGTGAGTTCTGTTTCGTAATGTGTATAAAGACACTTTTTTGCACCACATGATATAACAGAATTCTGCCAACAAAATTTAATTCAATGCAAACTTATGTACGAAAATAACGTATAACAAATTCTAGATATTTCAAAGTGAGGCAAGAAGTGTGAATGTGAGTGAAATGATTGCAAGTATAAGATTATCATCATAAGGAAACTGTAAAATAAGGCATTTATGGGACAGTTTGCTAAATTTTGTGTTATTTATGTATCTAGATCCTTTCCATTGAAAAGGATTCTTGCATTCTGCCGTTTTTCTCAGGTATTTCTTTATATGTTTAAAAGTGGCCAGTTTTATATTTATGAAAAAATAATAGATATATGTACCAGTAGTATGTAAGTATCTAAGTGTACTCTGATATTGATGAAAATTTCCATTAGTGTCTATTGTTTTACCGTGTAAGACTTCAATGGGTGGATTGGCTCGTAAAAAAGAGAGTACAGGAGTTGTATTTACATGTTTGCAGTATACAGGATTCGAGTCCAGCTCATATTATGCTCTCTCTGTTTCTACTTTTACTCAATTTAATCTTAAAGTGAAGGACGTTCCTTGTTTGCACCACCTCTGCATCCAACAATCAATACTTATACTTGGAAAACAAAATTTCTTACATTGTTAAGGTATTTATAGCATGTAGGGATGATTTTAAGCACCTAATGAACATTGATTACTGGAACAAAACCTTATATTGTGTGGTTGAGTGATTCCCTTCTCCAAGCATTATTTATGTTTATTGTAATAAACCATTCATTGTTGGATTGGCAAGATGTTTCTCCTCAGCATGATTATAAAAAAAGCCATTTTGATGAGTTGATTTATTTTGTTAATCTAAATAAATTAATCAAATTAAATAAGAATTACCTTCTAAATAATGTATGCAGTCATTTTCTAATCAGGATCATCGATCTATCTATCTATATAACAGGCTGTTAATATAACAGGCTGTTAATATAACAGCCAAGTTAATCAGGGCATTCACACACTCATGCACATATACACTTAGCCCCTAGGCTAGGCCTCCATAGGAGGAGAGAAGTACACAACTCATCAGGTCAGTCACACAAATGGAGGCGATGACGGTGATTGTATCCACAACAGGTCTTAAGGTGGTTGTATCCACAACAGGTCTTAACGTTTACCTTGCCACTTCATGTTAAGTCCGTGCCCTTGGATCAGATCAGGTGCAAGGAGGGAGACTCCCTGCACCTGATCTGATCCAAGGCTCACACCAGATACACAAGAACCTCCAAGGATCGTCAAGGTCATGTCAGTAATCATTTATTCACCACTGCTCTTCATTCACTTTTATCATGCACAATCATCCTTCCTTGCTCCACAATGTTCATTTTCACACCGTCCATCCATCCCGTTAGTGGCCTTCCTCTCAACCTTACACCCTTCACATCGGATCTTACTATTGTCCTCACCACCATTATTATCATTATTATTATGAGGAAAACCAATAAGATGAAACTAACTTTTATGTCACTTGTTAAATAAATCAAATTAAGTAAAAGAATTACCTTCTTGAAACTGTAGTTTGCATGCATTTATTAATTTGTTTTTCATTAACATGGAAAAAAAAAAATCCAAGAAAATTCAATAAATTTTTTTTTGTTGTTGATCTGAATAAACATAAGAATTATTTTCTCGAAATTATGTATCTAAATTTTTCATGCATTGATTTTGCTGCAACACTGATACGAAGCACATTGTGTTTAGTTCCAATAGTGACATTAGCATCTTGATATGACCAATGCTTTCTCTTTACACAATTAAAATAAATAAATAAATAAATCTATCTATCTATAATACCAGGCTGTTATCCCCTAAATGTGGATAGCCAAGACAAGACACGCATATACACACCCATGCATGCACGCATACAAATACACTCCCGTCTCTTAGCCTCTTGGCCCTTATTTTTTAAATACCAAATAAATAAAATAGTAAAAAGTAAATATAAAAACTGATTGTTTGGATAGACAGAAGTGGAGACTGTTCTGCTTTGGCTATATTCTTGGAAGACGTTCCCGAAGGGAGTGAGGCATCAAATACTATGGATAGGTAGATGTATGTTAGATAATCTGGTATAAACCTTGCCTGCCCAGACAACCATCTTAAAATGATGAGATTTGAAAGCACTGGTGCACACTGTAACTCCTTCAAAGTCTGACTCTTACTATGACCTCTTCACTAATACACTTGTTGGCTTGCAGCAGCAACAGTATCACAGAAAAAACTGACTGGGAATGATCACATTCTCAACTATGAATACTTTCTAAGGTCTTTACTTTTCTTTAGGGACTGAAAATCATGGGTTGAAAATATGAAATTAAAAATCTATCTTTCAATCTATATACCAGTCTGTTATTCCCCTAAAGGGATTTGTAAATTATAAAATATATTGTAAAATATCACATCAAAGTCTATTCATCTATAAATACTAGGCTGTTATCGCCCTAAAGGGGGGAGTCAATACATAGTATAACGAAATTACAAAAAATTATTACATTCAGAATCATCAATACCTTAATTGTACTCAAAACCTATATTGCAGAGGAGTTACAGCATCTTATGATGATTAAATAGTATGATGCTTTTTGGAACAAAACATTTTATAAATCTCTCAGTGCACTGAATAGGCAGAAACAATCTTCTTCCCGACATTAAGACTACATCCTTACCTTATGAATACCTCTTCACCTCTTTGATCAGGTGTACAAAACAGTTTTGGGCAAGTTTCGTTGTGTTTCGTTGAATGTGATCTATCTATCTACATACCAGGCTTTAACCCCCTAAAGGTGATAGCCAAGACAAGACACACATACATGTACACTACTCTCACTTAGCCTTTTAGCACCCCATAGGAGAAGAGAAGTACACCCTACCTAATCAATGCAAGTCAGGTCAGTCACACGAATGGTGCCACGGGTGGGCGTCATATTCACAACAGAATCCTAAGGTTTACCCTTGCCGCTTCATATTTAACTCATGTCCTCTCCCTCCCCGCACCTGATATGAACCAATGGTCATACCAAATGTGCCAGAACCTCCTCCAGGGGTCGTCAAGGCCATGTCATTAATCATGCATTCACCACTGCTCACCATTTACTTCTTTCACACACAATCATCCTTCCTTGCTCCACAGACATTCCTCTTTCACTCAACGCTCTTTTAACACCATCCATCCATCGCATTCTTGGCCTTCCTCTCAACCTCACACCTCTTAAATCGGATCCTATTATTCTCTTATATAACACAGCTAATATCCTCCTTAAAGGGGAATAGCTAACAGAAGGCATTTATGGTTCAAGGAAACATTACTCTCCCCTCCCCTTCTGTACCCTGTCTATTTATAGGAGTGAATACAGATGAGGGACTTCCCAGATCCTTCACTCCTTACCTTTTGGTCATCTTTTATAACTCGCAGGGAATACAATGATAGTATTCTTGCAGTCCCCATCACACTGATAACCCCCCACAGGTCTAATAAGCCTATCAATCTATCTATATAGCTGGCTTATAGATTTTTTTTTTTTAATATCATAAACCGTTGGCGCCAGTAGGCTTTTTATGGAGGCACAGATGGACTTACCTCACCTGTTATTTGGCGTGGGTTTTAGATTTTTATAGTGATGCCTCGAAAGTTTTACGTTCTCGCTTGAATATGTTGAGAACTAGAGAGGCTAATCGCTACTACAGCCTCAGATGCATATAACATTGTAAGTCCCGTCTGAGGACAGTATGGCAGCAATTTGGGTAGACTTTGGCCACTCGGTGGTAATACCAAATATTGAAAAGTGGCCAGCGAATATTGGGGGATCGAACCCGGGACCCTAGGCTTGCTGACTGAACACTAGACCACTGTACCACTACCTCCCCTGTACCACCGCTTCCCCTAGATAGATCTATGTACGTACCTAGCTTATATCACCATCAAAAGTCCAAGACAAGGCATTTAGAATTCATGGTAGACTTTGCCCTCCCTTCCCATTCTACGCCCTTCTTTATGTAGGAAACAATACAGGAGAGCTTACCAGCCTCCTCACTCTGCCCCTTTTTTAATTGCCTTTTACAATTATTTTACAATTATTATCATAGCCCTTTGGTGGTGGCTGCAAGAATACTACTAACGTGTTCCCTGCAGAACACGTTAGTAGTATTCTTGCAGCCACCACCAAAGGGTTATGATGATAATGATAATAATAATAATAATAATAATAATAATAACAATAAGGAATATATTTTGCCTGTTGGCATAGGTAGCATATCAAAGTATAAAAATGGAAGAGTAATACTACTAAATACAAGTAAGTACACAAAAGATACCAATAACAATAATAAAAAGAATAATAATAACAATGAAAAGGTAACAGGGAGGTCCTGTTATACGAATATTTGGCATACAAGAAACCAATGATATGAGGTGAGTAAATAAGGGTCAATTTTCAATTGACGAGATCGAAAATTCAATGAGCAATAGGAAGGTATGAGGTAGTTTTAGGAGGAAAGTGGAGGAAGTTTAAAGTATTTGTGAACAGTGCTATGGAAACATGGAGAGATGGAAGGAGAAATAAGAACGAGAGAGCTGTGAAAGACAAGTACCACAACAAGTTGATGGATATTGTTATGTATAGATGTGGAAGTTGAATAAGGTAGTGAGAGAAACCTTCTATAGAGAGTTTGTTAGATATACACTATAGAAGGGCATGCAATAGCAGATAGAAGTGTAGAAGAACAATACAAAGCTAATAAATAAAATTTCCTGAGTAACACAGACTCTGCATGTGGTTGAATAAGAGGTCCACGAATCACAGGTGGTGAGTGAGTGAGTTAATGCGAAAAAAGTAAGCTCTATGTAAAGCTAAAAGGCAGACAGCAAAGCAAAGAGATAACAGCAAGGCAAAGTATGGGGATGGAGAGAACGGTTAGTTATAGTGAAATGGTTAGATCAAATGAGAGAGTAGGCAGTGGAGGTCATTTCTATGCTAGCTGACATTTTTTAGAAAGAAGATTAATGAGTTTAATGTCAGGCACTTGCTCCTTTTTGCATAAACTAACTAACTAATGAGTTGTGATAATGGAAGGAAAGAAAAGTGTTCAAGAAAAAGGGATGCACTGAGAGATAGAAAAATGTTAGAAGCCATTGAGATGGGCTTCATGTCTAGCTTCTTTGAGTGTTAGGCAATGTTTGAAGCAGAGGACAGCAACCTTATATAACAGGGATTCATGAGAGGATCCAGGAGGTAAAGGATAATCAAGAAGAGATTTTGTGGTAGATGCAGCTGAAGGGGCGGGAGGAAGAAAGGGGGAAAATGGTGAGGGATAAGGGAGAGGGGAAGATGCAGGAGGTGTAGGAGTAAGGGGAGAGGGTAAGGGAGTGAGGAAAAGGTTCTGCTGGAACACAGAGGGTGTTATCAGAAGTTGAATGTGATGAGGTAGAGGATGGGAAAGGGAGTGAGATATCAAAGAAAGGTTTTGCTAGAAATTCTTCAATGTCAGAGATGGTCTCACTAGGGGAAGGAGGAGAGAAGACAATGTGAGTAAAAGTTCTCTTAGGAGGAGGTTGCAAAGAAATTTTAGTAATTAAGGATGAAGTAGGATCAGTAGACAGTTTGGGAGGAGAAGCACAAGAGCGACGCTTGGTGTTTGGTGTACGAATATGGTGTAGGAGGGGAGCAGGGCTTAAAGCTGTAGGAGTTGGATTGTCAGAGTTTAGTCAAGAAAAGTGATTAGTCAAGGCGTCACTTAAAAAATCTAACCCGCGCTACTAACGGGCGGAGGCCAACCATCTAAGGTCTCCCTGAAGCCTACCGGCGCCATGGGTAAAAGATAAAAAAAAAGATTTAAAGAAAAAAAAAAAGTCTCTGGCACTGAAGGAACTACAGGAATGGTGAGATAAGTGGAAGGGGAAGAAGCAAGAGATGGCAATGAAGAGAAGATTAAAGCAGTGGAAGAGATAATTGTGATAGATGTAGAAACAAGAGGTATGAGTGGAGGATGGAATGTAATAGTTGGAAAGGTAGTGCTAGACATGCTCCGAGGGGTGTTAGTGGAGATGCACTGAAAAGAGGAACCTATTGGAAGCCACTGAGACGGGCTTTTTGTCTAGCTTTGAGTGTTAGGCAATGTTTGAAGTGGAGGGAAGCAACCTCTGATTCAAATTTGAGACGGGACAGCCTCGGAAGAAGACATTATGTTCTTGGGTGCAGTTTGCACTGATGCGTATTGTTGAAGGGCAGTTTGTACGGGTATGGCCAGGTGAGGCACAGAGAGGGCAACGTGCAGTGGATCCACAGTATTTTGCTGGATGTCTGGATCTCCAACAGTTTTGGCACTGACGGGGGTCAGGTGGGAGGAGGGGGATGTAAGATTTAACCTTATAGAAGGCTCCACCTTTTTATACATTGTCTGGTAGGACCTTTGAAGGTAGTTTTTGCAATATTTGCTGGGTACTTGCAGCAGCCACGAAGGTTAACAGTAAAGCAGGACACATGAGTAATATGCTCGTCTGCAATCAGTTCAAAGAGTTCAAGGCCCATATTTATATAAAGAATTAGGATTTGATCCGAAGACTGCGTCCTAAAAGATCTGAGATGGTTCCTACCTAGTGAGCGGATCTTAATGTAGGGATCACACATCTGCGATCCAGCATCTGCGACTATCTGCGATGACGGGACTTTGACAAAATCTGTGGAATCACAATTTACAATGACGTTACTACGCTTTAATCTCAGCGGCAGTGAAATTAGTCGCAGGAACTGGCTGCAATTATGTTAAAATTTTCAAAACATTTGCAGGCCACCTCTGCGATTGTCAAATCGCTTGACTAGTTGCAGTGTGAGCGAGGCACTGTCGCTGCGCTCTGCGATGTGGCAGCAAAGGATTGAGTCAGAGCGTTGCGCAGTCGAGCGACTCCCACACCATGCAACGGGGCAGCGACGGATCTCCCCTATATAATGCTGGGATCACACATCTGAGATCCAGCCTCTGATTGTCTAAGTCCCGTCATCGCAGAAAGTTGCAGATGCTGGGTCGCAGATGTGTGATCCCTACATAAAGCTTTGGCCGAAACTGCATCCCAGATGGTCAAAAACATATCGAAATAGCGCTACATATAGCAAGCATTGGGTTTGGATAACATGAAATTCAACCACTAAAAGTAAGAAAAACTGTGAAAATAATGATGAAAAATAACAAGAGTACACTGGAACCTAGGTATACAACTGCCATGGAATAAGTCCAACTTGGTATACGACCTGTTTGGACTCAAAATTTTTTTCTTGGTATACGACCATCTTAATCGTCATTCCATCCTGCATCCAACTTGAACTGGGAGCATGACTTGTACGGGTGTCTGAAGGCTTACCACTCGCGCTCTATGATTTAGGTTGAGCTTCCGCCATTTTGTGTGCTTAGGACAGTCTGAGACTAAATCATTCCTTTATAAGTATGGGCCTTGAAGAACAGTCGGGCTAACTGATGCCCAATGGGCAGATTTCATGGGGTATGAGAATGGTACTAGACCAGTGTTGAGTTGAGTATCAGACGACACGGAATTGTTTCCCATCAAGGTCTTTTAGTGAGCATTGCTTCAGCTTGGGATTCAGAATCAACAATTACCAGGCGAGATCTGTCAGGTCGTGTGTGGAAGGTTACCCTTCCCACCTGCCTTTAGATGTATTTTTGAAATTGTAAAGTGTTTACTGAGTACGGAGCATGAGCAGGGATATGGAAGTATTTTTTATCATGGGCGAGGACCAAAGAAGCTGAATAAAGGAAGGTGATTAGTGGTAATGGATGGGCGTGGGTGTGGGTGTGAGGAGGGAACAGTCTGGATTATGGAAGAGATAGAGGTCAGATTAGAGGGTTGGTGAGTGGTTTTAAGTTTTAGGGGTATATATGGTTGTAAGGTGGTTATAATAGAGAAAGATACAGATGTAGGAGGAAGGTCTGGTGTTGGTGTTAGCGAAATAGGTACAAGGAGGTGGAAGAAATGATGGAGTTGACAGGGAAGTCTGAGGGATGAATTTTTTGAGGTGCATACCTCAATGCACCTGTTAGTTTAAGATTTTCATAACTGGCCATAGTGAGCTAAGTATAAGTGGGGGATATAACTGGTCTGCTACCCATAACCCCCATGGAGAGTAAGGACAATGAAACACAGGGTATACCATGCCCATGGCACCCTCAGACCGTTCATGACTGAACTTGTTGGTTAGCCTTTCACCCTCTCAGCACGGCTCTTACACTTTAGGAAAGAAGATAGTGGAAGGGTATGAAGAAAAGAAAGACAAAATAAACAAGGGGAAATAAAGCTAGAAAAAGAAAATGGCCAATCAAAAATTGGTTGGACCAGAGACTGAAGTCTGAGGCAACACTGCATTGGGCCACAATCACAATCTCTGGTCCAAAAGTGTCTCCACAAAGGCATGGAAGTGGAAGGATCACAGGTGATGAACTGAAGGAGAGGATAAAAGTCGAGTGTACTAGTCTGGTGATGAAAATAAGTAAACTGAGGCGGTTTGGACATGTTGATGGTTGGCAGAGTGATTGGATGAAATGAGTTTGAGATCTGAATGTAGTTGATAAAATTTTTTGGAGGTAGACCCAAATAAACTTTGAATTAAGTAATCAAGAAAAAAACCCTCAGAGATGTGGGGTTTGTGCAGCTTGACAAGTCACCCTAAGGTGAACAAGGCTGACACTTGCAAGCATGTATGGACCCTTTTCTAATTGGTCTAAATGTGTTATAACCGAATATGAAGTTGTATAACAACACTAACATCTCACTCCTTTGTTTTTACAGAAATACAGAAGAATTCATGGACCATTATGATAAAAGAGAAGATGATGAAGCAAGAATTTCCTCTAGCAGTGGCCGTGACAGAGAAGACAAGATGACAAATAACAACAAAAAAACTACATTGAGGAAGCAAAGAAAAAGATGCATTCAGCAATACAGTTGACTTACAAAGGCAACTTTATAACTGACACCTCACTTGAGTGATCAGACCTACCTCTGGTCTGGCATTTGGACAGACTCATATATCTCTGGGTCTCACTTTCTGACTAATTGCTTGTGTATTTATAGTGATAGATGCAAAGTAAGTATTTTGTAAGACTTTTGAATTGTGGTATTAGAGACTGTTTGAAGGATGACACAGAGTAACTGTGAAGGCAAAGACTGACGTGAGTGGTGATGCATCCTACGGGCTATAGTGGCATTTGATTGACTCACTCACTTCCTGACATACCAGTGAACAAAAGGGCATATATGTGTGATGCTATGTGTGTTGCTTGGCTCAACACAATAAAATGTACAACATTGTGATAATATCCTTACATTCCTTAACTCTCACTCTCTTAACTCCTCCTCTTCCCCAAACACTTTATTTCAGTTTCTCTGTTTTGATTTTTTTTTAAGCAAGTGATGCAGTGAAAATAAGACAGAATGAGTAATTTGTTTTTTAAATACTCCGCCCACCTTTTTGCTGCATCCATACACTGTAACACACCTTTCCATTTGTGATTGGACCACCTCTGATGCCTGCTCCCTTACCCTCCTCACCATTCACTCTTTTCCAAAATTACTAATTATTTGTAAAGACAGACACAGAGGGGGAGGGGAGAGAAAAGTCTCCCTAAATCCTAAATGACTTCTCTTGGCTACTCCCTTTTAATAGGAACATGTAAAAGGCAGGTTATAGGTAGGTAGATATAGATAGATAGATTATATTATTTATATTATTATAGTTATTTTTATTATTATTATGCATGCCTTGTCTTGGCTACCCATTTTAGGGGAATAACAGCCTGGTATATTGATAGATAGATAGATTATTATTATTATTATTATTATTATTATTATTATTATTATTATTATTATTATTATTATCATTATCATTATTATTATTATTATTATTATTATTATTGCTATTGTCATAACTAGTACACAGGATAAATCAATCCCTTTATGTAAAAAATAATGTTGAACACTAATATTATATAATTCAGTCAATATAGAAAATATACCACAATATTGAAATATTGTTTGATTATCTATTTGATGCCATCATAAGAATGTATAGTTTAATAAATTTTTCATATTAATATTTAAAGGACTTGAAAAGTAAGAAGGTACAGTACATGGAGGTACAGTGGTTTAGTATTTGGTCAGCAAGCCTAGGGTCCCGGGTTCGATCCCCCAATATCTGCTGGCCACTTTTCAATATTTGGTATCACCGCCAAGTGGCCAAAGTCTACCGAAATTGCTGCCATACTGTCCTCAGACGGGACTTACAATGTTTATATGCATCTGAGGCTGTAGCAGCAATTAGCCTCTCTAGTTCTCAACATATTCAAGAGAGAATGTAAACTTTTGAGGCGTCACTATAAAAAATCTAAAAAAACTCACATCAAATAACAGGCAAGAGGCAAGTCCATTTGTGTCTCCATAAAAAGCCTACTGGCGCCAACGGTTTATGATATAGAAGAGAGAGAGAGAGAGAGAGAGAGAGAGAGAGAGAGAGAGAGAGAGAGAGAGAGAGAGAGAGAGAGAGAGAGAGAGAGAGAGAGAAAAAAAAACAGTACAGTCTGGCGACAAGCAGGATTTTTTTTAAATGTATTTTTATTGTCCCTTAACCAGTAACCTTTTAATGTGTGTTAATCTTAGTCTGAATACAGATAGTCCAAATTTTTTAAGGTGGCTGACGAAGCTACAAATTTGGCGCCCAAGTGGCAGGAGGTAGAAAAGAAGCAGAAGAGACTGAGTCAGTCCGACACTGTCCCAAAGCAAAGTGTACCATTTTCTGTCTACCAGTACAGTGTTCAGTGATCATGTTCGCTGATTCCACTCAATTTTCGGACTCGTGACATAATGAAAATTGTCACCAACCCAGCTAAGCCTGAGGAAGAGGAGAGGGAAGAGGAAGAAGTTTCTGAGGAAGTGAAAGTTTCGTGTAAGAAAGCTGATAAACTGGTCCCCTTCATTGAATAGAACAACCACTACAATGGGGCTGAGATGATCAACTTCCACATTCTGTAAAATTATTTCTACACGAAACATGGACAGGCTGTGAGGCAGGCTGATATTTGTGAATTGATGGACATGAGCAACAAGGCAGAGAAATCCGTGGAAGATGAGCCAAGGCCAGCTACTTACACTCCAGGCAGTCCCAGGCAGCCTGATAGTACTATGCCCATGCTCGAGGCTGAAGACCAGTGACAGTGACAATAAAGTGACATTCATTAAGTTTAAGGATAACATAATGAAAAACTAACATAATAATAAGTACACCTACTACTCAACACTTCTAAGCATTAGTGGTGAGTAATAAAACAAACTATATACTATATCATGTGCATATTTATAGTGTTCAGGGATCCCTCCCAACAGTCCAAAAAATTTACTAATCCGAATCACTGTCGGTCCACTGTCATTCGGATTAAAGGATTTTTCTGTATATGAATTGAAGTATTGTAGTTTGATTCTGTGCTTGCATAAAAGCATTGAAGGTGTGATAAAAGGAAGGAAAGTGTTTAGATTCCCAAAGTGTATGATGAAAGGAAGGGTGATAGGTATGAGGGAAAAATAAGGGACTGGGTGATAGAATAATTGCACTGACAATTACATAATACAGTAAAACCTTGATATAACGAACCCGCTTATAGCGAATTTCGGATATAACGAACGTCATTTCCTGGCCAAACCAAGTCGGATATAACGAACCGTGGTGTGGGGTGAGTCGGCCGAACTCTCCACTTTGAGCATGAACGCGCCGACGCACACGCCACTCAGTCCACAGTTAGCTCTCACTGTGAAGGGTTGGTTGCGCTCATGCTCTTGCCACTTGCTACCTACTATGTACCTACTACCTACGGTACTACCTACTGAGAAATGGCTTCGAGGACTCCTGTATGAACACGTCTTAACGAACGAAACCCCATATATAGCAAACTCGTTCAATATTTTTACCGAACTTCGGATATAACGAATTGTCAGATATAACATCAGACCCCCCCGCCCCAATTGGTTCGTTATATCGAGGTTTTACTGTATGTAAATGAGACTTAGATGTGGCATGAAATTACAGCTGTCAAAATTAATTACCGGAACAAAGCCATCGGTGGGAGAAAAATTGATGGTGAAAGTAATGAAAGTGTATAACAAATTTGATGTGTATAATCTTTCCAATTTATGGTCACTTTTTGTGTGGTTGCCTGAGGCCTATGACCGCTAACTGTATGTGCCACTGTATCCCTGCTAGGTCACTGCAGCTTGGTGACCTACTTTGACCTGGTCATCCAACTTGAAAACAGCACAAGCAAAGCTGCAACAACTTATTGGCAAATATACAAACTCATTGTTTTGTCCTCAGAAAATTAATCGTTTGTAGAATTATATGGTACAAAGGAGTACAAAGGAAGAACAGACACCAACAGTCCTACTGGACCTAATGAGGCTGTCTGTGTAGCTACACTACTACTATAATATCTAATTGATAGAGACAAAAGGACAGCAAAGTGGAAGGCTCCTCCCCATCCATCCCTTCCCCAAGCCAAAGCTGGCCGGAAGAGGAAGTGATACCATGTAGTATGGAAAAACTATCATGGAATTTGTACAGGAAAGTGAGAAAACAAGAGTAATCTACGCTATTACTTAAAAAAAAATAATAATAACAAATAAAAATTTACGCAGTAATGAAACATTCAATTTGGTGAATGGTTGCTAAGTGATTATCATGTATTCTGCTTAAATGATTCAATTGTGCTACTGTTAACTATTTGTGCTGGGAGAGAATTCCAAGTATTCACGATTCTATTGAAGAAAAAGTGCTTCGCTTCATTCGATCTAAAACGCTTACCAATGATCTTTAAGCCATTGTTACGAGTGGTGCTTGTAAGATCGGTAGTTACATAGTCGTTTATGTTAATATTATCAAAAATGTTGAAAATTTTAAATACCTTAATTAGGTCCTCTCGTAGCCTACGTTTGGATAAACTGAATGACTTCAGCTCCTTTAGTCATTCTTCGTAAGATTTGTTTTGCAATTTTGAGATAATTTTAGTAACTTTTCTTTGTATTCTCTCCCACTTATCAATACCTTATTTTATAGTATGGTGACCAAAATTGAATGCAATATTCTAGATGAGGGCGTACGAGTGCATTATATAATGTAAGGATAACTTTTTTAGATTTATACTCAAAAGTTCTACCGATGAAGCCAACAAGTTTGTTAGCTGTCTTAATAACGTTTGAAAAATGTTTATCTAGTTTAAGGTCGTTACTAATAGTTACCCCAAAGTCTTTTTCATGGTTAACCTTGCAAAGTTCAGAGCCATTCATTGTATATTTAGTGTATTGATTATTGTTACCAATATGCAAAACTTAACATTTATCAACATTGAATTTCATTTGTCATTTTTCTGACCTACTGACTAAGGTGTCAAGGTTTGATTGAAATTATAGTTTATCGGCGGTTGTAGTTACTTTATTCGTGATTTTCGTATCTTCGGCAAATTTTGATATCTTACAGGTGAGGCCTTCATCAATATCATTGACATAAATTAGAAAAAGAAAGGGACCAAGTACTGGAGTAATAATGTCAGTTTGGTATATAGATATATAGATAAACTTATATGGCAAAGCTTCCTTGACCAACAAACAGATATTTCTTTCATTTACTGCTGTTTTCACACTGTCCATCCATCCCATTTATAGTCATGTAAGTACTATTAGTAATTGTAGTTTTATTGTAAAATGTATAATTTACATACAAATACCCCATCAGTGAGGAGATCAAATTGGCCAACACACACCTGGCAAGCTGTTCTATACTCTCCCCTTGCAGCCATCAGTACTCCACTCAAGGAATAACCAGTCGCTCCAGGGAGTATGGAGCTGATGTGTGGGTGTGCTTGGAGAGTGATTGTCCCTTCACTATCCTTCTGGCCAGCAGTTCAATGTCTGACATGCCCTCTAAGAACTTAATCTGGGAAAATAAGCGTAAAATCCGAGTTAAGGTTTGATTATAATTATGATGAAAGACCTGCTTCCTAAGAACTATTAATCCATAAAATTATAAAAAAATTCTTTCTCTGGTATTCAATAGACACTTCAATATCTGTAGTTATTCTGATGATGTTAAAAAGTGACATTTAGAGAGATTACAAGACTGATGGAAAGGAAAACAGAGCCTAGTTTGAAAGTGACAAATCAGTTACATTGAAAAAAAAATACCCACCACGGCGGAGACTTGAGTGAAGCATGAGAGCAGCAGGCGATGTATGACTACCTCTGAGCTCATAACTAACTGGTGATAGTTTGTCTCCAGTAGTAGACTGAGCCACAGTGCTGTCTGCCTCAATGATGGGGCATCGTTCTCCTGTGGTGTCAACTCCACCTTAAAGGAAAATAATAAAAAATATAGTACTTTTCCTTATGTGTCTAGTTATATGTGGCAGGAGAAATGGCGAGGGGAAAGTGAGTAACGTGCTAGCTAGTGTAAGGAAAAATAATATTAAGGACAACATTAGAAAACAAATGCACATTATTACCTCCCCAGCAGCTATGAGGAAATGAAGGTACTTGATGAGGGTGAGGGCATGATCAAAGCACATTTTAGGGAGAGCAGCCAGGAGCTGGACATCTGTGAAGGGCCTCTTCAGTACTCCATTAATGAAACATGCCTTTGTTCCTTGGAATGGACACGTGATCTCTGCAAAGATCAAGGAATAAGAATTAACAACTTATTCAAATATGTACATCTATCTATACCCTTGGTGATGTAACTGCCAAGAATGACACAGAATAAGAGGGATTGGAGCTGAAGATTCTGACAAGTATTTTTGTCTTAATTTTTAATTGAAAGCATACTAACCCTTACACAGTCATTATACTGACACTTAACACTAACCCTTACACAGTCATTATACTGACACTTAACACTAACCCTTACACAGTCATTATACTGACACTTAACACTAACCCTTACACAGTCATTATGCTGACACTTAACATGTGATTCAAACTATTTTGTTTGCATTAATTCAAATATTGGAAGAAAAACCATTTACCACTACGCTTCCCCCAAATTATCAATCTATTTATATAGTACCAGGCTGACATCCCTTTAAAGAGGAGAGACAAGGCACACATGCACACACCCCCATCTGGGGAGGGGACCACAAATGTCCCCAGGTCGGACTGCCTCTCTGCTGACGACCTCGGGTGTCTTGACACTTCCTCTAACACTTTTACTCTCGATTTCTGCAACATTCGTGGCCTTAGATCTAATTTCCAGTCTGTGAAACACCATCTCTCCTCCACTAAACCTCATCTTCTCTTCCTAACTGAAACACAGTTGTCTGTGACTACTGACAGCAGCCCCTTCTCTGTTCCCTCCTACTTTCTCTAGCCTCATTTTCAATCCAAAGCTGGCTGTTGCGCATATGTGCGTAACGACATTACTTGCTCTCGTGCCCACAATCTTGAATCTTCAGAATTTTCTACCATCTGGCTAAGACTTCAATATCACTCTCTAACTAAATTCATCTGTGCTGTATATCTCTCACCTAATTCCTTTGACTATGTAAAATTCTTTGACTATTTGACTTCCAAAGTGGAGCACATCCTATCTCACTTTCCTTATGCTGAGATCTCCATTTTAGGGGATTTCAATGTTCACCACCAGCTTTCGCTTTCATCTTCTTTCACTGACCAACCTGGTGAACAAACCTTCAACTTTGCTATCCTTCATGACCTAGAGCAGCTAGTGCAGTTCCCTACCCATATCCCTGACCGCCTTGGAGACACGCCCAACTTTCTTGATCTTTTCCTAACTTCCAACCCTTCAGCTTACTCTGTTAAACTTTCCTCTCCGTTGGGCTCCTCCGATCACAATCTTATTTCCGTTACCTGTCCTATCACTCCAGTGCAGCCTCAGGACCCGCCTAAGCAGAGGTGCTTCTGGTATTTCAACTCTGCTAAGTGGGAGGACCTGAGGCAGTACTATTCTGATTTTCCTTGGGATGATTATTGCTACCATGTCAGAGATCCTTCTCTGTGTGCCGAGCGCATAACAGAGGTGATTATCTCTGGCATGGAGCTATACATTCCTCATACTTTCTCTAATACTAAAGCTAAAAAGCCCTGGTTTAACTCTGCTTGTTCTCGTGCTGTCAATGATAGAGAGGCGGCTCACAAACGGTACCGTAGCCATCCATCTGCTGAAACTCATCCCCTATATATTTCTGCCCGTAATCATGCCAAATCTATTCTCCAACTTACTAAAAACTCTTTCATCAATAGAAAATGTCAAAGTCTTTCCAACTCTAACTCTTCTTGTGATTTCTGGCATCTAGCCAATAATATCTCTAACAATTTTACTTCTTCATCTTTCCCTCCTTTACTTCAACCAGATGGCCCCACAGCTGTCTCTTCTTTCTCTAAAGCTGAACTCTTCGCTAAACCTTTGCTACCAACTCTACTTTGGATGATACTGGGCATATTCCTCCTACTCCTCCACCCTCTGACTACTTCATCCCTAAAATTAGAATTCTTTATTATGACGTTTTCCAGGCCCTCTCTGGCCTTGATTCTCGGAAGGCTTACGGTCCGGATGGAGTCCCTCCTGTTGTTCTCAAAAACTGTGCTTCCGAACTCGCTCACTGCCTGGTCAAACTCTTTCGTCTGTGTCTCTCTACTTCTACCTATCCTTCTTGCTGGAAGTTTGCTCACATTCAACCTGTCCCTAAAAAGGGTGACCGCTCCAATCCTTTTAACTACCGCCCTATAGCTTTGATTTCCTGCCTTTCTAAAGCCTTTGAATCTGTCCTTAACAAGAAGATAATGAGGCATCTATCAGCTCACAACCTTCTCTCTGATTACCAGTATGGTTTCCGTAAAGGCCGATCTACTGGTGATCTTGCTTTCCTAACTGAATCTTGGTCATCCTCTTTTAGGGACTTCGGTGAAACCTTTGCTGTCGGCCTTGACATATCGAAAGCCTTCGATAGAGTCTGGCATAAATCTTTAATTTCTAAACTACCCTCCTACGGATTCTATCCTTCTCTCTGTACCTTCATCTCTAGTTTCCTTTCCGACCGGTCTATTGCTGCTGTAGTGGACGGTCATTGTTCTTCTCCTAAAACTATCAACAGTGGTGTTCCTCAGGGTTCTGTCCTATCACCCACTCTCTTTCTATTATTCATCAATGATCTCCTAAATCTGACTCAATGCCCTATCCACTCCTATGCTGATGACACCACCTTGCATTTTTCAACGTCGTACAACAGACGACCAACCCAACAAGAATTAAATGACTCAAGGCGAGATGCTAGAGGACGCTTAATTTCTGATCTTTCACTTGTTTCTGATTGGGGCAGAGCAAACCTAGTTTTGTTCAATGCCTCAAAAACTCAATTTCTACAACTATCTACTCGACATAACCTTCCAGATAACTATCCCCTCTTCTTCAATGACACTCAACTTCCCCTCTCTTCCACATTAAACACACTTGGTCTATCCTTTTCTAAAAATCTAAACTGGCAATTTCATATCTCTACTCTTGCTAAATCAGCTTCCAAGAAGTTAGGTGTCCTATGGCATCTGCGTCCATTTTTCTCTCCCTCTCAGCTGCTTGCTCTGTACAGAGGCCTTATCCGCCCATGTATGGAGTACTGCTCACATGTCTGGGGGGCTCAACTCATACAGCTTTATTAAACAGGGTGGAGTCTAAAGCTTTTCGCCTCATCAACTCTCCTCCTCTAACTGACTTTTTTGATTCTTTAAGTCACCGCCGCAATGTTGCATCTTTATCTATCTTTTACCGCTATTTTCATGCTGACTGCTCTTCTGAACTTGCTAACTGCATGCCTTCCCCTCTCCTGCGGCCTCGCTGCACAAGACTTCCTACTTCTTCTCATCCTTATTCTGTCCATCTTCCTAATGCAAGAGTTAACCAGTATCTTCACTCTTTCATCCCTTACACTGGTAAACTCTGGAACTCTCTTCCTTTGTCTGTTTTTCCACCTGCCTATGACTTAAACTCTTTCAAAAGAGGAGTGTCAAGACACCTCTAATGTTAACTGGATCTCCACCCCTTGCTTCTATTCTCCTACTGTCCTCTTTACAGGGTTTGGCGACAAGCGGGATTTTTTTTTTTTTTTTTACTTATTTCTGTTTTCCCTTAGCCATTACCCTTAATGTAAAAAAAAAAACTTAGCCCTAGGCTCAAGGCTGCATCATTACTGTCATTACTCATGTACTCACCATTCACTTATATCATGCACAATCATCTTTCTTTGTTCCACCACAGACTTTCCCCTTTCATTCAGTGCTCTGTTCACACTGTCCATCCATCCATTCGTGATCTTCCTCTCAATTTCACACCTCTCACATTGGATCCTACTATTAATTCTCTTCACCAACCGGTTCTCCTCTATTCTCTCCATTCGTCCAAACCACCTCAACACACTTGCTCTGCTCGACAAGCCAACTTATAACACTGGTTCTCCTTCACACCTCCTCATTTCTCACTGTCTATATGCACCATACAACACCACCTACCATTACAGTAACACTTGTCCTTACACATAAGCACATAAGCCCCTTTCATCCGGCCACTGTTTATAGTCACTGTATCACCACTAACATATCCTGCTGTGTCCTGGTGTTGTGTAGTCCTTACACTCATGTGTCAGCTCAACTCTTGGTCTTCCTACTATCACACAGCGTCAGCACCACCAACACATCCTGTTTATCCCATGGCTTGGCATTGTTCCCTCTGCCATGGGAAAACAGCTTCCACTATCCTTACATAACACCCGCCAAAAACTGGCAGCTACCACCCAAGTGTGGCGTCTTTGTTGCTCCGGCCTCAGGATTAAGTCATGCTTACAGCCGGTGAGAGGTAGTGCATGGGATTACACCGTGTTGTATAACATTATGAACAAAGCTTACAATTGAATCATGCATTGGTTTCAACTAATTGACTTTCAACAAAACCATAAAGTTTAGATGAGAAATATGACCAAACACTATCTTTTCTAGTACTTTAGGAACATAACCTTTACTTATAAGGGTTACCTACCTGGGGTACTAGAAAAGATGGTGTTTGCTCATATTTCTCATCTTCACTTTATGGTTTTGTTGATAAAACAATGAAATGAAAGAAAACTTAATTGTAAGCCTTTATAATAATGTTACACACCACGTACGGTGCAATCCCGTGCACTGTCTCTGTTGTCAGGTGTAAGCATGATGTAATGATGAGGCGGGAGCAACAGGGACAACAGACTAGGCCTATGAGGTTTTTGGTTACACTTAAAGTCAGGTTTTAAGGAACTTAACCCTGACTTAAACCCTTTCATTACCAATGAATACCCATTGTAATTCATGGAAATATTTGGCTGAGGGACTGTGAATTATTCTCGTAATTCATAGCTACAATAGCATTACACAGGGTTTATTTTTTTAAAGAGTTGACAAATGTGTCAACTAACCATCACTGGTGAAACAAATGAAGTGATGGAGCCTGCCTGGCACTGACTGTATGTTCAAAATGAAGGGGCGAGGTTCAACTGTATATATGTATATATATTTAACGTAGTATGAAAGTGTTAGCGGGTATCATCAATGAGTCTGGAATGCATCCCTATTCATCCCTTTAAAATATAACTTTGGTATACCAACGACCTGCTTATGATTGGGTTTTCACGAACACAACCTGATTATGAATTGAGGGAATAATGTATCTTTACCTAACGTGGTCACTAGATTTTGAGCATTCATATCTAACCTCACCAAAGTCCAAATCTCCTCTCTCACCTACCCGAGCACCTTCTGACTGGATCTTATCTACTGTGGCCTTAAGGGACTAGTCACTTCCTGCTTGGGTGGGATTACCGTATATTGTGGCTTATAAGTCGATCTGGCACATTAGTCGACTTCTATAATTTGACCCCAAAATGTTGTACTAGAGGCTTACCTTGCAGAAAAGTCGACCCCCTAAACTATTAATTAGCCTGGCCCAATATCGGCCTGAGTCACTAAGTACTGGTTGTAAATTAAGTTTTATCTACAGTAAAGAAGAGAAAACAATTCAAACAGATTGAAAACACCACCGACTTCAAGCATTTCAACATACACAAACAGTCAGTTTTTACTTTTTACTGTACTCACCTGTTTCACCACTATATCGGATGAATATTTACTTTTAAAACCCTAATGATAAGTGTCCAACCACCTACAGTCCGGCTTCAAACGTTGGAACAAAAGAAACAAAACGATCATGGTTGACTGCTTAGTGCTGCTTGACAACCTGTGCTGAGGCTACAATGCTTCACCAGCATTCATTACCTATTCACTCACCAAGCCTGACAGAGTTTTTACCGTGTCTTAGTAGAATAACATGTGTAAACACAACCCTTAGGCCAAGTTCAGTAGCAGTTTTCCGGTATCTTGATGTTACTGGTGCAAATATATTTAAAGGTTGCTATTTTACATCTAGCCCATAAGTCGACCCCTAGTTTTGACCATAAAAAAAATGACCTTAGAAACTCAACTTATAGGCTGCAATATACGGTAGTTTCCCCACCTTGCTCCTCTGTATTGTACTTCTCTAATTCCTTTCAAATGCCTTCATTTAACACTCTGCCAAGTGTTGCACATCCTACGCTGCTTCAGTGAAGGCCACCTTTACCATATAAACTTCTATCCATGTAAAACAACTTAAATAGCAAGCCCAGGGTACAGGCCAAAGTGAATATTCTTCTTTGTTGAATATAAAGATCATTAATATGAAGTATCTGAAAACCCAATATGGACATGCTTCTTATTTATATTTAGATGAGAAGTAACAGCATGGGCTAAATGTTTATCCAAAAGTTTCTAATATTTTCCTGAACAACAGATTATAAGCACTTACTATCTCCTTCTTCCTCCTGTGGATCAAACTCCATCTGCATGTGTGGAGTCTGGCACAGGCCCTCAAAGTCAGTGTTCTGGCAGCTTAGATACAAGATGAGGACATCCACCAAGGAGGTTTCATGGACATCAACAAAGATGTTTATTGCCTCCCGCAAGAGATTCAACTTCTTCAGTTCAATGAGGTAAACAATCACCTCTACTGCCATCCTGGGTGGGGAGGTAAAGGAGTAAGGATTCACTTTGGTTATGAGATTTTCTTCAAATTTGAACAAAATGTATGATCTATATTCTATCTATCTTTAATCTCTGATGCTGCATTCTTTCTGGGAATTTCTCCCAAGGGAGTGGCCACAGCAGAAGAGCCTCCATGCCTCCCTGTGCACACCTTCCCTTCTTGCTTGTTGAAGAGCTGCCACGTCACATCCATCCAATATACTTTCATTGTTCTCATCCTTCAATCTTAATCTCCATACACACATTTCTCCCTCTCATAATTCTTGCAAGTGATCATATGAAACACCTGCCTTTCACAAGTAGACCAGCCTTTCCAGAAACCATACTAGTAATCAGAGAGAAGATTGTGAGCTCAGGAAATCAAAGCTATAGGGCGGTAGTTAGAAGGATTGGAGCGGTCACCCTTTTTAGGGACAGGTTGAATGTGAGCAAACTTCCAGCAAGAAGGATAGGTAGAAGTAGAGAGACACAGACGAAAGAGTTTGACCAGGCAGTGAGCGAGTTCGGAAGCACAGTTTTTGAGAACAACAGGAGGGACTCCATCCGGACCGTAAGCCTTCCGAGAATCAAGGCCAGAGAGGGCCCTGAAAACGTCATAATAAAGAATTCTAATTTTAGGGATGAAGTAGTCAGAGGGTGGAGGAGTAGGAGGAATATGCCCAGTATCATCCAAAGTAGAGTTGGTAGCAAAGGTTTGAGCGAAGAGTTCAGCTTTAGAGAAAGAAGAGACAGCTGTGGGGCCATCTGGTTGAAGTAAAGGAGGGAAAGATGAAGAAGTAAAATTGTTAGAGATATTATTGGCTAGATGCCAGAAATCACAAGAAGAGTTAGAGTTGGAAAGACTTTGACATTTTCTATTGATGAAAGAGTTTTTAGTAAGTTGGAGAATAGATTTGGCATGATTACGGGCAGAAATATATAGGGCATGAGTTTCAGCAGATGGATGGCTACGGTACCGTTTGTGAGCCACCTCACTATCATTGACGGCACGAGAACAAGCAGAGTTAAACCAGGGCTTTTTAGCTTTAGTATTAGAGAAAGTATGAGGAATGTATAGCTCCATGCCAGAGACAAACTGGGACAAAATTTTTACAAAAAAGTTGTTGAAAGCTGAATCGTACAAAAACTGGGGCATTCCATATGGATATACTCACATGCTCTCTGACAGGGGTCCTCTGTCGATATTTTCTATCACTTTTGTGAGCTCAGCACTCTTGTTGCTGTAGATGGTATCCTTGGCTTCCTTCGGTACAATTTCCTGCTGCCCATCATTCTTTACCCAGCTATGGCACACTTCAGAGGGGAAACCCTTAGTTTCTGTAACAATAAATATTTTGCTAATAAATCGATAGCTTTTTTCAAACTTGAAATTCCCAAACATACAGGGCAGCATGCAAGAAAGAAAACAAAGGAATGAAAGTCATCCTGATAGAATGTATAAAACATTTGCTCTTCTGCTGTCGCCATCCCTTTGGTGAACATTCCCAGAGTTAACGAGGCATCAGAGACTATAGATAGATAGAATATAAACTGGTCTCTAGACCAGTTTATATTCTATCTATAGATAGATAGATAGAATAGAATCTATCTATAGTCTCTGATGCCTCGTTAACTCTGGGAATGTTCACCAAAGGGATGGCGACAGCAGAAGAGCAAATGTTTTATACATTCTATCAGGATGACTTTCATTCCTTTGTTTTCTTTCATCATATTTTTAATTTTATTTCACATTGTATGATTGCCAGCTGTTCATGTTGTTCTACATACTTATTTTATTTCTTCCTCAGCTTATTATTAAGTGAATGTTATAGCTACACAAAGAAATCTATCTATCTATATACCTGGCTTATATTCCCGTTAAAAAGGGGTTGCAATGACAAAGCATTTAGGGTTCAGGGAGATTTTATTCTCCCATTCCCTTCTGTGTCCTGTATTTTTGTAAAAGAATAAAGAGGAGTGGCTTCCCACACTCCTCACTCCATCCCTTTTTGTCGCCCCACCACAGGGCATTATAATAATAAAGAAATAGCAAGTGTTAATGTTCTCATTACTAATGTACATTTGCCTCTTAGCTCCATAGTCTTAACTGGCATTCCATCTCACTTCCATTCACAGGTCCTTCACTTGTCATATATCTTTCATTCATTTTATTGCCACTCTGTCTATTGGTTCATATTCAGTTTTAATTTTTTTCCTTTCATTTGTCCTTATTACAGAATGATGGAATGCAATCATCAGTAAACTTTATTTTTCTATCTATTTATTTACTTTTTTTATTTACTGCCACCATACACCTCACTATCACTCCTGCATATGTGCTCCAAGTATCCATAAACTCCATGCATCTGTCAAGGCCTCGACTGAATTGCTCCGGATGTTGGAGGGATTACTGTACTCACGTTTCTCCCTATAAATACACCACACTAACTAGCTCTTCAGCAGTAAGACCCAAAGATCACCCATACTCCTCTCTTACCTGATATCCTACTGCCAAACACAGTGGCCAGGTTAGATTCCCTCACAGTGAAGGGAATCAGAGCCAGGGAACCACCTTCTACCACGGCCAGGCCACTCGGTGTTACCCAGGCTGGTGGTGGGCGGTGGTACATCTTGAGAGGCTGAACACTGGTCACCAAGCCAAACTTGATATCCCGCAGGACAATCAGCCCACCTGTATCAAGATGCAGAGGATCACCTTTTCTTCTTATCTCTATAATGTTATACTAAATACACACTAACTATGTTTTACTGATCAAAAATATAATTGATTATCCTATTTGAATAAGCTAAATGAATCTTGAATAAATCAAAATACCACCATAACATCACCTAAATCTTGTATGACAAAAGCACTGAGGTAGTGAGTCACTGTTAGAAGGAACACAGCAGATACACATCCCTCAAATTGCCTTTGTAAAACTGTTGCACCGCCCAAACAACTCCTTTCTTCCACTTCCTGTCATAGAATCAAACCCGGACCAACCACAATATTCATAACTGGCCTTATGCAGAACATCACAACCACATCCATAAATTTCCATCATAAGTAGAGAAAAGTGAGCTACTGAGTAAACAGTTCTAAGCTTAGCCTCTGAGGAGATCTTTAAAACACAAAAATTGGGCAGGAGACGTTTGAAATATAGAAACTGTGTGACAATCAAATTACATTTCACCACTGCAGTACAAATCAACACCAAAACCATTAAAAAAAAACCTGGCTAAATAACAAGACATTTAGATAAAACAAAATTACAAAGGCAAACACAAGTTACATTTGCACACCTCTAAGCAGGATTCTATACCAAAATAATGTAAACAATACACAATTAACTACATTTGTCTCCGAGTCCTACATTTCACAGATACTTTTTACTCAAGCATTAAAGATTAGTTCAAATAGTTTGTATGAACAGAGAATTGAATTTAAGTGAGCTAAGCTTCCTTTATTACAATGCTGAACAAAACATGCCATTGTCTCACCTTCATCCTCCTTGTCCTGGCCCACAATGGCAACATGGCTCGGGGAAAGCTCCAGGATCTTGGTGGGCCGAGTCACAGTGACTTGCTGCTCTATTGCATGCAGGTGTCCCGGTAGCTTTTCAAGATAATCATTTTGGAATTCAAAAATGTACAGCTCTCCTGTGGACCCTGAAAAGTTGGTAGAGAATGTTTAGTGTATGTTATATGAATGGGTGGACTGTACTAAAACTATTGTGATAATGATGGTGATGATTGCATGAAAAAAGGAAAAGAATAAAATTGAAATGCTTACGGGATCAAAGGATCATTTACATGAAAAATATCCTATCCTACCATAACTGTTTCTTTTTAAAGGCAAGTTCTATGTTTACATGAGTCAGCCTTTAACAAGCTGCATCATTATTTCTAACATACTTGTCCTCTGGTTGTGGGTATTTCTTACAAGCAGTTGTAGGGATGCTAAACACAAAATACCTGATGTAAAAAATGAAAGGAACTCTGTAACTTACACAACGTTATGAGCTTGGCTGATGAGGAAACACAAATTCCGGTGAGGCGTGCATCCTTGAGAGCAAGGATGTGGCTGTCTTGAGGGTGACAGACACACTCTCCTAGTGGCAATTGGTACAGAGTGGGGGATCTGCCCTGGAGGAGAGATGAGTGTGTGCAAGCAAAATTAAGTACAATTTCTCGATCATAATCATATATTTTTTATTCAATTAGTAGCCTAGTGGAACAGAGGTTAGTGCATTTGACTCTGTGAAACAGTTTGAGCTTGTCTCCTTTCAACCTGTAGCCCAGTCATCTCACAGAAAATAGGTAAGGGACACAAGCTGAAGAGTTGTGATATTGCAATCCCAGCAGGAGTGGAAGGCTAGCAATCCTGCTCTTTTGTGTGTGTTCTTAATTTATTGTATTTTCATAGGACTGAGTCAAGCTCACTCTGTCCAATCTTATAATACTTTTTTGTCAAATCTATTTTTGAAACTGTAAATGATTTTGGTACACACTACTTGTTTCAGTAATACAGGAAATCTTCGTTTTACGATAGCAATGCGTTCCTTGAAACCCTATCGTAAACCGAAATAGCGTATACCAAACCCATTTTTACATGTATTAGATAGGGATGCGTTTCAGCACATTGCCAAAGTCACTCCTTCAGGTTCAGATACATACATAAAGACATAACTTAGTGTAAAAATAAACAAAATGAATGTAAATAATAAAGAAAATAAAGAAAAGAATAAAGAAAAGAATATAATTATGCAATCATCTGATCAGCTGATGCGGGCGACGTAGGCGGTGAGACGGAGGTCGAGGGTGAGGCAGGCGATTCAAAATCTGAAGTTGATTGCTCTGTTGAAGTGGATGGTCCAGCTGATGTTGATGGGCTGGCATGTTTGAAGAACGTCAAGATTGTTGACTGTTTGGCACAAGGTTTCACTGTGTTTGGCGCTGCATGCGCCACCACGCCGATTTGGCCACGCCCAACTCGCCACGCTGATTTTGGCGCCTTTTATGAATATCGTAACTGCGAATCAAGTATCGTAAATAGAAAAAAGGGTACTAATTGGCTAGTATCGTATCTGCGAATTTAACGTAAACCGAACTATCGTGTAGCAAAGACTTCCTGTATATTCATTCCATTAGTCTATTGCCGTCTGTAAAGTTTAAGTTCCTCATATCTTTCCTTAATCTTTTTCTTATACAATCTTTTTGCGGAGTTTTCTTGAAGATGACTGTCTAGATACTACCTACAGGGCCGGCGCAAGGTACAGGCAACTCCGGCAGTCACCCGGGGCGCCATGTGCTAGGGGGCGCCATCTATCTAATTTTATTAATTTGTATTTTGCATATTAGCCAGTTTATGTAGTATGGCTGAGGTCAGTTTGGCCCGTCATGGTATGACACCACGTCACAAATGTTGATGTGGACTACACCCCCACAAAACTCCTCATCAACACTTGTGAGCATGGAAGGTGTGGGTGGGGTCGCCTGGATGCAAATTTACCAGAAGTTGCAACAATTTTCTCCCATGGAGGCGAGCCCCGCCCTCTTCAGTGACGGGGCAGTCGGCTAACTCCTGATTGGCCACGCCAGAGAGAGAGAGAGAGAGAGAGAGAGAGAGAGAGAGAGAGAGAGAGAGAGAGAGAGAGAGAGAGAGAGAGAGAGAGAGAGAGAGAGAGAGAGAGAGAGAGAGAGAGAGAGAGCACATGGCCAATCAGAAGTTAGCTGGCATAAGCGTGTAAAGGTGTAAAGTTTTGGAATGTTTAATGAGCATCACTCTGTATTTAGCTGAACACAATTTAACTTTCCGAGGAACTTCAGACACATTATTTACACCGCACAATGGGAATTTTTTAGGTCTTGTTGAGCTACTTGGAAAATTTGATCTGACAATGAGTGAACATTTACATTGGGTTGTGTCTAAAGAAACTTACATTCACTATTGTGAAAAAGATGTTCAGAATTAAATAATCAATTTGTTGGGAAATGCTGTTCAGGAAAATATATTAAACCGAGCTAAAGAAGCCAAATATTTTATCTTTATCTTAGACTCTACGCCAGATATAAGTCATGAGGAGCACCTTTCATTTACAATACGATTTTTAGATGTAGAAGACATTCCAATAAAGGAACATTTTGTTAGCTATAAACCAGTTATAGATACTACAGGCAAAGGATTACCGTATATTGTGGCTTATAAGTCGATCTGGCACATTAGTTGACTTCTATAATTTGACCCCAAAATGTTGTACTAAAGGTTTACCTTGCAGAAAAGTCGACCCCCTAAACTATTACTTAACCTGGCCCAATATCGGCCTGAGTCACTAAGTACTGGTTGTAAATTAAGTTTTATCTACAGTAAAGAAAATTAAAAAATTCAAACAGATTGAGTCCTATCTGGCCACCCTGAGTTGCTTGCCTATGAAATATTCACATCACCCTTGAACATATTCCTTTTGGGAGTATGTGCAGTCCTCATGAGTAGCAGTTTCCGGTTTTTACCGTAAGTTTTAGTAGAATAACATGTGTAAACACAACCCTTAGCCCAAGTTCAGTAGCAGTTTTCCGGTATCCTGATGTTACTGGTGCAAATATATTTAAAGGTTGCTATTTTATATCTACCCCATAAGTCGACCCCTAGGTTTCACCATAAAAAAATTACCTTAGAAACTCCACTTATAGGCCGCAATATACGGTATATGAAAGAATACTTGATTTTCTGAGAGAGAGCAGGCTAGACTTACATAACTGCAGAGGTCAGGGCGATGATAATGATTCAAATATGAAAGGAAAGAATAAAGGCGTTCAGGCGCGGATTATGAAAGAAGATCCACAGGCGTTTTATATGCCATGTGGATGTCATAGTCTGAAGTTAGTGGTTGGTGACAGTGCAACAAGCTGGGAATCCACTTAATTTTTTGGTACTGTCCAGTGCATATATATTTTGTTTTCTGCCTCTCCTTGGCGACGGCATGCACTGAAAAAACATGTTATAAGCCTCACTGCAAAACCTTTATGCAAGACTAGATGGGAGTGCAGATTATAATGTGTCAAAGCCATTGATTATCAAATTATAGGAATCCAAGAAGCTCTTTATGAACTTTCAGAAATGGCTGCTTCTGATCCTGCAATGTGCCATGAAGCAGAGACTCTTGTAAAACAAATAGAAGATTACAATTTTCTAGTGATGATGAATGTCTGGTATGATGTCTTAGGCAGAGTAAATGTTGTCAGTAAAACTATGCACAACACCTCTGTGGAACTGTCTACCACTGTTTCATTAATGAATAGTGTCACTGATTACTTCATTGATTATCCTGCAAATGGATATAAAAAAGCACTAGAATCAGCAAAAGAATTAGCTACAGAATTAGATTTAGAGCCCATTTTTAGAAGTAAACGAATAAGCAGAAAAAGAAGGCTGTTTGAATATGAGTGCATTGATGAGGTTCCAAATGCAGATGACCCAGAAAAAAGCTTTAAAAATCATGTGTTCAATGTAATATTTGACAGAGCTATTAATTCTTTATCAGAGAGATTTGAACAATTACAAAGTTTCAATAACACACTTGGGGATTTTTAAATAATCTAAAAGATCTGCCAGATAAAAATAAACTCAAAGTAGCATGTCAAGTTTTGGAGGATAAGTTAAGGTACCAAGAAAATAGTGATATTAATGGATGTGATCTCTTGACCCAACTGGATATTGCAAAAGAATTATTTCCTGAAGTTGTAAAGCTTCCAATAGAAGCCGTTAGGTTCATCAACACTAATAAGTTACAGGATGTCATGCCAAATGTGTGGGTTACATTAAGAATATTGCTTACAATACCTATTACTGTGGCCACCAGAGAGAGAAGCTTTAGTAAGCTAAAGCTTATAAAGACATACTTACTGTCGTCCATCACTCAACACAGATTAAATCCTTTGGCAATTTTGTCAATAGAAAGTGATCTTGTAAAGATGATAGATATAGAAAGTGCCATGAAAAGATTTACAGATCAAAAAAAAAAAAAAAAAAAATGTAGGTAGGTAGGATTTGAAACCTTGATGCTGTGTTTGCTGTTTTCTTTAGCTTGTATATTGTAATAAACTCTTTATTCTATATTTTCAATTTTTCTCCTTGTGAATTTTTAAAAAATTATACTTGTAAGGGCGCCGAGGATCAGCTTGCCTGTGGCGCAAGCAACCCTAGAGCCGGCACTGACTACCTATATACTCAATATGTCTATCTTTTCTTTATCTTCAACACATTTACATAGCATGATCATATCACCTCTTTTTTTTCTTGTAATGTTGATAATTGAAGCCTATCAAGTCTTTCTTCATAACTAAAATCTCCCAGGCTAGGCACCCATCTTGCGGCTACTCTTTGTACTTTCAATTTCAATCTTTTCAACAAGTGTTTTCCAGTGCGGGTTCCATACTGTTACAGCATATTCAAGTGTTGCTCTTATAGATGATGTAATTATCTTTACCATCTCTTCATCAATGTATGAAAAGGTAACTCATGTTTGCTAAAGAGGTTATACATGTTCCATTACTTTTTCACTTATATGGTTTTCTGGTGACAGTCAATTATTCAAAATTACTTCTAAATCTTTCTCCATGTTAGACTCCTGTAAACAGTTGCTCTCTAGTTTATAGTACCAGTTAGGGCTCTTTGCAAGCTTTTCAAACCTTATTATATGGCAGTTTTCTGCCATTTATGACTTCATTCATAGAAGTTTGTTAGATCCTTCTGCAATTCCTTGCCTGAATAAAATGTTTTTATTGTTCTATGCACTTTGACATCAACAGCAAACATACTATAATTTCTATCAATCTATCTATAGTTTCTAACACCTAGTTCCCTCTGGAAATGTCCTCCACTTCTCCCTATCAACACCCTCCATTCTTCCTTGCTATTATCATTTATATCTACCATATTTCCCGCCATACAAGACGCACTTTTCCCCCAAAAAATTCTCCAAACCACAATGGTTAGATTTGTGTGTGCCTTGTGGTAAGGGTTAGTGGCACAAGACTACCACATAAACACCACTCTTTGACACACTAGTTCCCTAATGACCACATAATGAAATCTATTTTATTACAAATCAAAATATCAGTAACATTAAAATATTGTAAACCAAGGCATTGCATAACTCAGGTTTACTGTAAAATGGTGAATATGGGACCCTCCCCCCGCACTCCCCCCATCCAGACGCACAGGATTATCAAGTGGGTTTTGTGGCAGAGTTTGCAAGTAAGTAGTCCTTCAGACTTCTAACTCACTCATAACACCAGTTTTCCTTCGCACCTTCTCACTTGGTTCTTACATGTTAGTCCACACACACTCCCTCCTCAGACATCTCATCTCTATTACATTTAATGTCTTCTTTTCTGTTACTGCTTTACTCCATGTTTCAAACCCCTAGAGTGCAGTGGGCACAGCTACTCCCTTGTACAACATGATGTAGGAAAGGTGTTGGGAACTATGAAGGTGTTTATTTGTAGAGCTATGCGAAAAAATGGAAAGAAAACATATAGTATCTAAGAGAATAAAATAAAAGCTTCCTTCAGATTTGAAATTACATGCAGGTTAGAATTTCAGATGATATGGACTGTCTCGAGTCCCATAAAATCCGACACAAGTCTTACTGTAGTCAGGGACACAAATTACAAATTTGAAGAAGAGGTACAGCAAAAAGTGAGCGAGTAGTTTTCCCTTACCTCCTTCTCCACCAGCATCACCACAAGTTGAGTGTCCCTCACAACCTCCACATAGGTGATGGTTTCCCCAATGCCAAGAAAACCTGGCCTGGGATTCTTGCGAGAGGCAAGCAGTGCTGATGACAACTTCTCAACATGGCCAGTGGTGAAAATGACCAAAACTGAGTTGCCATTGGTTACCAATGTATGGATAGGTGTCTCAAACTGTAATTGTGGAAAATTATTACTGGTAACTGAAGAACAACAAATAAGTTATTTCCTATGACAATCAATTAAATTTGGATTATTTACTACATTCAATTAAGCATAGCCTACTATTTTCATTCTTGACAAAGAAAAATATTGATTAACTTTTCCCTTAAGACAAAAAGTACCTATAACTGAAAAAACAGGCATCCTACTTTTGGCAAAAAAAACTTTGAAGTGGATACTCCTTCATATACATACAAGGTGGTAAAAAAATTAATTTGTGAAACTTGACCAATATAAGAATTAGTTGTGTTGACTTGTAGCTTCCACAATGACCTTTGAAGTAATCTCTCAAAGGTGTGCAAACCCACCAACACAAATGTATCATTCCAATAGCCTAAAATGACCAGAGTAATCAGTGTGCCATATACACAAGTGGGCACCCATGACCCATCCACTAACTAGTGTGTGACAGGACCCTTAACAGAAGCATCAAAGTTTGTACATGTGCACAATATCAGTAGTTAGATTTGCATATAGTATTGTTATGGATCTCATGTGAAGATGAAAGCAAAACAATTGTTAAGTAGAGATAGATAAGATCTAACATATTTCCTGGTATTGAAGACACTACTTTTTTTCAAAAATCATTCTCAAAACTTGAATGTGAATGTGTCTTGAACAGTGAAAGTTACGTTACTGGTAATGGTGTTGGTCTTAGTGTAAGAATGTCATCATTTGGTTTGGCACGTTAATGGTGTTCATGCTGTACTTGTTAAGAAACGGAACATTAAATATTACTACTTATCTTCACTCTATCAATTACATCCGTCCCTTTACATTCACGAGTTTACGTTACGTTTATAGGAGTAGGCAGTAGACACCTGCTGCCCGGTGGAATACTCCAGGAGAGGTACTTACGGGGATGTAGGCAGTGCTGCAGACTGAGTGATTCCCCGTGTCCTCTCTTCCCGGTTCCCTTAGTGTCTCATTTACACAAGAGAGCAGCTGCAGCCTGCCCTCTAAAGACAACTTCTTCTACTACCTACATAACATTACTACACCTTACACTTTTACACTCTCTTCAAATCAAAATTTTAAAATGGCTTCACCACACCCAGCCTCGGAGTCCCCATCTGGGGAGGGGACCACAAGTGTCCCCAGGTCGGACTGCCCCTCTGCTGACTACCTCGGGTGTCTTGACACTTCCTCTAATACTTTTACTCTCGATTTCTGTAACATTCGTGGCCTTAGATCTAATTTCCAATCTGTGGAACACCATCTCTCCTCCACTAAACCTCATCTTCTCTTCCTAACTGAAACACAGTTGTTTGTGACTACTGACAGCAGCCCCTTCTCTGTTCCCTCCTACTTTCTCTAGCCTCATTTTCAATCCAAAGCTGACTGTTGCGCATATGTGCGTAACGACATTACTTGCTCTCGTGCCCACAATCTTGAATCTTCAGAATTTTCTACCATCTGGCTAAGACTTCAATGTCACTCTCTAACTAAATTCATCTGTGCTGTATATCTCTCACCTAATTCCTCTGACTATGTAAAATTCTTTGACTATTTGACTTCCAAAGTGGAGCACATCCTATCTCACTTTCCTTATGCTGAGATCTCCATTTTAGGGGATTTCAATGTTCACCACCAGCTTTGGCTTTCATCTTCTTTCATTGACCAACCTGGTGAACAAACCTTCAACTTTGCTATCCTTCATGACCTAGAGCAGCTAGTGCAGTTCCCTACCCGTATCCCTGACCGCCTTGGAGACACGCCCAACTTTCTTGATCTTTTCCTAACTTCCAACCCTTCAACTTAATCTGTTAAACTTTCCTCTCCGTTGGGCTTCTCCGATCACAATCTTATTTCCGTTACCTATCCTATCACTCCAGTGCAGCCTCAGGACCCACCTAAGCAGAGGTGCTTCTGGCATTTCAACTCTGCTAAGTGGGAGGACCTGAGGCAGTACTATTCTGATTTTCCTTGGGATGATTATTGCTACCATGTCAGAGATCCTTCTCTGTGTGCCGAGCGCATAACAGAGGTGATTATCTCTGGCATGGAGCTATACATTCCTCATACTTTCTCTAATACTAAAGCTAAAATGCCCTGGTTTAACTCTGCTTGTTCTCGTGCTGTCAATGATAGAGAGGCGGCTCACAAACGGTACCGTAGCCATCCATCTGCTGAAACTCATGCCCTATATATTTCTGCCCGTAATCATGCCAAATCTATTCTCCAACTTACTAAAAACTCTTTCATCAATAGAAAATGTCAAAGTCTTTCCAACTCTAACTCTTCTCGTGATTTCTGGCATCTAGCCAATAATATCTCTAACAATTTTACTTCTTCATCTTTCCCCCCTTTACTTCAACCAGATGGCCCCACAGCTGTCTCTTCTTTCTCTAAAGCTGAACTCTTCGCTCAAACCTTTGCTACCAACTCTACTTTGGATGATACTGGGCATATTCCTCCTACTCCTCCACCCTCTGACTACTTCATCCCTAAAATTAGAATTCTTTATTATGACGTTTTCCAGGCCCTCTCTGGCCTTGATTCTTGGAAGGCTTATGGTCCGGATGGAGTCCCTCCTGTTGTTCTCAAAAACTGTGCTTCCGAACTCGCTCACTGCCTGGTCAAACTCTTTCGTCTGTGTCTCTCTACTTCTACCTATCCTTCTTGCTGGAAGTTTGCTCACATTCAACCTGTCCCTAAAAAAGGTGACTGCTCCAATCCTTCTAACTACTGCCCAATAGCTTTGATTTCCTGCCTTTCTAAAGCCTTTGAGTCTGTCCTTAACAAGAAGATAATGAGGCATCTATCAGCTCACAACCTTCTCTCTGATTGCCAGTATGGTTTACGTAAAGGCTGATCTACTGGTGATCTTCTTGCTTTCCTAACTGAATCTTGGTCATCCTCTTTTAGGGACTTCGGTGAAACCTTTGCTATCGGCCTTGAGATATCAAAAGCCTTCGATAGAGTCTGGCATAAATCTTTAATTTCTAAACTACCCTCCTACGGATTCTATCCTTCTCTCTGTATCTTCATCTCCAGTTTCCTTTCCAACCGTTCTATTGCTGCTGTAGTGGACGGTCATTGTTCTTCTCCTAAAACTATCAACAGTGGTGTTCCTCAGGGTTCTGTCCTATCACCCACTCTCTTTCTATTATTCATCAATGATCTCCTAAATCTGACTCAATGACCTATCCACTCCTATGCTGATGACACCACCTTGCATTTTTCAACGTCGTACAACAGACGCCCAATCCAACAAAAATTAAATGACTCAAGGCGAGATGCTATAGGATGCTTAACTTCTGATCTTTCACTAGTTTCTGATTGGGACAGAGCAAACCTTGTTTTGTTCAATGCCTCAAAAACTCAATTTCTACAACTATCTACTCAACATAACCTTCCAGATAACTATCCCCTCTTCTTCAATGACACTCTACTTCCACTCTCCTCCACATTAAACACACTCGGTATATCCTTTATTAAAAATCTAAATTGGCAATTTCATATCTCTACTCTTGCTAAATCAGCTTCCAAGAAGTTAGGTGTCCTATGGCATCTGCATCCATTTTTCTCTCCCTCTCAGCTGCCTTATCCGCCCATGTATGGAGTATGGCTCTCATGTCTGGGGGGGCTCAACTCATACAGCTCTTTTAAACAGGGTGGAGTCTAAAGCTTTTCGCCTAATCAACTCTCCTCCTCTAACTGACTGTCTTCACTTTCCTAAACCCTCTCTGTTCCTTGTTAATCTTCCCTTCAGTTACTTCCATCAATCTCTCTGTCAAGACTTCCATACACTTTTCATGGCACACTAAGCAAACTTATCCCTCTATAATTATTACATTCATCTTTACTATATATACCTTTACCTTTATGCCTTTTTCCACTCAACTGGTACTTCTCTCTTGGGTTCATGCAATCACATATCAGACACATCCATTCCCCTACTTTTCTCCTCCTTATTTTAACATTTCTGCAGTTATTGTATCCGCACCTGCAGCTTTAACACATTTAAGTTTGTCTATTGCTTCTTTACTTCCTTTCTATCAATTCCTCTCTGCACATTCACACACTTTCTACAGCTTCCACACCCAGGCTCGACACTATTGCTTCCCTTAATGCCTAGGTTCCCAAACTTTATCAGCTTGTTACCCAATTCAACATGCCACATTAGGCGTGCTACCCCTTTCATAAAATGTTTTCAATATTGATGTGTATGGCTATATTAAAACACTAGATATATTTTACCCCAAGGGGGTAAATTACCCCTAGTTTGGGAACCACTGCCTTACTACTTCTTATTCATTAAATTTCAAAGTGACCCTTTAATACTCCTTTCACCTCCTCTCTACCACTTACATGCACTACATCCTCTCTCTTAATTTTCATATTCACAGCACCTACTTTTCCTTTCTATTTCTTAACTTCCTTCCCAAACAACTTCTTATTCTCATAAATCTTCTCACTCAGCTTTATACTAAACTCTTCCTCCACTTTCCTTTTACTCTCTTTCACCAACTCCTTTACCTTCCTATTCAACAACTTGTACTCAGTTCTCTTCATTGTTATTTCCTCTTCCACATCCATCTGCAGCATTTTTTTAAATTTGCTCTCCTCTTTCTTTATATATCCTCCTTTATCTCATATGTCTACCATACACTTCCCTTTATCTGATCACTCAAAATTCTATACCCAACCACATCTGCTGCTACTGTGGTCACTGCGCCTTTGAACACCCTCAATACCCCATTGTCATCCTACCTTCTCTCAAATTCTCACATACTCCTCTCTAACCTCTTTCCTATCTATCCTTTCACTTTGCCATGTTTCCTGCCATACTCCCATCTACCTTTTATCTTTATCTTTTTTAACACAACAGTGTTCCAACCCTTCATAAATCCCTCTCATTACCTTAGCCCAACACATCCTTCCTCAATTACTCGTCTACTGCTATGTAATCAATCATACTGTTCTGTTCTCCCCATACTATCATATGAAATGACTGTTTGCATGACAGTAAAGGAAAAGTGACATCTTTACTTACTTATAAATGCAAGTAGCTACACGTATATATAGAGTCTGAAACAAACACTCAGGTGATGTCTGTTATAAATATAGATTCCGGAATTCCTTGAACTGCTTTGGCAATTCGTTCCACGATGTGTCGAGTACAATGTTTACAAAACATATACAAGATGGTTGTGTATATATCTCTGCGGTATCATTCAACATCTTCACCTGAATGCTCTAGAGATCTGAGTTGTATTTTTACATTATCAGATGCATTCTGAGAAGGTTTTCTTTATTACATTTCTGTCGCAAATTCTTAGTTTGTGATATATTCAATATTTTCTATGAGACCTTCTCTTTGGGAATAAGATAAAGTTTAGTTTGGTTTGAACAAGGTTCTGTTATTTGTCAATGTAGGTTAAGGTTTGATTAATTTAGGTTTTGTTATTTTATGTTAATTTAGAAGATATCAAATGTTTTTGATGACCAAAAATCGGGGGTTGGGCGAGGTGCATACGCCATTTTTTCCATAGCTACACGCCAGATTTTGTGACCGTCAGTGCATTGTGCGTTTGTCATTAGGTCATTGTTAGGTTATGTTAGTGATTCTGGCACCTTGTTTATAGTGTAAATCATTGTATTTTGTTTTCCCCCAAGAACCCACAGGTCCCCAGGCTTGTTGGAGTGATAAGGATATCTTATTATATATGCATTTGCGATGGAAATGAATGTCAAAATGGATCAAAATCTATATGAAAAGTGTTATTTATATCCAGGTGCATTATTGTGAAGATGTAAAATTTTACCAGTATTTCTTTACAACTACTGCTCCACCTCTTTATTATAAATATGAAGTGATACATACTATACATAGTGTACTTAACACATCTGTGAAGGTTTCAGGCGGTACTTACCATTATTTACCTCGCAAAACGTCTTTAAAGTTATGTTAGGTTAGGTTACTTACTTGTCGGGAGTTTAAGATGATCACTATGGTCAACTTGGTAGTCCACCACTTCCACACCTGTCCATTACTTTTTTGTAATTTAACTGGTCAATAATGGAATTTGACACAGCACTTCTGGACTGTGGGCTGTGTGCCCATCTGGCAGTTTTTTCAGGAACACATCCAACTGTCTCTTGAAGGCCTGTGCTGCAGTTTGCCCACCCTCGAATGTGCCTTGGGAGGCAGTTAAATAATTTTGGGGCAAAGTTTATGAAGTTTTCTGCTTGTATTGTCTTTAATCTTTGACTTGTAGCTGTAATGGCTCGTCTGGTGCACAGCCCCCCAAGCCTCGGGTGTAGGTGTGTTTCCACTGCAGGTTTTCCTTGTGAGTAGGGACAAGGTACCATATTTTCCAGGATCTTCCATGTGTATATGATACAGTACCTTTCCCTCCTCTGCAGGGAATACAGGCCAAGCTGATGCAGTCTTTCCCAATATTTTATTTCTGGCTTGTTCATTAGTTACCTGGTGAAGATCCTTTGTACTTGTTTGAGCTCCTCTATGTCCCTCACCTTATATGAACACCACAGGTGGCAGCTGTACTCCATGGTGGAGATCACCAAGGATTTCCATAGTGGCACCAGGTCCTCGGGGTTTCTGGTGATGAAGGTTCGGAGAATCCATCCCATCATCTGTCTTCCATTCTTGGCTAATTTTGTGACGTGTTCTCTAAACGTAGAGTCTCTGTTCAGCCACACTCCAAGATCCTTTAGGCTGGATTTCTCCACCAATATTTCATAACTTGATGTATAAGCTACTTCCTGCAGATTTTTGTTTTGGCTGTACCGGATGACTTCAGTGTTTTGCACTGTTGAAGGTCATGTTATTTTTGTAAGCCCATTTGTACACTGCCTGCAGGTGTTGTTGTAGGTTCCCTGTGTCCTGGGTGATGTGTATGGTGCTGCTGATTCTGGTATCATCAGCAAAAGATGTTACTTTGGAATGTCTCGCCTCCTTATCGATGTCCCTCATCATTACAATAAATAAAAGTGGGCCAATCACTGACCCCTGAGGGACACCACTCACCACAGTTTCCGGCCTTGAGAGTGTCCCTTCTACCATCACTTTCTGCTTTCTGTTTTTGAGGAAGTTATGTAACCACAGGCCAACTTTGTTCCTGATGCCTAGATATTTTAGTTTATGGAGCAACACTTCATGATCAACCTTATCGAACGCTTTTGCAAAATCTAAATACACAATGTCCACATTTTTTCCCATTTTCACTTGTTCCAGTACGTTGTGTAGTGGTGTAAAAGCTGGGATAGGTATGATGTACATTTTCACTTGTTCCAGTACTGTTGTGTAGTGGTGTAAAAGCTGGGATAGGCATGATATACATTTTCTAAACCCGTGTTGTCCTGGATTCAAAAGATCATTGTTTTCAAGGTAATCTGTGATTTTTACTTTCAGCAAACCTTTCCAATATTTTGATCAGATGTGATGTGAGGGTGATGGGGCGGTAATTTTTTGGTGCTGCTCTGGAACCACTTTTAAATATAGGTACCACCCAACCTTCTTCCAAGCAGGATGGAATTTCTCCACTGTTTAAGGACTCCCTCCAGAGCAAGTAGATGGGTGTTGCCAGTTCATTGTTGCACTCTTTTAGCAGCACACCAGGAATGCCATCAGGCCCAGGTGGTGATGCGTTGTTTTTAAAGTCACTTGTGGCTGTTATGATATCTTCTGGCATAAATAGAATGTCCGTCAAGTTTATTTCATCTGCTGCCTCAGCTGTGAAAAAAAATTTCCGTGGAAACAGTTGTGTTGTTATGTAGTGGAGTACTGTATTACTGTATACTGTTGAGTTATGGTTAGGTTAGGGTTGTTTGGTTAAGTTCAGTTAGGTTAGGTTCGTTTCAGTTAATTTCGATTATATAAGATTTTTACATTTTATTACCCAAAAGTTAGGGTTCGCAACTTAGATTTTTTCTGGATTTAGGTAATAAAATGTAAAAATCTTATATAACCGAACCTAACCTAACTATAACATAACCGTAATCAAACCTAACAACCTTAACCTAACCATAATTTAACATAACCTAACCAACATAACATAAGCTAACTTAACATAACTTCAAAGACGTTTTGCGAGGTAAATAATGATGAACACCGCCTGAAACCTTCACAGATGTATTGAGTACACTATGTATAGTATGTACGATTTCATATTTATAATAAAGAGGTGGAGCAGTAGTTGTAAAGAAATAGCAATATTCTGGTGAATTTACCGCCCCATTAACCTTGGTCTTAATGAAGTCAACTCACGCAGCATCGTTTGCATGAGTCCAGGTCTTGGTGTTGCAGGCTCCACATGGTAAGGGCGGACCCGCTCACAGCCGCCACTACCCGTCTCTCATCCCGCTGATACACGGCACCACAGCTGAACGGATGCCAGCTCTTTGTTGTCCAGTTACTCACCTGTTGCCTGTCAGCGACCTGAGGAAAGGTTAACAGTGAGGCCAATTACAAGGTAGCGTAATGAAGATGAACCAACCTTAATTCATCACGTTTTAGCTTCCTCTAAAGTGTATACTCACATTAAACCGCTTCACATATGACCTGAAGGTAACTAGTATGTGACCGTCTTCATCTTCACACACACCGAGAAGGTTGTTCGGGGAAAAACCCCCGAAAAGCACACTGGTTTGGTGGAAGGACGCTGCCATGTGTGTGTGTGTGTGTGTTGTGTTGATACAGTTTTGATCTTGATGTCTTGATCTTGATCTTGATCTTGATGTCACAGGTGACTTGAAATTTCCTCCAAGTCGGGCCTTTATATCGGCAGCTCCTGTGAGGGGAATAAGGGGGGAAAAAAAAAAGAGGAAAATACACAGAAAAAAAAGAAACTAAATAAATCAAAGATGCATACTCTAATTACATGCCCTAATCTCTCAATCTTGCATACCACATTTTCTCCAGGAACTCTTTCACCGCATCAATCATCCGTTCACTCGTCTCCTAGTACTAGTACTACATGCTCTACCGTCTCATCCTCTCCCATATCACACATCTGGCACACTTTGCTGCGGGACTCTGACCATCTGTAGTTCCTTGCATTCACATCCATACACTGTGCCCTAGCTCGGAAGAGAAGATCACCACCCAGGCTTCCATCATACCACCTTACATACATTGGGGCCTCTTTCTCTCTGTACCATTCCAAAGTCTTCTTTCGTTCCATCTCAGTCTTCCACTTACTTAGTCCCACACCTTTCACTGTTTTGTCTATCTCGCTTTTCCACCTTTTCACATCCCACTCTAACCCTTCTCTACTTCTGTTCATCACCTTCCATTCATACAACCATTCTCTCCCTTCACAAAATTTATGCACCCACCTAACGAGCATGCCACTCCTGTCTACCATGTTCAGACATTTCTTCTCCCATTTACTCCTCCTTACATTCCACAAATACACCTTCCGTGCAATTCTTGTATTCTCCATTCGTTCCAGCCTAACTTTATATCTCAAAGTTGCCTTTATCTGTCTCTCCCTGAACGTACTCCATCCCATGTCACCTCTCAAAGCTTCTACAGCTGCATACCTTGGTGCATTCAGTGCCATTCTTGCTACTCTATTCTGCCCTACTTCCAACTTGTCTATCTCCTTTTCA
>JAPQNM010000026.1:3611890-3621890 GCA_029783475.1 Metacarcinus magister
GTACTAATGTTACGTTTAAGCCCTTTTACAAAAATGTATTTTAATTACATACACATTACACGCTTAATAAATTGCACGTTTTCATATACTATCGTATGGTTTATCATACGGTTTGCTATAAAAATAATATTACAATTTTCTGTATGAATTTAGACACAGTTACAGGATCAAGGTGCAACGACCTAGACGGACCCTGGCCCTAACAAGTGGGATCTGTAGCAGCAGACACGCCATGTTATCATAGTGATCCCAATATGTTGATTGGCGGAAGTACGAATTGGAATCACGCTAACTTTCATTTACAGTTGTTGAACTTCAAAGTACATTTGTTCATATAAGAAGAACAGATCTATGGGTTCATTACACTTGAAAGAGCTTTAATGATATATATCTAAGTAACATTTTCGAATAAATAAGAGAAGACCGAGACGGTATTTTACACACCTTTAATTAATTTTGAATTGAAATAATACTGAAAAGAAAAGCTTTTATACACTATTGTGATATGGTTTCTCAGACACTTTCGTAAGTTAAATGCTTTTTTATACACGCACTTATGATGCTGCAAATCTCATGAATTGAAACTCTAATGATAATACATTATTATTACTACTGCATATGGTGACCCATCACTTTATCCCTTATCTTATTAACTTTTCGAAGTATCGCTTGACGGATGGGTGGTGGATAATGATGATACACAGTGATGGGAAGTGATGGGTAATGCCGGAGTGTGATGGGTGAGATAATGATGCTGTATGGTGATAAATGGAGATTGGATGACATAATAGTGATGACAGATTGGTGAGGGCAGTGATGAAGACAAAACATGATTGGGTGAAGGGGTAATACATGGTGCTGAAAGATAAGGTTATGATGACCATGATAAGATGAGTGATGATGCCGTGAGAGGGAGTTATTGGGCAGGGAGTTAAAGGTATTGATAAGGGTGCGACATGGTAATGAGAAGTGTTCGGTTTCGATTATAATATCATTGACAATGATGAGTGATAGTGATAACAATGATAGGTGGGGTTGGGGACTATTATATATGATTACATATGAGAAACAGGTAGCACGATCTCGGCTGATCAATAACGAGGGTATCTGATGACCTACTTACAATTAGTAGTAAACTACGTAAAGATCAGGAAGGATAGAGCAACGATCTAACAGCTAAAAGGGGAAAAAAACATGTACCTTGTACAAAAGAAGGACATGGACCTTATAAAGTAAGTAATTAAATCAGGGAAATTATTATGCATGAGTGTGTGTGTACACACACACACACACACACATACACACGGGCACGTACGAGAGAGATAGATTGGTAGATAAATAGATAGATAGATAGATAAAAGAGAGAGAGAGAGAGAAATAAAAATATGAAGTGACTTCTGTCGTGTCTGTCCAAAGGGACTAACGACGTCCAGTGGATAGTGTGTAGTGTGTTAGAGAGCAAAATAAACATTCTGTATGATAAACAATTTGCCTATAGACCGGGTTTGAGTACCTTTGACGCAATTAAGACTGATACATCTGACCTTTATTCTAAACTTGATGAAAATAAATCCATCACATCCATTTTCATTAACTTCCGAAAAGCTTTTGACGATGGTAACGAAAATTATTACCACTTTTGTTATTATTTGTAATTACTACTGTTACGGATATTGCTAATATCTTGTTCATTATTGTATCGCTATTATTAATATTTTTCTTTTTTTGCCCCAAAACCTTTTGCTTATAAAGGGCAGTTTGTCTTGAGAGTAATTTATTTTTAAAAATGTTTGTATATAAGACATATATAATAAAGTGTTTCAAGTGATGAGACGAGATAGGGTTGGAAGGGGATGGGGGAGTCAGGTTGATGACAGGATTATAACAAGGTTTTTCTCCATGTGTTGTTGGTGTGCGTGACATAACCACACATCTGGACCCATAAATTATGTGTTCTGTAAGGTGCGCGGAAAAGTGTAAGCGACGTGTGACAGCTGGTTACCATGAAAATCAACACCACTTCCCTTAGAAACACGTGGCAGAATGCTTCAAGACACGACTTTGCACACTTATGGTGAAGATCTCACATCTCTTCAACCATACAATCACACTTCTTACCCAACTAAATTGAATATTTGAAAAATACATATGGATCTCGAATTTTTATCCAACATGAAAACATGTAACATCTAGAGACAGAAAAGAAAATACAGTGTATCACCCATAATGCCTACAATACAACGCTCAATCCTAACTTTGTTTTCTAATAATTCATGAATTAATATGAATAACTGAAAGAATACAATTTTCTAACATGAATGAAGAATTAGTAACTGTAGAAATATTATGTTGTACTATTATAAGCAACAAGGACTTGCTTCAAGAAATATTGGATACAAGGGATGCAAATAGAAGTAGACTATGTGTTAGTGTGTGTGTGTGTGTGTGTGTGTGTGTGTGTGTGTGTGTGTGTGTGCACGTGTACACACATTCATAATTTGTTCGTGTGTGCTAAGAAAAGTCAGCCGTATTACACACACACACACACACACACACACACACACACACACACACACACACACACACACACACACACACATACATACATTTCTACATATATATATATATATATGCATACAGTAAGGACTTGGGTTACGAGTGCCTTGATCTACGAGTGCTTTGGGTGACGAGCACCTTTTTTATTTGGGTTACGAGCGATGTCTTGGGTGACGAACAACTGCGTAAGAGAACGGAGCGGATGGTTCCTGGACACAAACACACACACTCTCAAGGCGAGATGCTATAGGACGCTTAACTTCTGATCTTTCACTTGTTTCTGATTGGGGCAGAGCAAACCTTGTTTTGTTCAATGCCTCAAAAACTCAATTTCTACAACTATCTACTCGACATAACCTTCCAGATAACTATCCACTCTTTTTCAATGACACTCAACTTCCACTCTCCTCCACATTAAACACACTCGGTCTATCCTTTAGTAAAAATCTAAACTGGCAATTTCATATCTGTACTCTTGCTAAATCAGCTTCCAAGAAGTTAGGTGTCCTATGGCGTCTGCGTCCTTTTTTCTCTCCCTCCCAGCTGCTTGCTCTGTACACGGGCCTTATCCGCCCATGTATGGAGTATGGCTCACATGTCTGGGAGGGCTCAACTCATACAGCTCTTCTAAACAGGGTGGAGTCTAAAGCTTTACGCCTCATCAACTCTCCTCCTCTAATTGACTTTCTTGATTCTTTAAGTCAATGTTGCATCTTTATCTATCTTCTACCGCTATTTTCATGCTGACTGCTCTTCTGAACTTGCTAACTGCATGCCTCCCCCCCTCCCGCGGCCTCGCTGCACAAGACTTTCTACTTCTTCTCATCCTTATTCTGTCACTCTACCTAATGCAAGAGTTAACCAGTATCTTCACTCTTTCATCCCTTACACTGGTAAACTCTGGAACTCTCTTCCTTTGTCTGTTTTTCCACCTGCCTAGGACTTAATCTCTTTCAAAAGAGGAGTGTCAAGACACCTCTAATGTTAACTGGATCTCCACCCCTTGCTTCTATTCTCCTACTGTCCTCTTTACAGGGTCTGGCGACAAGCGGGATTTTTTTTTTTACTTATTTTTGTTTTCCCTTAGCCAGTACCCTTTTAATGTATTAAAAGATTTCCACTCTTCCGTTTTTTTTCTTTTCTCTATTTAACCACCACTCCCTCTCCTCTCTTAGATTTTGAACCCTATTCTACCTAACCATACAGACGGAATCCACAGGACACGTTAGAGAGGACCTCTAACGTGTCCTGTGGATTCCGTCTTTTTATCTTCTCTCAGCTGTTCTCTCCCCCCATCTCCCTCTCCTTTGTTCGTGTTGGTGGTAGTAGTAGTAGAGAGAAAATAACTTTAAAATGCATTAAATCAAGCTCAAAACGAATTTAAAAAAGCTAAATGCTCTCTCTCTCTCTCTCTCTCTCTCTCTCTCTCTCTCTCTCTCTCTCTCTCTCTCTCTCTCTCTCTCTTTCGCTTTCGCTTTCGCTTTCGCTTTCGCTTTCTCTTTCTCTCTCTCTCTCTCTCTCTCTCTCTCTCTCTCTCTCTCTCTCTCTCTCTCTCTCTCTCTCTCTCTCTCTCTCTCTCTCTCTCTCTCTCTCTCATAATCATTAGTTTTTGAAAATGTCAGTAAAGGTGGAAGAGGAGAAGGAAGGAGGGAGGTGAGGGAGGAGGAGGAGGAAAAGGAGGAGGATTTTCATATGAATATTTTTGGGTCTGGAACGGATTGGGCGAGTTCCCATTATTTCCTATGGTAAAAATTGTTTTTGGTTACGAGCATTTTAGGTTACAAGCGTCCGTTCAGAATGAATTATGCTCGCTAACCAAGGCATATATATATATATATATATATATATATATATATATATATATATATATATATATATATATATTATTTTTTTCAAGATTAAGTAATATAATCTGATGGAACATTGAAAGTTCAAGTACTATTGACAAATTTGTTCTCATCAATCGCCAAATCATCTTCATAGTGCGTGGAAAAGCATTCAATTAATTTGTTTCAGATTTTTAATGTCACTATAATTAAATGAAAACTCAAATTACATTGCTTGTTTATTGTATGCAGAATACTTTGTATGTTAAGACTTATTTGTCGTATAAACACTTGCTGCCTATATTTAGATAAATTTGGAATACCAGGTTGGAGAAACTCAAACTCAGAATTTGTTATAATTTCACATGAGTTTTGGTATACTCTGTATCACTAACATGAATAACACCCTTACATAATAATGAAAACAGGTGTGCTGATAATTCCAAAAGGTTTGTGTCATTGGTAACAGATGGCGTCAGGGAGCATCTGCCAAATGTATATGAAAGGAACAGCTAGAACAGGTGGAGCACAAACCTCTACTTCACCGTAGGCAAGTGCATTGGTTCATTCAAAGTTCAACGTAAAGGAGTGAACATGAATACTTGCTGGTGGCTAGCAGTAATCCTGGCGACGGCTGTTTTGGCAGACAACCCTTCCAACAATGAACAAAACGTAAGACTATCTTCACCTCCAGACAACAAAGAAAGCACATTGTCTTTTTTACTATTAATCTTGTCATGTGGAGTAAATATCTGGTCTTTACTTCCTTCATTCACGCATTTATAACACAGCGCTAGGATCTACATATGCTTGGAAATGCTCCTACATTTTTGCATTAATCTATTACTACCATTGTCAAACATATATGGCATTTTCTCACAGTTGAAATATATATATATATATATATATATATATATATATATATATATATATATATATATATATATATATATATATATATATATATATATACATGAAACTAAAGAAAATATTTTAAAGAACATTGATAATTTTTTAAGGTGAACAAACGTCCCTGTTTTACATGACTTCAGGAAATTCTTTGTAAGTAAACATTACAGCAACTGGTTATATGTTTCTCCTTTTGCATCGAACGTCCACTCGGTTACCAATTTCCCCTCTGGTGTCGACAGGAGGCTTCGTCGTGTTCTGGTGCGGGCGGCACTTGTGTTGAGGAGGTCATCCAGTGTTCTGGCAGGTTAAGCAACGCCACGGACTGTCCCAAAACATTGTGCTGCCATAAAGGTTAGTGATACAGTTCGTTACTTTTTTATCGCCACTTACCTTGCCCATTAAATGTATGTAAACCCACACTTGCTGTTGATGTCCATATATGTTCAAGGTCATTACATTTGTAGGTTCCATGAATGACTTTTTGACACAAGTTATAAACATATATTTGTTCAAGCATGAAAGTATACCTAACGCCACTACAATGATCAAACCAAAGGTAAAAGTGCAGAATAAGGCCTTCTGCCCTTTCTTTTTTCACTCCTTCCCTACATACTATACATAGTATACTCAACACATCTGTGAAGGTTTCAGGCGGGGATCACCATTATTTACCTCGCAAAACGTCTTTGAAGTTATGTTATGTTATGTTATGTTAGGCTGGTTATGTTATGTTAAGTTATGGTTAGGTTAAGGTTGTTAGGTTAGGTTACGGTTATGTTATGGTTAGGTTAAGTTTGGTTAGGTACGGTTCAGTTAGGTTCGGTTATATAAAATTTTAACATTTTATTATCCATAAGTTAGGGTTCAAATCCTTAGATTTTTTTTCTGGATTTGGGTAATAAAATGTAAAAATCTTATATAATCGAACGTAGCTGAACCGAACCTAACCTAAATTAACCTAACCATAACATAACCGTAACCTAACCTAACAACCTTAACCTAACCATAACTTAACATAACCTAACCAACCTAACATTACATAACCTAACATAACTTCAAAGACGTTTTGCGAAGTAAATAATGGTGACACCCGCCTGAAACCTTCACAGATGTGTTGAGTACACTATGTATAGTATGTAGGGAAGGAGAGAAAAAAGAAAGGGCAGAAGGCCTTATTCTGCACTTACCAAACCAAAAATTTTGAAAACGGAAAGAAAATAAAAATATTATTTCTTAACCAACAACATATTGCTCGTCCCGGCAGTGCCGCTGACAGAGCCTGGCTGTGGGGAGTAATTATGTCAATAAAAAGTCATACAATCTTTTTTTCACAGTATTGGAGAGAGCTGACGTAAACGACGCCGATCCTTCGGAGACATTGAACATCAAAGCAGGTAAAGAACTTGTTATTTTATGATTTTTAGTATTGCTTCTAACAATGTATAATATTATGTCAACTTATTTATCAAAAAAAAGTAATTAGCAGTAAAGTAAAAATTATTTGTAAGGATGCGAATAAAGGAGTAATGTTGAGAGAGAGAGAGAGAGAGAGAGAGAGAGAGAGAGAGAGAGAGAGAGAGAGAGAGAGAGAGAGAGAGAGAGAGAGAGAGAGAGAGAGAGAGAGAGAGAGAGAGAGCAAGCGCGAGCGAGCGCGAGCGAGAGCAAGAGCGAGAGAGAGCGAGAGAAAGCGAGAGAGAGAGAGAGAGAGAGAGAGAGAGAGAGAGAGAGAGAGAGAGAGAGAGAGATGTAAAGATACGAATATATTCATAAGCTTACCTATGCTGGTTGAAGAATAATTGAAATTTCAAAATATGAATTGTATTGTTTGTACATATTTATTTCCTGCGACTGTGGACCTATGAAGTAGGCCAGGATATTTGGGATAATCTTACTGATTATTAGCATGATTGTTAGAGATGATTAAAATGATCATGATGATGACTTGGCTAACACAAACCTTCAGCCACCAAGGATTGTGTCTTGAAGGAAAAGTGCAGAAGGAAGGGAGGCAAATGCAAGACAAAATGTTCCCGCAACGAGAAGGCGCTCTCCAAGGGGTGCATAGGATCAGAATGCTACTGCTGCGTTCCTGTACAACAGAGTAAGTATTGTCTGAACACAGCATATCTAGAACAAACCACCATTTATAAGAAATGTTTTTAGTTATGAAGAAATAAAGAAGATAGATATAAAGTATTCACCATTAATCTTTATGATATCTGGATAGTTGAACTGAGTTCAACTGACTGCTTCTCTGTCACCTCCGGCGGTCATGGTTCCTGTTCGTTTCGCCCCGAATCCCGTTCGCACCTGAGTCGTGTCGCTCCTATTCCCGTTTGCCCCGAGTCGTCTAACCTAATCTAACCTAACCTAACCTAACAAGTACGACTTAATTATATAATTCCCTAATTTAGCGAACAGAGCCTGAGCGAAACGACACGGTGCGAACGGGAATCGGGGTGAAATGACTGGATACCGGCGGTCATCTTTGAGGTTCAGCCAAAGGCATCTTATAGTGGGATAGAGCAAAAAAAAAAGCTACTTTATATCGTAACATTAACTAATAGTCTTAGAAAAAAAAATCAGCTATACCCATAAAAATCTGTTTAGATATGGGGCTTACAAGAATGTTTAACTTATTTGCGTCTGCATTTAAGATTTATATTTTCTCTAAAGAGGATGAATTAATAAGTTAAACATTCTCGTACACCCCATATGATTTTTTATTTATTTTTTTATTTTTATTTTTTTTTATGTCCTTAACCTGTGGCGCCGGTAGGCTTGATGGAGGCCTTGCTTTGTTTTGTTTGCTTTGTAGAGTTTCGCCCTCCGTGGGCACAGCAAAGGTGGGTCTCCGCAGCGAAAAGGGAGCTCTGCTTCTCTTGTGTTCCGTAAGGTTGCCAAAGAGTTGCTTGCATTGCTGAGGTATCCCTGTGTTGGGGGCTCGTCTGGTACTGTTGCCAACCATTTGTCCAGCTGATGCTTGAAGGGGTTGTAGCCTGTGTCCTGTTGTGGTAGTACAGTTACGTGTGAGTGTTGGTGCTCTCTGAGTTGTAGCCTCTGTCCTGTTGTGGTAGTACAGTCATCCTTTTGTTAGGTGGATATTTACTATGAACCCCACATCAGGTACAAGCCCTTCCAGGGTCTTCCACACATAGATTACTAGGTATCTATCCCGTATTCTTTGTAGGCAGTATAGTTTTAACTGCTCCAGCTCCAGTTCATATGTTGTAGACCCCAGATTATGCTTGTGAAGGTCCTCTGTAGGGCTTCTAGTTTAATTATATCTTCTTTATTGTACGGAGTCCAGAGTTGGCAGCAATATTCTAGCTTAGCGTTAGTAGCACAGGTTAGATTTTTAAAATGACGCCTCGTTTCTTGTTGAGAGGCTCATGCTGCCTGCGGAAGCTCCTCGTGCATATAACTTTGCAGTCCCGTCGAGGAGATTATTATGGCAGCATGTGAGTAATCTTTGGCCACTCGGCAGTATTACCAAAGTGGCCAACGGGTACCGGGACTTGAACTCGGGACTCTGAGCTGATATGCCCGACTGCTATCCACTAGGTCACTGCCTCCCAACCTACTCTTATTTTTTTTTACAAATATAACTGAAAAAGTGTATCAAAGACCATTATTGTTCTATTACAGACAAGTGTATATAGGAAGTAAAATTAGACTTTTGAAAATTCACTTTCTCTTAAATGTAGTCTCAATAGAAAACCAAACATTTTAAGGGAATAGGTAAATTTAAATATTGTTGCAGTATCCATATTTTTTTTTAAACGTTTCATTCACACTGAACATTAATTTTTTTATTCAGAAATATATGTTAGCTAAGATTTTGAAAAATGAAATACATCGTATGAATGCCTAAATATTTATATGAGTGTCGTAAAATATGAAAAATAATTTAATCTGGGAAATTATAAACCTTAATAGAATCTAAGTATATTTATCATTACGAAGCATTTTGCCAATCACGTGAATATCGTGAATATCTTAAGGATATGAAATACCAAATAAGCTTTACAGGCAGTTATTGAGTCGTGTTTATGGGTATATAGAGAGAGCCTCTATTCTTATCGGCAAGACCAGTATAGCTGACACATACAGGTGGTGCCTCTGGCGGTGGCTACAGGTTTTTCCTCACTCAGTTCAGAATGGCCGATCCAGATATCATAGAGATCAATGGTTATCACATACAACTGGTGTTTTTTTTTATATCTAGCTTCTGATTTTCTATCTCACCACACCCGCCCTCCCCCAAAAAATACAAAGAATAGGAACAACCACAAATACCTACAGGAGTGTATACATGGAAATGAGTATGGTGGCTTAACGGTGCATGGTCCTTGATATTTACGTTGCCATGAACTGACACTCAGGACGGAGAAGACAGCAAGCAATCTACCGCTACTGTTTATAGTGAGCGGATGAGTTTAAAGAAGTGCGGATAAGAACATAAGAATATAAGGAAGCTACGAAAGGCCCGGAGGCCTGCACTAGGTAGTTCCTGTTAATCCTAACCCCCTTTATTACCTACACCCACCTCCCATCCCCATCCATGAAGTCGTCTAGTCTTCTCTTAAAACTCCCTATTGTCTGTGCACTAACTACCTGCCGACTGAGTCTGTTCCAATCATCTACCACCCTATTTGTAAACCAATTTCTGCCTATTTCTTAATTAAATCTACTTTTTTCTAGTT
>JAPQNM010000026.1:3626890-3631890 GCA_029783475.1 Metacarcinus magister
TTAATTTAGAAGCTATCAAATGTTTTCTATGAGTAAAAGTAGGGGGTTGTGCGAGGTGCAGACGCTATTTCTTTTCGTAGCACACGCCATTTTGGTGAAGATGTAAAAATTTACAAAATAGAAATTGCTTTGTTAGCATAACCTTCCAAGATCTGCAGTTGAATAAGAATAACCAAAATTCACCCAACCAAACCTAACTAAACGTAACTAAACCTAATTATTAACCTAACTTAACCTAAAACGCATTTTTTTCTGTAATTCAGCGGCATAACTATTTGAGGTGATCTGAACAAGTATCTGAGTATCGAAATTACTTTCTGAAAGACTTTACTGAAAGGGTGTGTGATCACTCACCAAATATTGCTCATGGTGCTATTTTACTATAACATAATTTTTTTTGACTCAGATCTTATGTTTCATTTCCAAATTTCCTTTATTTTTAATCTCTAAATAAGAACAACAGAATATAAAGAAGCTACAAAAGGCCCGGAGGCCTGCACTAGGTAGTTCCTGTTAATCCTATACCCCCTTATTACCTACACCCACCTCTCACAGTCGAGGTGAGGTCTGACTAACGCTAAATACAACTTTAAAATAACCTCAGCACTTCTACTCCTAGCAATGAATCCTAACCTAAACCTATTAGCCCTATTTCTAGCCTCAATACATTGTTTTCTGGGACGGAGGTCTAAGCTAACCTGTACACCCAAATCCCTCTCACAGTCTGACCTATTCAGCATTACCCTGTTTATATTGTATCTGTTTTGAGGATTTTCCCTACCAATATTTATTACTATACACTTGCCAATATTAAAATAAGTCCCTTTCTTTTCATTTTCTCATTAATAATACTGTACCGGTATGATAAATGGAAGAATATTTTGCTAATACATAATAAGTTATTGTGATTGATTTGCCAGTGCAGTCCTCTCAATGTTTGTATATATAATTCCTTCTTTTATTTTGTGGTTTTCTTTGCCAAGGAAAATATCTTATTTATGCTTATAATGATTAAAGTTATTAAAAATGTAACCATTTCAGGAGAATGTTGAGGCCTCTGAAGGAATTTTTGTCACATGTTGCTACAGTACCTACTTTCTTATAGCAAAACATTTTTTTTTACAAAGATTTCATATTTAATTTCCATATTTCCTGTCTGTAAATAAGTCCTTTTCTTTTCATGCTATCATTAATAGTACTGTATAGGTATGATAAATGGTGAAATATTTTGCTATTACAGGATTATAACTTATTGTGATTTATTTGCCCCCAACCAAGTAGGTGATAAGATAATGGTAGGTACCCTGGGGAATGCTAAAGTGTGACTGTGTGTCATAATTCCCCTACCATTAAAGAAGTCACCATATGTGAGTGGAACAGGTTAGGTTAGGTTAGATTAGGTTACCTATATTAATCAGTTTAATATCAGAGATTGCAGTTTAAATTTCCTTCTTTTCTTTATTTTGTCTGGCGGCCGTTTTCTGAGTAGAGCAGTTGTTAGTTTAGTTTATGTTAGGTTAAGTAAGGTTACGCTAGGTTATGTTTAGGTTATAAGAGGGAATGTCCGGATCGATATATTTACCAATTTATCATTCTCTAATTACCTCTGGGCATCATAACTTCCCTAAGAGCTATCCTGTACAACTCGTATGTCATTCTGTTAATTATTCTGCTCACACACCCCTGTGTTAAGCCTACTGTGTCTGCCAACACACTCTGGAATGTCCCACTTGCATAAAATCGTAATGTTATCAACACCTGCAAATGACATGGCACAGCACGGGATCTTTTTGTGGCTGGTCCAACTCGTGGTTCTAGTCTAGCACACCAATGAAGGAGTTCTTGTCTGGGAAATCTATAATATATAAGTAAATGTTTGTCACTACGCAAATGGATATATTCTGTCTGTGTATGACCTCTCACGTCTCATCGCTCTTTGTAAAGTCAAGTCATGTTATAAAAGCACTTGCAATTCCATCTTCGTTCACAGAATAAACAAAGTCGAGCATCACTAGACATATACACGGGTTGTTTATTGGAGAAACCTTCAATTCAATTCCACTGCGCGTCCCTACGATCAGCTTAAGGGTGCTCGCCAGGAATCGTAGCGCTACGAGCAAATATGGCGGATGGATCATCGTAACATTTGTTTGAAAATACACCTTAGCGACTTACGAGGGTGCTACGATTATCGTAGGCGCTACGATGATCTTAGCGGCCGTTACGAGATTTCGATAATCCCACTCCAGAGCTCATACTGACCAATCTTTGGGTTGGACAGAGACCACTCACACACAACACATCGGGACAACGAGATCACAACTCCTCGACTTACATCCCGTACCTACTCACTGCTAGGTGAACAGGGGCTACACGTGAAAGGAGACACACCCAAATAATCTCCGTCCGCCCAGGGGATTGAACCCTGGCCCCCTCGGTTGTGAGCCGAGTGCGCTAACCACTACACTAGCGGGCCATGTATTCACTGTACAGTCTGCTGCTGGTCTCTCTCGAGACAGCCGGCCGTCCCCCTATGGAAAGAGCTCAGAGCTCGTACTGACCAATCTTTGGGTTGGACCGAGACCACTCACACACAACACACCGGGACAACGAGGTCACAACTCCTCGACTTACATCCCGTACCTACTCACTGCTAGGTGAACAGGGGCTACACGTGAAAGGAGACACACCCAAATAATCTCCGTCCGCCCAGGGGATCGAACCCTGGCCTCCTCGGTTGTGAGCCGAGTGCGCTAACCACTACGCTAGCGGACCGTGTGTGTGTGTGTGTGTGTGTGTGTGTGTGTGTGTGTGTGTATGTGTGTATGTGTGTGTGTGTGTGTGTGTGTGTGTGTGTGTGTGTGTGTGTGTGTTTTTAAATATGCATACAATCAACAGCTTAAGTGCAAGCGAGTTTCTAATCAGAAGTATCTGTCGTAAGGAGGAAGTACTTGAATGATATATTGATTCAATGTGTCCGTATATAATCATATGTTTGTCTAACACTTGGTAATGGAGACTATAGCACAGTGGTAGCGCGCCGGCCTTGCATTCGCTTGGTCGGCAGATCGAGTCCCCGCCCGGGCTTCTGATGCTTAAGCTGTTTACTGGGGAGGAACTGCTGTGGTCGGGTACCACAGTGGGAGGTTGGGCTTGCCCGGCTGACGTTCTGGAGAGCATCTTCATTGATGGATACCGGAACTGAAACCCATGCAACCTTACTTTACCTTTTTTACAAGACGTTAAAACTGTGAATATCTATTTTCAGAGTGTAACCCTAAACAAAAATGCCTCGCAGCCCATGGTTACTGCAGCAATGAGTGTTTCGATGGGGAGACGGAACTTAAAAAGGGTTGTATAGGTGACAACTGCAAGTGCTGCGTGGATGCTGGTGACGGTAAGCATTCTGCCTCTTACTCGCTACTGCTGATACTGCTGCTCACTCGTTCAAATGGCAAGATAAATAGATAGATAGATAGATTGATTGATTGATAGATATATAGCTAAGTGGATTGATAGAGGGAAAAAATATACTATTGCTCATTCATTTATGTAATACTTGTATTAATCTACACTCAGTGTGTGATAGCCAGCCGACGTGTGACGACGGTTGGGGAAGCTGCCGAACCCATTGTGAGATCCATGAGACGGAGACAGATGAACACTGTGGTAAACATTGCAAGTGTTGTGTGACATTAGAAAAAGGTAACAACATTTACTAGTAACGTGCATTCATTCTTACTATTTATTATTTATATGGTTTCAAGAATTAAATTTTCCCCCCAAAATTTAACTTTCCTAGCTTTATTATCAGATGCAAGTATATTCCATCCAAAATTTCACTTTGTTGTATGATTTGTGATCAATTAAGATAAAGTTGTGTCTTTGTTTGTCCTCATTTTCACTCCTGTGATGATTTTCCCATTATTTTTGTGTACACAAGCTGTTGACTGTTCCTGTGTCATCCACTTCACATATATTATTTTATCTAATTGTCATTTGAATGGAAAAGTTTCTGCTAGTTTCCAATTTTTTATTTAATCCATTACTCATAAGGATTAAGTACATTTCCGAGAATCTTTTGAAATTTCTCATTTGTGAGTAAAGATTTTTTTCTTGTTTACTAATCAACAAACATTTATTGACAATAAATAAATTGTAGTATACCTACCTTTTTCATCACAAACATGTATGACAGATACAATGTATTGTATCGCCCTCCTTATTTTCGTAAAAAGAAAAAAATGTCTCTCTCTCTCTCTCTCTCTCTCTCTCTCTCTCTCTCTCTCTCTCTCTCTCTCTCTTCTCTCTCTCTCTCTCTCTCTCTCTCTCTCCCCCGTAATTGGGTTAGAATGTTTGTTTCTTCCACAGTATGCAAAGCTCAACCGCAGTGTAGCAACGGACGCGGACATTGCAAGATTTCCTGTGAGATCGGTGAAACGGAGGAGGCTGGCGGGTGTGGCTCAAACTGCAGATGCTGTGTGCCTGTTGATGCGGGTAAAGCATTGTATTGCTCGTCAACTCTTGTGTTTTACTAACCCTTATGTCAACACAAATCCATCTATTATATGGCAATTCTGAGCTTTCATTCTGAACACTGCAACATTAAGAACCAGTTTAAACAGTGTATAATTGCCTCTCTCCCCCCTCTCTCTGTATCTCTCTCTCTCTCTCTCTCTCTCTCTCTCTCTCTTTCTCTTTCTCTTTCTCTTTCTCTTTCTCTCTCTCTCTCTCTCTCTCTCTCTCTCTCTCTCTCTCTCTCTCTCTCTCTCTCTCTCTCTCTCTCTCTCTTTCTCTTTCTCTTTCTCTTTCTCTCTCTCTCTCTCTCTCTCTCTCTCTCTCTCTCTCTCTCTCTCTCTCTCTCTCTCTCTCTCTCTCTCTATATATATATATATATATATATATATATATATATATATATATATATATATATATATCTATCTTCAGTGTGTGTGTGTGTGTGTGTGTGTGTGTGTGTGTGTGTGTGTGTGTGTGTGTGT
>JAPQNM010000026.1:3646840-3681840 GCA_029783475.1 Metacarcinus magister
GCAGAGGTGAGACACAGACGTAAACAAACGCCATTATGGTGAAGATGTAAAATTTTACCCTCGGATGATATTGATATAAATATGAAGTACATACTATACAGAATGTACTCAACAAATTTGTGAAGGTTTCAGGCGGTGCTCACCATTATTTATCTTGGAAAACGTCTTTGAAGTTATGTTGTGTTATGTTAGGTTGGTTAGGTTATGTTAATTTATGGTTAGGTTAAGGTTGTTAGGTTACGGTTAGGTTAAGTTAGGTTTGGTTCGGTTATATAAGATTTTGGTATTTCTTTACAACTACTGCTCCACCTCTTTCTTTTTTCTCTCCTTTCCTACATACTATAGAGCTCCTGCACCTGACGTCACACCCCGATCCGAAATGTCAACAACCGCCATGTTTGTAGGCTACCCGACCAAATTATTGGGGGCACAATTACAAGAAAACACTGTAAGACTTGCATAAAATTTACCATTTTCAACCATGGTAACTACCTGTTGTGCATACAAATGTAATACCAAGCATGGAGAGGTAATGGGGAGGCATTTTTTGCAAAATACCAGCCAACAAAGAAACCCGTGACAAATGGATTTCTGCTTTAAAGAGAGCCCAGATCATAGGGCTGGAGTGTGGTGTCGAAGTTAGGTGGTGGAAGTGGTGCACTGGGCTGGCTGGTGGCGGCCAGGGGTTGGGACGCGCGCAGATCACGTTCACGTGAATCAGCCGTTGCTAGGGTCAAGCAGGAATTGAAAGGTGAGCGGAACATGTGCATGATAGCACGCACTAACCCGCTGTGTAGCGAAATCTGCTCGAGGTAGTCCTATTTAGCTAAAAAGTAGCTACGACGGATATATCCGTCACCCGGACTCTACGTCCCAACGGATATATCCGTCAGCCGAACCCTAGAGGTTAAACCTAAGCCAACCTAATTAAACCTAACTTAACCTATTGGGTCATCTTACGAATCTTTACCTAGTTTAGGTTAGGTTTGGTTTGCTTAGGTTAGGTTAGGTTTAATTAGGTTTGCTTAGGTTAGGTTAGGTTTAATTAGGTTTGCTTAGCATTACCTAAATCAATTTTTCTCTTATTGAATGTGATGGTTTTTAATTAATATGACTTTTTTGTTGCAATTTTTACCTTGGTGAAAAAAAATTGTATATAATGCATAACAAACATCAGATTAATTAAAAGCACATTAAAATTTATCAGAAAAAAAGTGCTTTGTCCAAAAAACAGACTGGGTCGTCTTCCTAATCTTTACCCTAACCTAACCTAACCATCAATGCCGTGACGTCACTGCAGGAGCTCTATAAGCAAACACCATAAGATTTACATAAAATTTACCATTTTCAAACATGGTAAATAGCTGCTGTGCATACAAATGTCACACCAGGTATGGGAGGTTATGGGGAGATATTTTTACAAGCAAACCTACCCGACTTATCCTACTACCACTTACTCCTTCAAACACTCACACTTTCCATGCACAATACCACACTAGAACAGGCTCCCTCATATTATTATATAGAACTGCACCATACACTCGTTCACATAAATACACAATCATTGATCACCCCAACACAACACCCCAATACAAACACACACTCACACACACACACACTTCATTCACTTCCCTCCCCTGCACACAGGGAGCTAAATATTAATAACATGGCTAACCTAATGCTAACTTGATTTCAATATTAACCCTATTTTTTTATTGTACATTTTTATGTGATTTAAATGAATTTGAAAGTTGTTCCCGTCGCAAATTGAAAGTGTACACGACCATAATGCAAATAACTATTCACTATGACAGTCTATATACACGACTGTAATGAAAACAATTATTCACTATGAGTGTCTAAATACACAACTGTAATGCAAATACGTTCCAGACCCTCCCGCGATGAGTGAAAATCCGCGAAATAGAAATACCCTATTTAAATACACCTTAGGCATGTTTTAATAACTTTTACGGTACTTTTAAAAGCATTTTAAAATCTTTAAACACACTTTTAAAATAATAGAAACACATTTAATCACATGAAATATATTGAGAGAGAGCAAGAGCAATGGATAACTTTTACCTTGAAGGTTGTTCACAGCCTGCACTGCTTTCCTGACGCTGATATAACTGCCACATTAATAAAGTATTTCGGTAAATAGCATCCTCCAGCCATCCTTGCCTATTTCATTGTGTAGATCTTTTATCTTTCTGAGTATTTAGATAGTTGAACTAGGTAAGCAAATTAAGAAATAATCGTAATATTAAAATTTAAATGACCCCAGTTAGGACGTTAGGTTAGGTTTTCCAAAAACTTATCTTTTTCTCTCCCTCGTTGACTGATGCGTTCACGCCGCCATCCACATTTTTCTTAAAAATTTTCATATCATCATACCCCTACAACGTGTTGCTGTATTGTTAAATAATTTTTCACATGTATTTCAGGAAATAATATAACTATATGGGGATCAGAAATTTTTTTTTTTTTTTTTTTTTTTTTTTGCTAAAAAATTACTTTGTTAAGCTCCATTGGGGAGGTCCCCCAGCTCCCAAGCCTGCGTTACCAAAGGTTCTAATTTCGGGTATTGATACAAACAAACAACACCGCGAAAAATGACTGAAATCGGATGGTGGTGGAGATCACTGTTCATTGGTAACGATCACAACTACAGGAAGCATCTGTGAAATCAGCCCCTTGAACACAACAGGCAATCAGCGGCCGAGAAAACAATACCGACGCTCTGATTGGCTGAATCAGTACGTATGGTTATTCTATTGTGACGCGAAGATTTAAACTCATAAACAATGCATCGGAATGCTGCGAAATGGCGAAAATATACGCGATATAAAAAATAATAGGTCTTACAGAAAAAAACGCGAAATACTGGGACAGCGAAAAGTGAACCGTGATATAGCGAGAAATTATTGTATTCACTATGGCAGTGTCTAAATACACGACTGTAATGCAAATTCTATTCCAGTGGAGGAGCGGAAAATGTTGGGCGGTTTCCTTACACCCATGCCCCTGTCCACCCAGCAACGAATAGGTACTGGATATTAGCCAGGGATTGTGACCTGCCTTCTGGAGTGGTGACCTGGCGCTTGCCTCAGCCAGGTGTGCAACCATGCCAATACAAAGGCTATACCCACGATCTGACCAGTATAGTATGGAGTCTGTACATTGTCTATATACACGACTGTAATGCAAATAACTATTCTATATGACAGTATCTATATACACGACCGTAATGCAAATAACTATTCACTATGACAGTGTCTATATACACACCTGTAATGTAAATAAATATTCACTATGACAGTGACTAGCCTACAAACATGGCGATTGTTGACATTTCAGCTCAAGGTCGTGACGTTATTTCAGGAGCTCTATACATAGTGTACTCAACACATCTGTGAAGGTTTCAGGCAGTGGTCACCATTATTTACCTCTCAAAACGTCTTGGAAGTTATGTTATGTTATGTTGGTTATGTTATGTTAAGTTATAGCTAGGTTAAGGTTGTTAGGTTAGGTTACGGTTATGTTATGGTAAGGTTAAGTTTGTTTAGGTTCGGTTCACCTAGTTTTGGTTATATAAGATTTAAAAATTTTATTAACCAAATCCAGAAAAATATCTAAGGTTGAGAACCCTAACTTTTGGGTAATAAAATGTAATAATCTTTTATAACTGAACCTAACTGAACCGAACCTAACCTAACTTAACATAACCATAACATAACCATAACAAACCTAACAACCTTAACCTAACCATAACTTAACAAAACATAACCAACATAACTTCAGATAATCAAGCAATTAGGACTAGAAATAGTAATTTTAACTTTTGTGTGTCAATAGCACAGGGACCTGCAGCTCATACTTTCTATCACACAGCCATTAAAGACTGGAATTCACTACCAAAAAGCATACAAAGCACTGAATCCAAATACCTGTTTAAATCAGCATTCAGAAAATATTTACATGATGAAGAAAGAGCAATTGAATCAAATGACTATGTTTATAGTTTTTAATATTTATATATTTTTAGAATTTTAGAATTTTTAGAATACTTTTAGAATGCTAGACTTCTGTTTTTAAGTTACTACAATAGTAAATCATATAAGGTTTTGTATTATATGTATCATGTTGTGTGCATAGTGGCTCCTTTGCTTTGTTTGCCCCATCTTGCTGCAAAAATAGGACCCTACTGGAAATAAGTTGCTAAACTTTAGTAGATTATCCTGGAGGAAGCGTCTATGTACATTAATTGGAGTAATACACTACCTCATTGTAATGCACATGAAGAATCCAAATAAACTTATTTACTTACTTATTCAAAGACGTTTTGCAAGGTAAATAATGGTGACCACCGCCTGAAACCTTCACAGATGTGTTGAGTACACTATGTATAGTATGTAGGGAAGGAGAGAATAAAGAAAGAGGTGGAGCAGTAGTTGTAAAGAAATGCCAAGATTTTTACAATTTATTACCCAAATCCAGAAAAAAATGTAAGTTGCGAACCCTAATGGAAGAGTGTTCCAAAATTCTGGATGAATGGACACCATTTGACATAATTTATTTTGATTTTAGTAAAGCCTTCAACAAAGTTCCTCATCTCAGACTTCTCAACAAAGTAGCATCTTATGGGTTTGGAGGTCAAGTGTTGGCCTGGATGAAAGACTTCTTGACTGGACGCTAGCAGCGAGTCGTTGTTGAAGGTAAACATTCAGCCTGGAGATCCGTAACAAAGGGAGTACCACAAAGAAGTGTACCTGGACTTTGCTATTTGTGTTATATATAAACGACCTGCCAGAAGTAGTCAACACGATGGTAAAAATATTTGCAGATGATACAAAATTATATGGCATAGTTCAAACGGTAGCACAAAGGCAGGCTCTGCAAAATTATATCATGAGTATGTGCCAATGGTCATCTACTTGGCAGCTTGAATTTAACATAGACAAATGTAAAGTCCTTCATGTAGGATATAAAACTCGGGAAGACCATACAATATGACATCAGCTGGCCTGAAGGAAATTACAGTGATGGAAGTGGAGAAGGATTTAGGAATTTTGGTAGACAACGACTTAAGGTTTCACAAACAAGTTGGAGCCACATTTAAGGCAGCAAATCAGATCCTGGGAATGACTAAAAGGACCTTCACTCATTTTGATGGCCAGTTATTAACAAGACTACTGTGCATTAGAGACTGATCTTTTAATATGGAAACTCGATTTGGGCATCAAGATTCAAGATGGACATGGACAACTTGGAAGCAGTACAAAAAAAAGTCACAAAGATTGGCTCCTGACTTAAAGTGCTTGCACTGTTTTCATTGCACTACAGAAGAAGGAGACATGATATGATTGAAGTCAACAAGATAATGCATGGATTAGTAAGAACAGAGAGAGAACTATTTTTTGTTAATTCAAGATTCAAGTACACGAGGACAACATTTAAACATCAAGAAAAGACACTCAAGACTGAATGTTCTGAAATTTTCCTCTTCTAATATCTAATAGAGTGATTAACAACTAGAACTCACTACCTGAGGCACTGGTGTCAGCTCTAGCCATTGAAAATTTTAAGAGAAAATTTGATTGCTACTGGACCTCCCACACTGATCCAATCCGTAAAGCCGCCACCCAATGTTGAAAAGTTGAATATCGAAAAAGTTATTACTGACACCCTTATAATTTTCTACTTTACTTATGCTTATTACATAATTAACTTGATTTGTGTTATGTGTTATAAAGGCCAAAAGAATATCACATGTTTTTGGACTTGTATTTGTGTGTTTGAACCCTAAGTAAATATAGTGTTTTCTTGTGTTTGTATAACATGTGTACAGTTTTTAGTAATAAATGTCAAAAAAGAATTACGTTTTCATATTTACCTTTTGTAGATTTGGCAATGTGCCATTATCCTATATTATATATCTTTACATTTTCGCTTCATGAAGCTTTGGCCAAGGTTTACTAACGTTACTTCACAAATTTTTCAAATGTTTCAAATGTTTCCATATAACGTTTACTTCACAAACCACATTGTTTCTTAGGAACATAATCTTTGCAGTTGGCAAGAAATTACTGTATGTACATCTTATCCCCTTCTTGTTTTACTGTCTTTTGTGTTGATGTACCAAGCAGTTCAACCCCGTAGCTATGGCAACTCTATACTGTGACCTAAAGTAAGAGAATTACAACTTGTGATGGAAAGCACCTGAACAAACATGAACCTCTACCATTTAATCAATATCACAAGTATCATGTATCATAATTTATGAATTTTACAAGTTTCTCTTAACAAAATCTGGAACTCAGGTATTCCTTGTATCTCCTGGACTAAAATTTTTACTCCTTTCATATTTTTTCCTTTTTCACACCTATCAATCTATCAATATAATGCTGTTATCCACCTAAAGGGGAGTAGCTAAGACAAGGCATGCCAGGGTTCATGCTTGATTATTTTTCTCTCCCCCTCTTTTCGTTGAAGAACATACAGAGTAGGGGCTGGTGTTATAAGAACATACGAAAACAGGGATGCTGCAAGAGGCCAGTTGACCTATTACACAAGTCATCTCCTGTGCACCTAACACCTACCATCTGTTTTCTTCATCCATTATTGATCTGTCAAACTTTTTCTTAAAATTATATACTGTCCCTGCACCTACCACATGCTGAGTTTGCTCCACTCTTCTACTACCCTGTTAGTCAACCAAATTTTACCAATCTCTTTCCTGAATCTGAAGTTATCTACCATAAAACCATTTGTTCGTGTTCTAACTTTCTCTTTGACTACGAGAACCTTATTTATGTTTCCTTTGTTGAAACTCTTGTATTTCCTTTTACTGTTTTCAGTATCACTTTTGGTTTCTCAAGTTTTCATACTAATACATTTACCTTGGATCTCATCTTTCACATCAGGTGTAACAATACCTTATTACTTAGCCTACATATCCTGGTAATATTAACTATATGGTAGCTGATTTCTCCTTCCAAACTCTATACAAAAAACTCCTTCATTTGATTTCTAGTAATATTATTGTCTTTTCATTACAGACACAGCAGTAAACAATAGTGACAGCAACTATGGGTGGAGGCCCGGTGAGTGTTCTCTTGGATTTCTTTCATGTTGCATATTATGTTAAGTTTCATTGACAACTACAACAGAAGAAAAGGGTTTTAATGAAGTACAATTTTCCAGTAATATTTACATCATAAAGTAAACTAACTTATAATCAATATAGCTGAGGGATATGTGCCACTGTCTTATCATAACAACATTTGGTATAAGATATTTTAATGCTAAAACACAATTATTTGTAACATATGTGAGTATGTGTGCATTCACAGTGTCCGCAAAAAGTATTGGCCATCCCCTATCACATACCTAAACATGAAGGCTCCATTAATAAAACAGTTAATGAGGCAAAACTAATTCATTAGTATTTGGTCGTCTGTCCCTTAGATTTCAGGACTATTTTAATGCGTTTTGGCATTGAGTCTACTGTCATCTACTGTCCAGTCGTTATGCTTCTTCACAAATTCCATTCTTTTTTTCACCATTTACCGTGTTAGAAGTGGTTTGTGTGCTGGCTAGAATGTTGGTACCTCTCCAAGCAAGGACTGATTTTTAATCTTGAGTTCATTGGTAGTGATCCACAGGTCCTTCATAACTTTTTGCTTCATTAGTCTATCTGTGGTTTTGCAAGTCTTCATTAGCCTTCCAGAAAATTTTTTTTCCATAATGGAACAATGTTAGATGGGGAGGTGCCGTGCGGCCGCCACGAGATGCCTGAGACTTCTCTCACCTTATTATGTCCTCCTTAAAATTTCTTGAGTGGAGACTTTTCAGCTTTCCAGGCTAAAATTCATATTTTCTCCTCTATGGATAAGTTGGTAGGATCCATCCTAGTGACATGGTTTGAAAAATACAGCAGCGCAAAAATTGTGGGTGAATGTATATAATCCTTGGTGAAAATAGAAAATTCATCACAAGAACAGGATGTAACATTCAACCTCATGTGGAAGCTCAGAGAGCACTTGTGTGACATGTAGTTAGCCAAATCATGAATAAAAGAGGTTTCTGATGGGCTGGAGGGTGACGCTCCCACAGTTTGTACTAATAGTGCAGGTGGGAAAGATCTAGGCAGGGTTAGGACTGAGAAGCTGTTCAGGAGGTTTAGAGAGGCTCTGGAAATGGTTAGGGACCTGGGAGGCACCCTTGTCCTGTGTGGTATACTGCCCCGTTGCTTTATGGGACAGAGGTGGTGGTCTGAGGTGTGTGCTCTGAACAGCCATCTGACTGATCATTGCAGGAGAAATGGGTGGTTGTTCGTGGACAACTGTATGTATTTTTTTGGCAAAGACTACCTTTACACCAGGGACGGTGTCCATCTCTCAGAAGGGGGAACAAGGCCTCTGGCCTGGAGTCTCCATAGGGACTTGCTGGCGAGTTTTTTTTTAGGGAGGGTGTAGGGGTAAAAAGCAGAGAAGGGCTGTAACATAATAGGAAATTTAGCTAGACAACATAGATGTAGAACAGAGGGAACTGGAAAGGAAGGTAAGATGACTTATGAGGTATAGGAGAAAAATTGCTTAAAAGCATTTTATACAAATTATAGGAGAAGCCTTATAGGAAACTATTTTCCCCATAAGAAATAATGGAAAGTAAATTAATCAGTTCCTGGACCCGTAAACCCCACCATCAAGACACTTTTAACTCCTCCATATCCTCTTCAATCACCTTCAAGCCCATGGAATGACCCAATGCTACAATAGCAGGCACAATAGGTTCTTCAAAACCTTCAAAATCTCTCCCTGCAACACAGTCAGGCCAGAGTTTCTTCCAGGCGGAGTTCATTGTCTTCAGAGACACTTCCATCCATGCTTTGTCAATGAAGGATATTATAATGCTTCTTCCAAAAGTCTCTTAGAATCAGTTCAGTCTCGTTTGTCACCTCAAAGCACCTCTGGAACAAGGCCTTGGTGCATAACTTCTTGAAATTGGAGATGACTTGCTGGTCCATGGGCTGGATGAGAGGAGGGGTATTGGCGGGCAAACACTTCACCTTAATGAAGCTGTATTCTTCTTCCAAGCCTGGAGGATGAGGAGGAGCATTGTCCATCACAAGGAGAGGTTTCAGGGGTAGATTCTTTCCCTCAAGAAAAGCCTTCACAGAAGGGCAAACTCCTTGTGAATCCATTCAGTGAAGAATTGCCTGGTAACCCATGTTTTGATGTTTGCTTTCCACATAACATTAAGCTTGCTCTTAATCACGTTGTTGGTATTAAACACACGTGGATTAACTGAGTGGTAAACAAACAAAGGCTTTATTTTGCAGTCTACTAGCATTAACACACAACAAGAGAGTAAGCCTATCTTTCATTGACTTATGGCCTGGTACAGACTTCTCTTCCTTCGTTATATAGGTCCTCCTTGGCATCTTTTTCACAATTGAATTTTTAAAAATTTATTTATTTATTTATTTATTTTTTGTCTAAAGCACCTGTAGGCCATTTACTGCACGGCTCTGGTGCCCTGTAAAAAATTTTTTTTGAGAGCCATGATGATGATGATTGACCCTCGCCTGTTTGTGTTACAGGCAGTATTTTTTAAGTGACACCTGTGGAGGTTCATGCTACCCCCTGAAGTCCCCGATGGACTTGCAGTGGAAGACAGGGTTAAATAGCAGCATGTGGGTTTCTTAGGCTACTTGATGATTGCTTGAAAAATTGCCAAGTTCCGGCAGGATTTGAACTCGGGACACCGAGCTCACCACTACTGTGCTCTGGCCACTCGGCCAGAACACTCCTTGTGCCACATACCTTTCAGTGTTCACAAATGCACTAAATTTATTCACAAAGTCTGCTGCTCCATCCTTATTCGAACTAGCAGCCTCTCAATGCATAACAACACTGTGGATCCCACTTCTTCTCTTGAACTTTTCAAACCACCCCTTACTAGCCTTAAACTCATCACTATCACCACTACTTCCAGGCAAATCTTTTACAAGGTCATTATGCAGGATCTTTGCTTTCTTACTGATAATGCCCTCAGAGATGGCATCACCACTCAACTGTTTCTCATTTATCCAAACTAAGAGGAGTTTTACCATCTCCTCCATAAATTTTTATCTCTTAGGGCAGGGGTCGGCAACCTCCGGCCCACGGGCCAGATCCGGCCCGCAGAGTCCGAACTCATGGCCCGTCACCCTGCTTGATATTTCTATAACAATTTGGCCTGCAAGAGCCTAGCCAACTAAATGAGTAAGTCTGCGCCTCTTGACATGATCGCGAACGTGAATGCTTTGGACAGGCCCAGTGCCTCATTTGCTTGAAGACTGTGGCTGTCCTCAAAGAGTATAATGTGCACCGCCACTGGGGAACAAAGCACCAAGCATCGAGCTTTGCATCAATGTCTGCTGCCGAGAGGAAGGAGGCCATTGTCAAACTGTCAAGCAGCCTACAGAAAAGCACTTCATTCTTCTGTAAACAGACTACTGAGGCTGACAAAGTGACGCGTGCCAGCTATGAAAGTTTCTGGCTTCTTTGCTCGCCAGATGAAGCCATTCACAGAGTGCATCATGGTTGTGATAGATTTCCTGTCCTGAAAAGCGTTTTGCCTTTGTAAGTGTGAGCCTTTCACTCCGCACTGTTTGTCGTCACATTGAGGAGATGTTAGACAGCGTGAACGACTCGCTAAGACCTGTTGCTCAAATTTTTTTTACCTTCTCTCTCGCTCTTGATGAGAGCAATGACATGGAAGACATAGCCCAGCTGGCGATTTTCATTCATGGACTTACTGCTGCCCTTCAGGTTTATGAGGAGTTTCTCTAACTTGTTCCATTGCACCGTACCACCACTGAGCAAGACATCTTTGACGCCGTGCTTCAGTGTGTGAAGCAACATTCCCTCGACCTGTCCTGTCTTGTGTGCGTGATGACCGATGGTGTCCCAGCAACAACTGGAAGGCTGCAAGACAAAAACATTCTAGCCACAGACATGTATTCACACATCACCGCCTTCGAGGTAAAGCTGCGCTTGTGGGAGGCTCAACTGGCTGCTGGTCAGTTTATGCATTTTCCTCATATTGCGGCTTGTGCATCTGATGACGTGGACCTGAACACTTGTGTTGGTGTTGTCACCTCTTTGCAGGAGGAATTTGGCTCCCGTTTCACTGTCAGGCCACTGGCTCCGGGCTTCAGGGTGTTCACCTCTCCCTTTGACTTCCCTGTGGACGAAGCCTCTGCCTCCCTGCAGATGGAGTTGGTGGAGCTTCAGTGTAATGACAAAGTGAAGGGAAAGTACCGTACCGCTTCTCCACTGTCCTTTTTCCGTGACCTCCTCCTCCCTTTTAACAAATTTTGAAATTACATTAAGCATGTAAAACGCATCGTTGCCTTGTTTGGCAGCACTTACTGTTGTAAACAACTCTTGTAAAAAACTTAATATAAAAAGGCTCGCATTTGCTCGCAGCTAAATGATCGCCACCTTAATGACATTCTGCTCTTATCTACCTCATCAATCGATCCAGACATTGAATAATTTCTCCATGGCAAACAGCACCAACCATCCCACTAATATATATATATATATATATATATATATATATATATATATATATATATATATATATATATATATATATATATATATATATATATATATATATATATATATATATTTTTATTTTTATTTATTTATTTTTTTTTTATTTATTTATTTATTTTTTTTTATTTATTATTTATTTATTTATTTTTTTTAAATATCTTTTATCCATGGCGCCGGTAGGCTTCAGGGAGACCTTAGATGGTTGGCCTTCACCTGTTAGTAGCGCGGGTTAGATTTTTTAAGTGACGCCTTGTTTCTTCTTATTGATAGGCTCATGCTGCCAGCGGAAGCTCCTCGCACATATAACGTTGCAGTCCCGGCGAGGATGGTGTTATGGCAGCATGTGGGTGATCTTAGGCCACTCGGCGGTAGTAACGTAGAAAAGTGGCCAGCCCGTGCCGAGGCACGGGCACGGGCAAACTGTTTTCTGCAGTCACTAATTTACATGTTTCAATAAATTTCTAGTAATCTAGTCACTGGTTTGCCTGCTTTTCTACAAAATTTTTGCATATTGTCACAAACTGTTTTCTGCAGTTACTGATCTGCATGTATTTCAATAAATTACTTGTAATCTAGTCATTGGTTTGCCTGCTTTTCTATATTTTGTTGTATATTGTCACAAATTGTTTTCTGCAGTCAATGATTTGCATGTTTTTCAATAAATTTCTTATAATCTAGTCACTGGTTGGCCTGCTTTTCTATAAAATTTTTGTATTCTGTCACTTTTGGGTTCTCTTTGGCACTCCAGCATGCAGGCTACTCCTAGAAGCTTTCTCTGGCCCTCGCACTGAAAAGGTTCCCGACCCCTGTTCTAGGGACCAGAGTTGTAACACCTTTTGTCACATCAACCGTTTTAATCACTTCCTTATTTTTCTAAATCTTACACACGGTCGACTTCGGCATTTCAAACATAGCAGCAAAATCCATCACTCGATACCGCTCTCATGCTTTGCGATAAGATGTTTCTTCGCCTCAGTTGTTGTTCTCACCGCCTTCCTCTTATTCTTATTTCCATCACTGCTCTTAGGTGCCATGGTGAATAAGTAAGTGTTTAAAAAAAAACACGAGGTAAAAAAAGTGTATAAAACTAGTATAACCGACGAACTGAACTAACAAAACTACTTGCGAGTTGTGTGTGTGGGAGCAGGCGTGGGTGATGCTGTACGAAGATGCGTGGAAAATATGAGCTATGCTCGCGATGGGAAATATAAACTGCGCTTGTAGCAGGAAATATGAACGATGCTAACACTATGTTGGTGGTTTGTTTATAGAAACGAATTTGAAATTAGGGACAATTTTCTTGAATTTTCGATTCGGAATCAGAAAAATTTGAGAAGAGAGGCATTCGGAAATAGGGGTCGCCACTGTGTATATATATATATATATATATATATATATATATATATATATATAGAGAGAGAGAGAGAGAGAGAGAGATAGATAGATAGATAGATAGATAGATAGATAGATAGATAGATAGTGCATGCATATGTACACAATTTTGTTCATGACATACACCTTTTTATTTCATTGCATTCAGTGAGCCACTAGCTTATGTCTAATCAGCACCAAACTTAACCTTAGTCTTTCTGCTGATTGCGGTACGACATTTCTACTCCCGGCACATGTGCAGAAGTGAGGGTCCATTTCCTCATGTTACAATGGCACCACCTATTTTTCTAACTAATACCAAATATCAATATTTCTACTTGTGAAGCTAAGTTTCTTGACTGTGTTTAAGGTCGCTTCCACACCATAGTCGCATATTGCATGTGGCAAATGGCAAATGACACGAGACACGGTACTTTCACACCAAAGTGACATGTGGCGTGTGTCCAGATGGCATCATCGGAGGATGAGGCTGATATAGTTGCTCTGATCAGTGCTGTAGTCGCCCGGAGAAGACGTAATAAAAGGAGATGCTGGATACATCCATATCTGAAGAAGTTGCCTTCTAACTGTTCCCGCCAATATTTGGTGTCCCCTTCTATTCATTTTCTGGAACAAGAAAGAACACCTTTAGGTTTTCGAGTGAATACACAGTTTGGTTTTTTATGTGTTTTATTTTAGTAAAGTCTGATTTAACACAATCACATATAAATGGAGAGTTCCCTGAGAGTTTATATGGACCTCGAAGGGACTTTCAGTCTGAAGTTCGGGTCTTTGTTCAAGTACACACACTCCTACGTCTTCACACTTTTATGACATGCTAACTTCTGCTGCGGGCCCAGCTATCCTCCAGCAGGAGGGTAGCTGCTCAATGCCACACTCATTAGATGCTTTTACTTAACTAATTTCTACTCCTAACAACACAGTATATGAGCATAATCATTGATGCACTATTAACATAATAATGCATACTTTATAATGGAAAACATGTACAAAATGTCTTGTCACCATTAGCATCTTTCAGAAGTGCCAGCTTTACACTACCATATTTGGTAACAAACGGGAACCTTATGGGATATTACATACATACATACATACACAACTACAAAAGCAAAACTTGTGTGCCACGTGGTTCCATGCCTTGTCCTGGTGAGGTGTAATCTGGTGAAGTTGTGTCATACAAACAGTTGTAGGTTTCCACAGTTTGCACAAATGTGATGTTAAATGCTTCACTCTCTGGAAGAGGCATCATGAATAGTTGTGCATGAGAAAACACAAAAATTGTGCACTCTCCTACACAGATTGCAGACTCTAGACTTTAGACTCTAGACTTCTGCCCTCCACTGGTCACTACACATACACACTGCACATAGGTGACCGAGGCATTGTTGTCAAATGTGGATGGCAAAAATCTATTAAGAGACTGAAAAAACTACTATACAAACGCCATACATCCACAGGATTATTATTGTTACATATCTAATGGTATTCATATTCAATGATAATAACATTATCTTGGTTATTGATAATTTGAGTGTGAAAATTCCATTGAATATGACAACATTGTGTGTTGTGGCATGTCGCACGCTAAAAATTTGGATCCGGCACATGCATAGTGCCACGCCACTCCGGTGTGAAAGGTTACATTTGTTTGTGTAGGTTCGTTTTCAAGTGGCATGGCATGTGGCATGCCATGTGTGACATGTCACTTTGGTGTGAAAGAGGCCTAAGAGTTTAGTCTTTTCAGTTTGTACATCTAACCTCTTATTCTTCCATAATCAAAGGGTCCATTTTATTTACATGTTTTAATCCTCTAACTGTTTTGAACATCATAAGCAAATATCTTCTTTAATTTCTTCAAGTGTTATCAGTTTTGGTTTATCCAAACATATAACAACTACTTTAGGCTTGACACCAATTTAGTTGTAACTCTTTGAATCCTTTCAAATTCCCTTATCAATTTTTCTCCTGATTGGTGACTAAATGACAGCTGTTTCTTCAAGCCTTCAATGTATGACAGACACTATCAATTATCTCAGCTTATCCCTTAATCCATATAATTAAAGGCCATTCTATCGCATGCATCCATCTGTGTCTTGGTTTTTCCAAATATCTATGTTTCTGTTTGGAGAGCAATATTGTATGTTATCCTTAGAAGTGGGTTTTTTTCAACTTTTTTTTTGTATCCCTAAAGTCGCATTCAAACAGATCTTCTCTATCCACTTCTTCCATATCTTTCATCAAAAATTTTCCCTGTAATTTGATCTCTCCCCAAATTTTGGAAGATTCAGTCTGCATAGTTTCTTCTCATATTACAAATCTCTCAGGATTGGGGCCATCTTGAATGCTGCTTTGTTATCTTTCAATTTTTCTTATATCCTTTTTATACAGTGTCCTCACCATGGCTGCATACTTAAACCTTCGGGGAATTATTAATATGATCAATTTCTTTATAATTTCTTCATCTAGATCGGTAAACACCATTTTTCTATTTCTCAATCAGTTGTATGTTTCTTCAGTGAACTGATTTGTATATTTTTTTGATGATAAGTTATCCATAATCATTACTTCTAAGTCAAATGTATTGTCCAGATTCCTTAGTAACAATTCAGTGTTCATAATTTAACACTTTTCTCAATACAGAAATAACAATAAAACAATTTATTAATCCTTTGTTTTGTCTTGAAAAGTTGTGGGGACAATCAGCATCATACAATATGGTTAGCTCTGTAAGGACACCCGGGGTACTGAGCTCCATGGTCGCCGGTGAAGCATTTAATGTATACAAGATGCAAGCATAACATTTTAGTGTAAAAAGTTTTACAGAAAAGATTGTTTTCAAACCCTTGTTTATTAAAAGTTCAGCAGGAAGGCATTGTATGGAAAAATTATATGGTATGAAATTGAGTAATAAAACAAATAAAAACATACCACAATAACCTAACAAAATTGGTTAATTTTGATAGCTGGTTGTATATTGTCAATAATACTGATGAATATTTTAAGTAGGGACAAACGATACTCTGTCCCCCCACTCAAATTATGGGGAGGTCATGTCCCCCTGTCCTCCACCCAAACGAAGCCCCTCATCCCATCTCCATATAATTAAAGGAAAACAAACCTTCCATATGTATCCTCTTCTCTTTTATTATATATTCACTCATCCACAAAGTTTATTATCATATTAATACATTTTTTTGCAATGTTACCACTACATTCTCATTGTAATCTACATTTTTTGAGTATGTAAGAGTAAATATTCAACTTAGTGTTTGGACATGTGATGCTCCTTCAAAGTGACAATGATAGCTATGTAAGGTGTTACATGTTTAATATTGATTGAAACTGACCAATTAACTTGTTTTGTATTATTCTTTCAGTCAGTTCAAACTCCAGAGTGTTCCTGTTCTGGCAGCGGCATCTTGCCTTGGGTAAGCATTACCCTTTCATCTTTTATTATACCTTAGCTAAGAAGATATAAATTTTAGAGGTACACAATAAAGGTCCTTCAACTATTGACATGGAAGTTCAGGCATGCAAACTTTCTGATTTTTTATTATTTTTTTTTTAGTTAAGAGTCATCACTCTACTTGCTCTGTTTATACATAAAACATAGTCAGAGTAAGCAATTTCTCCCTTTAAAGTTTTTTCTTATGTATCATATCTTAAATCCCTACCATTTTCCAATAGTATATAAGTATATGTAACAATTTGTAGATTTATTTTGTGAGGATGAGGTGAGGAAATGGTATTTCAGATGGAAATCCTAATTATGTATAGGAAAGTATTGCACATAAATAGAATGAGAGATGATATATTGGAATATGGAGATGTGCGACTTGAGTTGATGCATGCCATGTATAGTCTAACATGAATAGAAGGAAAAGTGCCTTAATACTGAACAAAGGCTTTGTGCCCCATTTGCGTGACTGACCTCACGTGCTGTGTTTGGACAAGAGGCACTTATTTTTTCCTCTAGGGGCCTAGGGGCTAATTGAAAGGAGTGTGTGTGTGTGTATTTACCTAGCTGTGACACACAGGGGTGAGCTAAGCTCGTGGGGTCCTGTCTTCATATCTCATGCTGTCAGGTTTACCTTTAAATTCATTAATATTTTTGGCCTGGACTGTGTCTTTTTCTCGGCCATTCCAGATGTCAATACATCTATAAGGGAAACTATATTTCTTGATGTCCCGTAGGCACCTTGTTTTCTTCTATTTCTTGTTGTGACTTTGTTTTCTTCTATTTCTTGTTGTGACTTTTTGTTTTCTTCTATTTCTTGTTGTGACTTTTTGTTTTCTTCTATTTCTTGTTGTGACTTTTTGTTTCTCTAGTGTCCCAAATAAACAAATCGACCCTGTTGATTTTTTCCATTCCTTTTATCACCCTCCACACTACAATCAGGTCCCCTCCTTCTCTTCTCTCTTCCAAAGACGATAGACCCAGTCTTTCCATTCTGTATTCGTTTGTCAAGTCCTTAACTCCTGCTAACAACTCTCCTTCAACACCATAAATTTCCAGAACCTTCCAAAGAGCTTTCCTATCAACTCTATCATATGCATTTTCTAAGTCAATGAAGGCTGCATATAGTTTTTCATCCTTTCCTCTACCATCATATTAATTGCAAATATCTGATCTACACATCCTTTTCCCTTCCTAAATCCTCCCTGCTCCTTGCTAACCTTCCCTTCAGTTACTTCCATCAATCGTCAGGACTTTCCCATACACTTTTCTTGGCACACTAAGTGAACTTATCCCTCAATAATTATTACACTCATCCTTACTAACTTTATCTTTATGCAGAAGTACAATAACTGCTTTCTTCCATTCATCTGGTACCGTAGTTTACTGCTTTTAAGACGCACTTTATTCCCTAAAAAATACCCTGAAAAATAGCCATGCTTGTTCTCAGACAAATATTGTACGAGGTTAGCTTAAGTAGCTATTCAATTCAGCCTCTTAGATAATGTAACCTCAGTACTTACTTGTTACAAGTATTTTGAAGACCATAAAACATTAAAATCAACTAATATTGTTAACATGTTGTGAGAAAAAGAATGTGGTATAAGTAATGACATGGATGATAGTGTGGATCATTTATTGTACATGAGTGACAGTAGTGATGACCCTGCAGACGAGAATTTTGAGATTTTCCATGAATCCAGCAATGATGAGTTCTTGGGATTTGAGGATCAATGAAACTTCCTAGATTGTTTGATATGTATTAGTACATGTTTCTTTACTTTCTAGTTCATTTTTATGGAAATAAAACCAACCTTAGGTAGTGAAAGATGTCTAGTATATTGGTGTTGAAGAGAATTTTAATGAAAATAATGGCTGATGAGCAGTGCTGAATGAAGAGAATGAATAATGAGTGTGTTCTTGTGTGAAAATTACTGTATATCGGGCAACAATTTTGGTGGTCTGGGTTTAAAATTTTTTTTTTTTTCCTAATTGATTCATTTATTTTTCTTATTTATTTCTTAAAAATTTCTTTCCAAAATCAGGGTGCGTCTTCCAAGATGCAGCATCTTATAAGCCGTAAAATACGGTACTTCTGTCACATATCAGACACATCCATTCCACTACTGTTTTTCCTTCATATTTTAACATTTCTCCAGTTATTCCATCCATACCTACAGCACTTGAGTTTGTCTATTGCTATCAGTACTTCCTTTCTATCAATTCCTTTCTGCACACATTATGAAAGGAATGACAGTGCAGGACAAATATGAAAAGTTTCTGGAAAAATACAAGGAGGGAGTACAGAAGTATGTGCCAGTGTATAAAGTAAAAGAAAGTAAATATAGTTGGTACAATGCCAGGTGTGCAAGAGCGAAGAAGATAAAGGATGCAGCATGGAGGAAGCTGAAGAAACATCGAAATGATAACAATAGAGAGCTGTATAAGGAGGCAAGAAATGAGTATGTTAGAATAAGAAGGGAGGAAGAGATAAGGTTTGAAAAGGATATAGTGGAGAAGTGTAAGGAAGAGCCTAAGTTATTTTACAGACACATTAAAGGGAAATTGACAAATAGAGAGACTATTGACAAGCTAGAAAAAGGTGGGAAGAAGTATGAAAAAGCAGAGGAGATGAGTGAAGTCATGAATGAGAGTTTTAAGTCTGTATTTAGTGTGGAAGAAGAGTTTGTTGAACCAAGAGAAGAGGTGAGACGGGTAGGGTTGCAAGAAGTAAAGGTGGAGAAGCAAGAAATTGGCAAATTGTTGGAAAAGTTGGATGTGAGGAAAGCGATGGGACCGGATGAAGTATCAAACTGGACATTGAAAGAATGCAGGAAACAACTGGAGGAGCCAATTTGGGATGTGATCAACACCTCAATGATGGAGGGGAGAGTGCCAAGAGAGTGGAAGAGAGCAAACATAGTACCCATATACAAAAGGAGGAAAGAAGACTGAGCCACTGAATTACAGACCGGTGTCGCTGACGAGTGTAGTGGGAAAACTCTGCGAAATAATAATTAAAGAGAAGTGGTTGGAGTATTTGGAAGAGAATGACGTTGTATCTGATTGTCAATTTGGCTTCAGGAAAGGAAGATCTTGTGTGACAAATTTGCTAAGCTTTTATACAAGAGTGATAGATGTGGTGCAAGAACGAGATGGATGGGTCGATACAGTCTACCTAGACATTAAAAAGGCATTTGATAGGGTACCTCATAGAAGGCTGCTGTGGAAGTTGGAACACGTAGGTGGATTAAGTGGAACTATATTGAAATGGATGAGGGACTACCTACATAACAGGGAAATGAGAACTGTAATCAGAGACACCTGTTCAAGTTGGGGTGAAGTGTTAAGTGGCGTGCCTCAAGGGTCAGTATTGGCACCCATCATGTTTCAAATATATATAAATGATATGCATGAGGGATTGAGCAGTTACATAAATCTATTTGCTGATGATGCTAAGATCTTCAGAGTGATAAAGAGCCATGATGATTGCATGGAGATGCAGAGAGATATAGATAAGATTTATGAATGGAGCCAGAAGTGGAAATTGGATTTTAATGCCAAGAAATGCCATGTGTTAGAGATGGGAAAAAGCCTAAGAAGACCTGTATGGGAGTATAAAATGGGGGAGGAAGTGATTACGAAGAGAAGGGAGGAGAAGGACCTAGGGCTGATTATTCAGGACACATTGTCGCCAGAAAGACATATAAGTGGGATATTTGGCTCAACATACAGGATGTTATCGAACATTAGGGTGGCATTTCGCTATATGGACAAGGACATGATGAGGAAGATTCTGACCACCATGGTGCGTCCTAGGTTGGAATATGCAGCAGTGGTGTGGTCTCAACATAAGAAGAAGGATGTCAAGAAGTTGGAAAGGATCCAGAGGACAGCCACAAGAATGGTACCGGAACTGAAGGATCTAGAATATGAGGATAGATTGAAGGAAATGGGACTGCTAACGCTGCAACATAGAAGAGAGAGAGGAGATTTAATAACTATGTACAAAATCGTTAGTGGGAAAGAAAAGATAGACAGACAAGACCTGGCGATACTGACGGAAAATGCATCCAGACATACAAGAGGGCATTCAAAGAAGGTTGGAAAGAGTCCATGTTCAAGAGATGTGAAGAAGTATAGTTTTCCACATAGAACTGTGGATGTATGGAATGGACTGAGAGAGGAGATTGTTGAGGCAGGCAACATGCATGATTTTAAGAAGAAGTTGGATAAATATAGATATGGAGACAGGAAATAATGAGCCCTGCTCGAACCCTGTAAAATACAACTAGGTAAATACAACTAGGTAAATACACACACACACACACACACACACACACACACACACACACACACACACACACACACACACACACACACACACACACACACACACTTTATCACCTGTTGACTCTCACAGGGGATGCCTTCAAAATAAGCTTAGTTATAGTTATATAGGGTCTGAGTTTGGTACAGTATTGTGGTCCTGTCTAGAGTGGTGGAAAGGTGATTTGGGAAGGTCATAACCATGGAAAGTCCATTATGTGAAATAGTAATTAATGGAAACAAGTTCCAACCGTCAAAACGGCTGTTACAGAAAGAAATATTACTAAGAAAGATAGGAAACCACAAGGGTTGTGAGGAGCTACAGAATGATATAAACAAGATATATGAATGGAGCAAGACATGGGAAATGAAATTTAATGCAAAAAAATGCCATGTATTGGAAATGGGAAAAAGTGCAATGAGACCCTCATGGACGTATAAGTTAGGGGAAAATATTATATCAATAGCAAAAGAAGAGAAAGATTTGGGAGTGGTAATACAGGACAACTTATCACCAGAGAAACATATAAATAGAATATTTGGTGACACTTTCATAATGCTAAGGAATATATGAATGGCTTTTCATTTCCTAGATAAAGATATGATGAGAAAAATTATAACTACGTACAATGATCAAACCAAAACTGGAATATGCAGAAGTAATATGGTCCCCGCACAAGAAAAAGCATGTGTTGAAATTAGAAAGAATACAGAGAATTGCAACTAAGATGGTACCAGAATTGGAAGACCTACCATATGAGGAAAGATTAAAAGAAATGCACTTAACAACATTGAAAGAAAGAAGAGAAAGAGGTGACTTAATCACAATATATAAATTGATGAACAACCTTGAGGAAATAGGAGAGGCTAATAATTTGAGGGGACACAAGAAAATATTGCATAAAGGAATTTGCTTGAAAGATACAAAAAAGTACAGTTTTCCCCAAAGAAGTATAGATACTTGGAATGGATTGAAGAAAAAGGTGATAATGGTAAAGAATGTACATCAACTGAGGGAAAAATTAGACAAATATAGATATGGAGACAGGACCACACTAGTGTAGCTCAGGCCCTGTATACTACAACTAGGTAAATACACACACACACACACACACACACACACACACACACACACTCACACTCACACTCACACTCACACACACTTTCTACCCACTTCCATACCCATGCTCAACACTATTGCTTCCCTTTTTGTTTCCTCATTCATTAAATTTTTAAAGTGACTTTTCCATTCTTCTTTCACTTCCTCTTTGCCACTTATATAAACTCTATCCTTGCTCTTAATTCTCACGTTGCTACCCCATACTTCTCCTCTCTCTTTCTCAACTTACTTCCTAAACAATTTTTTTATTTTCATTAAACTTCTCACTCGGCTTTATACCAAACTCTGTATCTACTTTCCTTTCATTCTCTTTCACTAACTCCCTAATCTTACTATTACAAGGCTTGTACTCAGTTCTTCTCACTTTTACCTTCTCTGCCACCTTCCTTTGCAGGGTTTTTTTTTGTAAGCTTTCCTATTCCCTTCAATAGCCTCCATCTATCAACCATGCATTTCCTTTCCTGTGATAACTCAGATGCCTATACCCAATCACTTTTGCTGCTACTGGAGTTACTGCATCTTTGAATATCCTAAATACCCCACTAACACTTACTACAACTTCAACTGTCAACCTAGATTGTGACAGTCTCGCATACCTTCCTATCATACTCCTCTTTAATCTCTTTCCTATCCATCCTTTCACTAGCTAGTACCTTATTCACTTTCTCCTTTGCATTTTTCCTGCCATACTACCATCTACCTTTTATCTTTATCATCGCTTACACAACATAGTGGCCTAACCCTTCATACATCCCTCTCACTGCCTTGGCATCCAACACATCGTTCCTCAGTTTCTCGTCCACTGCTTTGTAATTAATTATACTTTTCTTCTCCATATGGGTAATTTTTTGCTAAGAACAGCCCCCTTTCTGCACACATGTCGACCAGGTACCCACCATTTTCATTCGCTCCATCCACACCCCACTTCCCCACCACACCAGCTACCTCACTATTTCCCACCCTCCCATTCATATCTCTAATTAATACTATCCTACTCCCTCTACCAATCTCCATCAGATACTTGTTCCATCATTCCAGAACTTCTTCATCTCCTCTCCCCTCTTTCCGCTTCTCACATTTACGGTTGCATGCACACAGACCCATGCATATTTCACTATTCCTACCTTGCCAACTGCCCATGCTATCTTGGACCCTTTCCAACCATGTGCCTCTATGCCTTCACATACCCTAGAAGACATTAGGAGTGTACACCCATCCTTTCCCCTTCCCTTGGTTTTGTTTTCTACACTACACACCACACCACTCCTCCTTCCATCCCCTCTCACACTTCACCCTCGCCTCCCATCGTGTAGTCCATCACTCTACATCCTTTTTGTATGGGTTTTTTGTATCCCTATAATGTCCAACCTTCCTTTCTCAAAGCTTTCAACAAATTCTCTCCTTTTTCCTAAAGCATTCAGGCCATTCACATTAACTGAGCCAATTCTCAGAAATGCACTTTCCCTCCCTAGGCAAGATGGAGGCCTCTCTCCATCAATAGCCATCTTGTCCTCTCACAATGGGGCTACTGGCTACTGGCAGCTGGCAACGCTAGTGCAGTGCTCTTTCCATAAGGACACAGCCCTCAATAACTGTCAAAAGTAAAAATGCTAAAAACACTGCTGATGTTGTGCAGCACATTCCCTGTTAGCCCAACACTTTCCTAATACTTCATATGGTGCACCCATTTATTTTCTGATAACCTAACTATAAATATACATGTTGAATTATATTAAACAATTTTATTCCAACTTTACAGGAAGCTTACGAAGCTGCAACGAAAGGTCATGTAACAATTGTCACAAATTACCTCAATCAGAAAGGTAATGTGAATGCTTTATACAAAGGAGAGACCTTGTTACATGCAGCATGCAGTAATGGACGAGAGAAGTTACTGCTCATATTGTTGAAAGAAACTAGCTTGTGTGTCAACCTTCGCAACAACTACAATGAGACAGCACTCATGATGGGTGCAGGAAATGGATATATGGACTGTGTGCAGATTCTTCTTATAAATACTCATAGGGTACGTTAAAAATACATACAAGTATTTGTCCCTTTGTATAGACCTTGTCACGGTGAAGGGCTTCAGTATTTCAAAGATCATAGGAGATAAACCAGACTAGGCAGGTCCACTGTGAGGAATCAGATGAAAAGTGTTCCACCCGCTAGGACATCATAAACCAATGTGGTGTGTTATTTGGCTCACTCCTTTTAATGAATCCCAGATCATTACAAAATCTCAGTACATGCAACTAGCCTCGGCAATGGTCAGATATGCTCCAGAGTGGGGGGCTGTCACAAATCTCTGGCTCAAGACAAGCTTGGAATATGGACCTTGGCAAAAATATTCTTGGAACACTAGCAAGTGAAGATGAAATTGAAGTATTGCTTGAAAAGTTAAAAGTCTTCAAATAAGATATCATAGGTTTAAGTGAGGTAACTCATTTCTTTTGCTTGGATTCTTGAATTTTTTCTTTCATTCTACATCCAAGTCATACTTGCATATGTGATTGTTGGTACAATTATTGCATCAAGCAGTGACATTTTTTTTTTACTTCCATGCTTACCATCCTTTTTTCATTATACGCCTTAGGGATCCAACTTTTTCTCCCTTGTACAGCTCTTTTTCTGGTCTCACTTTCCATGCTTCAGTGTTTGCACAGGATCGAACAGAGATGCTTTAATACATGTACTTCTTCCATTCTTTCTGCATTCAGCATTATTTCAGATTCATTTGGACATTCAACTCTTAGCTTATATGGGCATTCAAAATCAGTCACTTCACTTTTACTTCTTTTAAACATCAAAACCTTACTTTTGTTTACATTCACCATCTATGTTTTGATTATAGAGATGTAGATTATATAATGTAGATTTTATAATCACAACATACCAGTAACACTGTACCAAGCTCAAATGTGGCATGGGAATGACTGGGGGGCCAAGTTATGTGAGTTTGCTACTGAGGCATCAAGGCACTGCGATTTTAAACAAATTCCTATAAAAATGTGATGCACTCCAGGTGCTTGGACTATTGATTGTATATGCTAGTAAATGGTGATCATAAATTGAAAAGGTGGTAGTAAAACACATCGATTGTGTACACAAAATATCGTAAACCAATGCATCGTATAATGCAGGATTATTGTACTGGCTTTTGTAGTCCACTTTCATCATCTGCATCCAGGATAGTAGCATTGGCAAACAAAATTGTATTCAACAACTATTTGCATACCTTGCCGCACAATATTACGAACATTTGTTTATATCTCATTGACAGAGGAGAGACTTCCCAAACGCTCTCACACAGTTCCTTTTGGTTGCCTTCTACAACCCAAATGGAATATGGTGGAAGCATTCCTGCAACCCCCCATCATTTATTCTATTCTATGGTTTCTGTCGCCTTGTACCCTCCGGAAGCATCACCCAGGAGTATTAATCAAAGTGATTCAATAATCCTACCGAATTTGGTAACTATTAACTACATAGTTCTGCTAGGGTTAACAATAGGGCGCTACCTCTTCTACCTAGAAGTTCCCATGAGTCAAAATTGAATCCGCAATCTTTATGTCATGGGCTTATACTACAGAGCTATTCAACTGCCCCACTCCAAGGAGATGGCCATGGCAGAAGAGACTCCACTTCTCGCTATCCACACACTCCCTCCTTGCATATTCAAGCCCTCTACCTCTATCAGCACCTCTTTCATGCATGCACTACCTTACCCTATCCTTTCATCTTACAACTGGCGTATGACCCTCAATTTCACTCACATACACTTTCTTCATAAACTCTTCACTCCTCTTTCTCTCAAGATTCAACTACACCTCACTTCACTCTATTTACACGTGGTCCCATGCCACATCTTGAATCTTCATAATTTTCTACCATCTTGCTAAGACTTCAATGTCACTCTCTAACTAAATTCATCTGTGCTGTATATCTCTCACCTAATTCCTCTGTCTATGTAAAATTCTTTGACTATTTGACTTTCAAAGTGGAATGGAATACATCCTATCTCACTTTTCTTATGCTGAGATCTCCATTCTAGGGGATTTCAATATTCACCACCAGCTTTGGCTTTCATCTTCTTTCACTGACCAATCTGGTGAACAGACCTTCAACTTTGCTATCCTTCATGACCTAGAGCAGCTGGTGCAGTTCCCTACCCGTATCCCTGACCACCTTAGAGACACGCCCAACATTCTTGATCTTTTCCTAATTTCCAACCCTTCAGCTTACTCTGTCAAACTTTCCTCTCCGTTGGCCTCCTCTGATCACAATCTTATTTCTGTTACTTGTTCTATCACTCCAGTGCGGCCTCACGACCTGCCTAAGTGGAAGTGTTTCTGGTATTTCAACTCTGCTAAGTGGGAGGACCTAAGGCAGTACTATTCTGATTTTTCTTGGATTGATTATTGCTTTCATGTCAGAGATCCTTCTCATAACAGAGGTAATTATTTCTTGTATGGAGTCATACATTCCACACTCTTTCTTTGCTGTCAAAGATAGAGAGGTGGGTCACAAACGGTACCGTAGCCATCCATCTGCTGAAACTCATGCCCTATATATTTCTGTCCGTAATCATGCCAAATCTATTTTCTAACTTACTAAAAACTCTTTCATCAATAAAAAATGTCAACTTCTTTCCAATTGTAACTCTTCTCGTGTTTCTGGCTTCTAGTCAATAATATCTCTAACAATTTTACTTCTTCATCTTTCCCTCCTTAACTTTAACCAGAAGACCCCACAGCTGTCTCTTCTTTCTTTAAAGCTAAACTCTTCACTCAAACCTTTACTACCAACTTTACTTTGGATGATTCTGGGCATATTCCTCCTACTCCTCCACCCTCTGACTACTTCATCCTTGAAATTAAAATTCTTCATTATGACGTTTTCCAGGCCCTCTCTGGCCTTAATTCGGATGGAGTCTCTCCTGTTGTTCTCAAAAATTGTGCTTCCGAGCTCACTTCCTGCCTGGTCGCATATTTCCGAAATCTACATCACATTTTAATCTGCCCCGCCCTCGCCAGTGACGTAGACGTGACTCTGCCTCGTGATTGGCTGGTTATGCTCGGCTCTTGTGCCATCCCCCTGTTCCCCCTCGCTTTCTCTCCCGCTCGCTTCCATCTCCCGCACCCCCACTTTCTCTCCCGATCGCCTCCATCTCCCCCCTACTCTCTCTCTCTCTCTCTCTCTCTCTCTCTCTCTCTCTCTCTCTCTCTCTCTCTCTCTCTCTCTCTCTCTCTGCCTTCCTCCCCCCAATAGGTTAGGTTAGGTTAGGTAACCTAACCTCCCCCCATAGGTTAGGTTAGGTTAGGTAACGAAACCTAACCAAACCTCCCCCCCAATAGGTTAGGTTAGGTTAAGTTAGGTAACGAGGTAAGGAGGAAGGCAGTGATAGAGAGAGTGGGAGAGAATGTTGGGGTGGGGGAGATGGAGGTGAGATCGGCATTGGGAGGAAAGCAGAGAGGGAGGGATGGAGAGGGAGAGGAAAAAGAGAGGTGGGATGAGAGGAAGGCAGCGAGAGAGAGAATAGGAGGGGTGGATGGGGGGCTGGGAGGGAGGAGGGAGGGAGGCAGTGAGAGCTGGAGAGAAAAGCGAGGCCGGGGGGCGGGGTTAGGGGGCGCATGGAGGCTAGTGGGAGAGAAGGAGCGGCGAGCATAACTAGCCAATCACGAGGCAGAGTCACACCTACGTCACTGGCGAGGGCGGAGCAGATGAAAATGTGATGTAGATTTCGGAAATATGCTGCCTGGTCAAACAATTTTGTCTGTCGCTCTACTTCTACCTATCCTTCTTGCTGGAAGTTTGCCCACATTCAATCTGTCTCTAAAAAGGGTGACTGCTCCAATCCTTCAAACTACCGCCCTATAGCTTTGATTTCCTGTCTTTCTAAAGCCTTTCAGTCTGTCCTTGATATGAAGATAATGGGGCTTCTATCAGCTCACAGATTTTTTTCTGATTGCCAGTATGATTTCCGGAAAGGCCGGTCTACTGGTGATCGTCTTGCTTTTCTAACTAAATCTTGGTCAACCTCTTTTAGGTGAAACCTTTGCTGTCAGCCTTGACATATCGAAAGCCTTCGATAGAGTCTGGCATAAATCTTTAATTTCTAAATTACCTTCTTACGGATTCTATCCTCCTCTCTCTACCTTCATCACCAGTTTCCTTTCTGACTATTCTATTGGCATGTGGCACGTTACCCAGAATCTTGTCAGGTTGTTTTTGAAAGCGATAACTCGGCAAAGAGGAGGTCAAGGGCCACCCACAAAGTTCTTGGCTGGGGCCAGTCAATGCTTCCTGTAGGGAGTCACTTGGTGTGGGAAGGGGGTCTGCATGGAGACATGTGCTGGTGTTGACATTGATGGATGGGAGAGGCAAAGGCGTATGCTCCCATTGACTGATTTATCTCTTGTCTTCCCTTTCTGCTTCTCACATTTATGGATGCATAGACACAAACCCATACTTATTTCACTTCCTACCTTCCCAACTGCCCACACTATCCTAGACCCCTTCCATCCATGTGCCTCTCTGCCTTCCTATACCCTAGAAGACATTAGGAGTGGATACTTTTCCTTTCTCCTTCCCTTTATATTCCCATCTACTCCACACCACACCACTCCATGTTCCATACCTTCTCGTACTTCACTCTCGCTCCCCATTGTGCAGTCCATCACTCCACATCCTATTGTATGGGTTTCTTGTATCTCCATAACATCCAACCTTTCTCTCATAATCCTTACAAGTGATCCTATGACACTTGCTTTTCACAGTCCTTTCTCTTATATCTCCTACCATCTCTCCATGTGTGCATAGTACTATTCCCAAATACTTAAACTCTCCTCCATTTTTTCACCTCCTAATTCTACATCATACCTTTGTACTGTTGGCACACACATCCTATAAGGTGTTTTAAAATCAGCCAACTTTACTTCCTTCCTTTCAAAGACCATCATCACCTTACCTTTCCCAGCATTCCTCTTTAGCTTCCCTCTCTTACATACTCTATAAATGTTATCCACTAATTTTAAGCTCCTATTCAGTCTTTGCAAAAAACACACTCATATGCAAAGAAGTATGCCACCACTGCCCACCCTATTCCATTAATATCAGTCTTGCACCTACATTCCCCACTTTAGCTTTCACTCCTCTCATACACCCATCCATGAAAATATTAAACAACCATGGTGACATCACACATCCTTGTCTCACCCCGACTCCTATAGAAAAACTTTCACTTCGCTCTCTATCCACCCTCACGCACTCACTTGCCACCCAATAAAATGTCTTGACTCCTGCCAACAACTCTCTTCCAACACCATAAATTTTCAGAACATTTCAAAGAGCTTCCCTATCAACTATTATATGCCTTTTCTATGTCCATGAAGGCTGCATACAGTTTTTCAGCTTACCCTAAATACTTCTTTACCATCATTGTAATTGCAAAAATCTGATCCTCTCATACCAAAATCCTGTCTGCTCCTCGCTAACATTTCCTTCAGTTTTTCATGAATCTCTCCGTCAAGACTCTCCCTTATTTTTTCTAGGCACACGAAACTAACTTATCCATCTATAATTATTACATTCATCTTTAGTACCTTAACCTTTATCTTGGGGCGCAATAATTGCCTTCTTCCATTCATCTGGTACTTATGTTAGGTCACATCCATTCCACTACTGTTTCTCCATAGGTTAACATTTCTGCTTCTTTTCATCCACACCTGCAGCTTTGCCACACTTAAGTTTGTCTATTGCTTTCTTTACTTCCGTTTTATTAATTTATTTCTGCACACACTCATGCTTTCCACCCACATCCATATCCATTTCCGACTTTTACTTACATATCTGTTTTTTCATTCAGTGAATATTCAAAGTGACTCTTCCATACTTTTTTTTTTAACTACTCTTTACCTCCTACACGAAATAAAATCCTCTCTTGATTCTCACGTAAACACCTCCTCTTCTCTCTTTTTCTTAACTTCATTCCTAAACAACCTTTTTTTATTTTTTGTTAAACTTGTCATTCATCCTTATACCAAACCCATCATTTAATTTTCATTTACACGCTTGCACTAGCTCTTTAACCTTCCTATTCCAAGACTTGTACTCAGTTCTCTTCCTCACTCTTATCTCCTCTGCCAAATTCCTTTGCAGTATTTTCTTTTATACTCTCCTCTTCCCTTCTATAGTCTCCTTTATCTCATACACCATACACTTCCCTACCTCTGACCCCTCAGAGGTCTATACCCAATCAGTTCTGCTGCTAATGCAGTCACTGCCCCTTTGAACAACCTAAATACCTGACTAACACACTTCCTTTTCAGCTGTTAACCAAGCTTCTGTCAGTCTCTCAAATACCATCCTATTATACTCCTTTTTAAACTCTTTCCTATCCATCCTCTCACTTTCTAGCACCTTACTCACTCTCCCCTTGCCATTTTTCCAGCTATACTTTCACCTACCTTGTATCTTTTTCTTAGCTAACACAACATATTGGTCTGACCTTCATGCATCCCTCTCACTGCCTTAGCATCCAACACATCCTTCCTCTGCTATGTAATCAATTATACTCTTCTGCTCCCCCTTTTCATTCTCCTTCTCCATGTGTACCCGAGGATCATTTTATGATGAAAAGGTGTTTGCTAAGATAGATTGTTATTATTGTACTTTTTAATACATAACTATACTCATGCATATTAATGGAGTTCATTTCTTTTTAGTGTCCCCTTGAGATGTCCTGCAAAAACAATTATGGGAATACTGCTATTGACATTGCCCATCTAAAAAATCATCAAGAAGTTGCATACTACATGAGTTCTTTTTATAAGGTAAGCATGTAAGATGTTGAAAATTTGTTGTAGCTTATGTACTCTTTAACTCGGACCCAATTATTTTGGATATCAGATATATTGACCTCTTTCAGGGTTCTGGACACAAATATGTACATTGAACCAAAATCCGTGACATTGTCCAGATTGATAGTATAAATTGAATTAAAATATGGTTTATCACTAGGAATTTAGCGTGATTCCAAGCCTGTAGGTACATACAGTACTCTAGTACAGTAGCATACATGTACAGTTAGTGCTAAAGTATTTGGAAGTGTACAGTTAGTGATAAGTTATATTCTTAATCCTTTCAAAGAACACTATCTTGCTGTGATGAAGGGGGTTATAATTTCCAAAAATTAGTGGAGCTGAACTAGGTAGGTTGACTGAGGAAAAAAGTAAATATGTTCCATGCCAAGCTGCCCTATGCCAATGTGGTGTGATATCTGGCTTATGCCGTCCTCCTCACATGATCAGTAGATAGGCATCTGACAGAGATGAGTGGAGATGGTTGGGGGAGGACTTTGTCCTGCAGTGGACTCATAGAAGCTGATGATGATACATTCTTAAAGAACTGTACTGGACAGAATTTAGCTTGGTATCAATACTTCTCTGGGGAAAGCTACGATACTTTTTTGTAACGCTCAAGCTAACTCCATTTTGCAATTTTTTCTTGTCCCCTCAAATAAGTAGCCTCTCCTATTCCTTTAATTATTAGGTCTTGGTTAACATTAAGGGATTTTTAAATTTTTTATTTATATATTTATTTTTTTATTTATTTATTTTTTAATTTTTTATGTCATGGCCTTTAACACCTGTAGGCTATCTTCTGCAGGCCTGATGCCTTGTAGGAGTTATGGAGATCCGTGATGTCAATGGTTGGCTCTTGCCCGTTAGTGGTGCAGGCAATATTTTTCAAGTGATGCCTGTGGAGGTTCATGCCGCCCCCTGAAGTCTCTGATGCACTCACAGTCGAAGACTGCGACTGCAGCATATGGGTTTCTTCGGCCACTCGACGATAGCTTGAAAAAATGGCCAAGTTCCTGCGGGATTCAAATTTGCGTCATCGAGTTCTCCTCAGTGCTCTGACCACTCTACCACCGCCTGTATACAGTACCTCAGTGATTAAAATGAAAGTGTAGAAATTGTGTAAGTTTAAGGTGAACTTTGAAAATAATTGAATGATACGAGAAGCTCCCTAGGGAACAAAGGAGGGGTGTCCAAACCTCTTTCATTGCCCACAAACGAGTCTCTCCTCATGGCGGGAAGTATGAAAGGATTCAAAAGGGGATTTTCTCAGCTAGCTATAAATATTACCACTTATGGTAAATGTTATGCATGTTTTTTGTTTAATTGATATGCAGTTAAGTTATTTTGCATGCTATTTCCCAATTAGTCTGATTTATAGAAAGTTACTGTAAAAAGAACCTTTCTAAAATCATGGCTCAAAATCAGGAAGTGTTTTTCACAGAATAGAGATAAAGTTGAAATGAGCACGATCATGAAAATCATAAACAAAGTAAAAGATGAAGTTTCAGAAAAGACATTGTGAAATATCAAATGGTTAGAAGGAAGAGGTGGTGTGAAAACGACTTGCCCGTTCCTAAGATTCCAGGACCGTTAAACAGTTTAGGGTTAATGCAGTAACAGGCAGCAGAAACACAAGACAGGCTTTCTGAAGTTAAATTGTACTTCACACTCACAAATTATTACCCAAACCACACAATATAATCTTCAGGACACCACCATGCAATTCACATCACCACTTCTCTGCTCAGTCATGTAAGTGCAATGGGTCTTGCAAAAGTTGGACTAGGAACTTAGCGACAGCACTGGACAGCAGTACATCCACGAGTTGACCAGCCAGAGTGAAGAAAGTAGGTAGTAACGTCCACTCAAAACTGTGGGAACTCTCTGCCACTGAATGCAAGTGATGAAAACTCGTAAGGTGTTGAAGTGAATTTTCAAGCCAGTTGCTGAAATTTCGATCATCTTGGTAGGGAAGGTTGACAGGACTCACCAGAAGAGTCTTGATGGTATCTGGTGCTCGATTCGAGGCAGCGAACTACCCTACTCCATACTTAAATGAGGGTAAAGTAGTGATTCTCCCTTACAGTGTGAAAATGGCAAACTTTGGCCAATCAAAGTCATGGAGAAGGGCCAAAACTCTACAAGAGGATGAAGTGAAGAGCATATAGATAAGGAGGTGTTCAAACAGAGAAGTTATATTAATAGAAAGACTTGAAGAGGAAAAAATAACAAGAGGACAGAAGAAAAGAAAAAAAATTTCTTCAAGATGATAGGGTTTCAAGTGAGGAAGTTATTTATAAACAGAGGAGAAAAGTAAAATAGATACAAAGAAAAAAAGTTAAGATAGCAGCCAAAATAGTTCAATGAAATATATATATATATATATATATATATATATATATATATATATATATATATATATATATATATATATATATATATATATCTATATATCTATATATCTATATCTATATATCTATATATCTATATATATATATATATATATATATCTATATATATATATATATATATATATATATATATATATATATATTATATTTTCTGTGGCGCCGGTAGGCTTAATGGAAGCCTTAGGTGATCAGCCTCCGCCTGTTAGTAGCGCGGGTTAGATTTTTTAAGTGACACTTCGTTTCTTATGAGAGGCCCGTGCTGCAGCAAAAGCTCTTCGCGCATATAGCTTTGCAGTCCCATTAAGGATAATGTTATGGCAGCATGTGGGTGATCTTAGGCCACTCGGCGGTATTAGCAAAGAAAAGTGGCCAGCCCGTGCCAGGGCTTGAACTCAGGACCCTGAGTTGGTATGCCCGACCGTTAGCCATTAGGCCATAGAGTTTAGTTTCCAAATTAACCTGGAAAATTTTTCGATCTATCTATAGTATCTGGCACCTCGTTCCCTCCAGTAACATTCCCCAAGGAGATGACAATGGCTGAAGAGCCTTCACCTCTCCCTATCCATACACTACTTACTTGTTCAATCCTCTCCCCTTTATCAGCATCTCGTTCCTGCATGTACTCCTTCACCATATCCTTCCATCTTACAACTGGCTTTTCTCTCCTCCTAGGACCCTACGTTTCACTGACAATACTTTCTAAACAAACTCTTCTCTCTTTTCTCCATATGAGCAAACTACCTCAACGTATTTATTTTCACTGATTCCACTACATCACACTTCACTCTATTTACATGAGTTCCCATCATACACACTCCCATTGCTCTCACCCATCTTGCATGCATGGAAGATGCTCCTCCGGTAATTAATTTCCACAGCATGCACTCTTTACTACTGTGTCCTAATCAATGTCCAAGATTATGATTTATGTGTCAATATTGGCAGGAAAATACTGTTCCTTAACCCTCTTTATACCTCCATACCTTCCTCTCATAACCCTTGCCAGTGATCCTATCACACACCTGCCTTTTACTTCCCTCTCTCTTATTTCTCCTTCCATCTCTCCATTTTTGCATGTAAGTAGAAATAATTGAGGCAGTGAAAGAGTTTACTTAAACTCTTTAATTTCTTTAATTATTTCTTCTCCTAAAAGTATTTCATATCTTTCTACTGAGGGGTACCTCTGGTTTCTAGTATTTCTTTCCATTAATCCTGTGCAGCTACACTCAAGGCAATCCTGCAACCTAGCACCTTGGTTAAACCTCATTTGTTACGACAATTTCACCTTTATCAAATACATAACAATAGCTGGTCCTTGGACCAGTTACAAAGAATGTTACAACATTTTAAAACTTTGCACGCCACCTATTATTTTACCCTGCCACAAAGGAGTATAAAGGAAGAACATATAACAACAGTCCTACTGGACCTAACAGGGTTGTCCATGTGGCTATACTACTACTATAATATCTACTTGATAGAGACAAAGGGACAGCAAGGTGGAAGGCACCTCCCCACCCATGTGCACCCCTTCCTCTAGCTGAAGCTGGCCGGAAGAGGAAAAAAAAAAAAAAACCCCGCAGGAATGAAATATTCTATTTGGTGAACTGATACAAAGTGCGTTTCAAGTTTTTTCTTAAATGGTTCAATTGTGTTGCTGTTAACTATTATATATTCACGATTCTATTAAAGAAAAAGTGCTTCGCTTTGTTCAATTTAAAACGCCTACCAATGATCTTGAAACTATTGTTACAAATTGTGCTTGTGAGATTGGGAGTTTCATAGTCATTCATGTTGATATTGTCAAAGCCA
>JAPQNM010000026.1:3686840-3704340 GCA_029783475.1 Metacarcinus magister
GCAGACAATGTTCTCTTCCTGCACGGAGGTGATGCAGACAATGTTCTCTTCCTGCACGGAGGTGATGCAGACAATGTTCTCTTCCTGCACGGAGGTGATGCAGGTGATGCTCTCTTCCTGCACGGAGGTGATGCAGACAATGTTCTCTTCCTGCACGGAGGTGATGCAGACAATGTTCTCTTCCTGCACGGGGATGATGCAGACAATGTTCTCTTCCTGCACGGAGGTGACGCAGACAATGTTCTCTTCCTACACGGAGGTGATGCAGACAATGTTCTCTTCCTGCACGGAGGTGACGCAGACAATGTTCTCTTCCTACACGGAGGTGACGCAGACAATGTTCTCTTCCTGCACGGAGGTGACGCAGACAATGTTCTCTTCCTACACGGAGGTGATGCAGACAATGTTCTCTTCCTGCACGGAGGTGATGCATACGATGTTCTCTTCCTGCACGGAGGTGATGCAGACAATGTTCTCTTCCTGCACGGAGGTGACGCAGGTGATGTTCTCTTCCTGCACGGAGGTGATGCAGACAATGTTCTCTTCCTGCACGGAGGTGACGCAGACAATGTTCTCTTCCTGCACGGAGGTGATGCAGACAATGTTCTCTTCCTGCACGGAGGTGACGCAGGTGATGCTCTCTTCCTGCACGGAGGTGACGCAGACAATGTTCTCTTCCTGCACGGAGGTGATGCAGACAATGTTCTCTTCCTGCACAGAGGTGATGCAGACAATGTTCTCTTTCTGCACGGAGGTGATGCAGACAATGTTCTCTTCCTGCACGGAGGTGACGCAGACAATGTTCTCTTCCTGCACGGAGGTGACGCAGGTGATGCTCTCTTCCTGCACGGAGGTGATGCAGACAATGTTCTCTTCCTGCACGGAGGTGATGCAGACAATGTTCTCTTCCTGCACGGAGGTGATGCAGGTGATGCTCTCTTCCTGCACGGAGGTGACGCAGGTGATGCTCTCTTCCTGCACGGAGGTGACGCAGACAATGTTCTCTTCCTGCACGGAGGTGATGCAGACAATGTTATCTTCCTGCACGGAGGTGATGCAGACAATGTTCTCTTCCTGCACGGAGGTGACGCAGGTGATGCTCTCTTCCTGCACAGAGGTGATGCAGACAATGTTCTCTTCCTGCACGGAGGTGATGCAGACAATGTTCTCTTCCTGCACGGAGGTGATGCAGACAATGTTCTCTTCCTGCACGGAGGTGATGCAGACAATGTTCTCTTCCTGCACGGAGGTGACGCAGACAATGTTCTCTTCCTGCACGGAGGTGATGCAGACAATGTTCTCTTCCTGCACGGAGGTGACGCAGACAATGTTCTCTTCCTGCACGGAGGTGATGCAGACAATGTTCTCTTCCTGCACGGAGGTGATGCAGGTGATGCTCTCTTCCTGCACGGAGGTGATGCAGACAATGTTCTCTTCCTGCACGGAGGTGATGCAGACAATGTTATCTTCCTGCACGGAGGTGACGCAGGTGATGTTCTCTTCCTGCACGGAGGTGATGCAGACAATGTTCTCTTCCTGCACGGAGGTGACGCAGACAATGTTTTCTTCCTGCACGGAGGTGATGCAGACAATGTTCTCTTCCTGCACGGAGGTGACGCAGACAATGTTCTCTTCCTGCACGGAGGTGATGCAGACAATGTTCTCTTCCTGCATGGAGGTGACGCAGGTGATGCTCTCTTCCTGCACGGAGGTGACGCAGACAATGTTCTCTTCCTGCACGGAGGTGATGCAGACAATGTTCTCTTCCTGCACAGAGGTGATGCAGACAATGTTCTCTTCCTTCACGGAGGTGATGCAGACAATGTTCTCTTCCTGCACGGAGGTGACGCAGACAAGTAGAGTAGCTACACAGGCAACCTTGTAAGGCCCACCAGGGCTGTTGTTGCCTGTTATTCCTTTGTATTCCTTTGTATTCCTGCACGGAGGTGACGCAGGTGATGCTCTCTTCCTGCACGGAGGTGATGCAGACAATGTTCTCTTCCTGCACGGAGGTGACGCAGACAATGTGATGCTCTCTTCCTGCACGGAGGTGATGCAGACAATGCTCTCTTCCTGCACGGAGGTGACGCAGGTGATGCTCTCTTCCTGCACGGAGGTGACGCAGACAATGTTCTCTTCCTGCACGGAGGTGATGCAGACAATGTTCTCTTCCTGCACGGAGGTGATGCAGACAATGTTCTCTTCCTGCACGGAGGTGACGCAGACAATGTTCTCTTCCTGCACGGAGGTGACGCAGGTGATGCTCTCTTCCTGCACGGAGGTGATGCAGACAATGTTCTCTTCCTGCACGGAGGTGACGCAGGTGATGCTCTCTTCCTGCACAGAGGTGATGCAGACAATGTTCTCTTCCTGCACGGAGGTGATGCAGACAATGTTCTCTTCCTGCACGGAGGTGATGCAGACAATGTTCTCTTCCTGCACGGAGGTGATGCAGACAATGTTCTCTTCCTGCACGCAGGTGACGCAGACAATGTTCTCTTCCTGCACGGAGGTGATGCAGACAATGTTCTCTTCCTGCACGGAGGTGATGCTCTCTTCCTGCACGGAGGTGACGCAGACAATGTTCTCTTCCTGCACGGAGGTGATGCAGACAATGCTCTCTTCCTGCACGGAGGTGATGCCCTCTTCCTGCACGGAGGTGACGCAGACAATGTTCTCTTCCTGCACGGAGGTGACGCAGACAATGTTCTCTTCCTGCACGGAGGTGACGCAGACAATGTTCTCTTCCTGCACGGAGGTGATGCAGACAATGTTCTCTTCCTGCACGGAGGTGACACAGACAATGTTCTCTTCCTGCACGGAGGTGATGCAGACAATGTTCTCTTCCTGCACGGAGGTGATGCAGACAATGTTCTCTTCCTGCACGGAGGTGATGCAGACAATGTTCTCTTCCTGCACGGAGGTGACACAGACAATGTTCTCTTCCTGCACGGAGGTGATGCAGACAATGTTCTCTTCCTGCACGGAGGTGACACAGACAGTGTTCTCTTCCTGCACGGAGGTGATGCAGACAATGTTCTCTTCCTGCACGGAGGTGATGCAGACAATGCTCTCTTCCTGCACGGAGGTGACACAGACAATGTTGTCTTCTTGCACGGAGGTGATGCAGACAATGCTCTCTTCCTGCACGGAGGTGACACAGACAATGTTCTCTTCTTGCACGGAGGTGATGCAGACAATGCTCTCTTCCTGCACGGAGGTGACACAGACAATGTTCTCTTCTTGCACAGAGATGACGCAGACAATGTTCTCTTTCCTGCACGGAGGTGATGCAGACAATGTTCTCTTTCTGCACAGAGGTGATGCAGACAATGTTCTCTTTCTGCACGGAGGTGATGCAGACAATGTTCTCTTCCTGCACGGAGGTGACGCAGACAATGTTCTCTTCCTGCACGGAGGTGACGCAGGTGATGCTCTCTTCCTGCACGGAGGTGATGCAGACAATGTTCTCTTCCTGCACGGAGGTGATGCAGACAATGTTCTCTTCCTGCACGGAGGTGATGCAGGTGATGCTCTCTTCCTGCACGGAGGTGACGCAGGTGATGCTCTCTTCCTGCACGGAGGTGACGCAGACAATGTTCTCTTCCTGCACGGAGGTGATGCAGACAATGTTATCTTCCTGCACGGAGGTGATGCAGACAATGTTCTCTTCCTGCACGGAGGTGACGCAGGTGATGCTCTCTTCCTGCACAGAGGTGATGCAGACAATGTTCTCTTCCTGCACGGAGGTGATGCAGATAATGTTCTCTTCCTGCACGGAGGTGATGCAGACAATGTTCTCTTCCTGCACGGAGGTGATGCAGACAATGTTCTCTTCCTGCACGGAGGTGACGCAGACAATGTTCTCTTCCTGCACGGAGGTGATGCAGACAATGTTCTCTTCCTGCACGGAGGTGACGCAGACAATGTTCTCTTCCTGCACGGAGGTGATGCAGACAATGTTCTCTTCCTGCACGGAGGTGATGCAGGTGATGCTCTCTTCCTGCACGGAGGTGATGCAGACAATGTTTTCTTCCTGCACGGAGGTGATGCAGACAATGTTATCTTCCTGCACGGAGGTGACGCAGGTGATGTTCTCTTCCTGCACGGAGGTGATGCAGACAATGTTCTCTTCCTGCACGGAGGTGACGCAGACAATGTTTTCTTCCTGCACGGAGGTGATGCAGACAATGTTCTCTTCCTGCACGGAGGTGACGCAGACAATGTTCTCTTCCTGCACGGAGGTGATGCAGACAATGTTCTCTTCCTGCATGGAGGTGACGCAGGTGATGCTCTCTTCCTGCACGGAGGTGACGCAGACAATGTTCTCTTCCTGCACGGAGGTGATGCAGACAATGTTCTCTTCCTGCACAGAGATGATGCAGACAATGTTCTCTTCCTGCACGGAGGTGATGCAGACAATGTTCTCTTCCTGCACGGAGGTGACGCAGACAATGTTCTCTTCCTGCACGGAGGTGACGCAGGTGATGCTCTCTTCCTGCACGGAGGTGATGCAGACAATGTTCTCTTCCTGCACGGAGGTGACGCAGACAATGTTCTCTTCCTGCACGGAGGTGATGCAGGTGATGCTCTCTTCCTGCACGGAGGTGACGCAGGTGATGCTCTCTTCCTGCACGGAGGTGACGCAGACAATGTTCTCTTCCTGCATGGAGGTGATGCAGACAATGTTCTCTTCCTGCACGGAGGTGATGCAGACAATGTTCTCTTCCTGCACGGAGGTGACGCAGACAATGTTCTCTTCCTGCACGGAGGTGACGCAGGTGATGCTCTCTTCCTGCACGGAGGTGATGCAGACAATGTTCTCTTCCTGCACGGAGGTGACGCAGGTGATGCTCTCTTCCTGCACAGAGGTGATGCAGACAATGTTCTCTTCCTGCACGGAGGTGATGCAGACAATGTTCTCTTCCTGCACGGAGGTGATGCAGACAATGTTCTCTTCCTGCACGGAGGTGATGCAGACAATGTTCTCTTCCTGCACGGAGGTGACGCAGACAATGTTCTCTTCCTGCACGGAGGTGATGCAGACAATGTTCTCTTCCTGCACGGAGGTGATGCTCTCTTCCTGCACGGAGGTGACGCAGACAATGTTCTCTTCCTGCACGGAGGTGATGCAGACAATGCTCTCTTCCTGCACGGAGGTGATGCCCTCTTCCTGCACGGAGGTGACGCAGACAATGTTCTCTTCCTGCACGGAGGTGACGCAGACAATGTTCTCTTCCTGCACGGAGGTGATGCAGACAATGTTCTCTTCCTGCACGGAGGTGATGCAGACAATGTTCTCTTCCTGCACGGAGGTGACACAGACAATGTTCTCTTCCTGCACGGAGGTGATGCAGACAATGTTCTCTTCCTGCACGGAGGTGATGCAGACAATGTTCTCTTCCTGCACGGAGGTGATGCAGACAATGTTCTCTTCCTGCACGGAGGTGACACAGACAATGTTCTCTTCCTGCACGGAGGTGATGCAGACAATGTTCTCTTCCTGCACGGAGGTGACACAGACAGTGTTCTCTTCCTGCACGGAGGTGATGCAGACAATGTTCTCTTCCTGCACGGAGGTGATGCAGACAATGCTCTCTTCCTGCACGGAGGTGACACAGACAATGTTGTCTTCTTGCACGGAGGTGATGCAGACAATGCTCTCTTCCTGCACGGAGGTGACACAGACAATGTTCTCTTCTTGCACGGAGGTGATGCAGACAATGCTCTCTTCCTGCACGGAGGTGACACGGACAATGTTCTCTTCTTGCACAGAGATGACGCAGACAATGTTCTCTTCCTGCACGGAGGTGATGCAGATATGCTCTCTTCCTGCACGGAGGTGACACAGATGATACTCTCTTCCTGCACGGAGGTGATGATGATGCTCTCTTCCTACGTGGAAGTGATGCAAGTGATGCTCTCTTCTTTTACGGGGGTGATGCAGGCAATGCTATCTTCCTGCTCGAAGGGAACATAGACAAGTCTTTCTTCTTGCATGGAGATGAGACTTTCTTCCTGTGCTCATTTTAGAATATTTTATCTGACTTTATTCTGAAAGGGCACAACCAGGGTTGGATTAAAGGGGAGCTATAGGATCTATAACCCTAGGCCCCCCACAGTTTAGAATAATAAATTGTAGACATAGGCCTTCACGCCTTCATGCCTTCACGTGCGCCACAGCGGTGGTGTGGAATACTTTCATTGCCAAAGTGGACACAGAACGTATGTCCACACACCATATGAAATCTGCCGCCCACACCTGGCTCCAAACACACCCACCCTTATAGTGACAGTATAGTGGTGATGGAAGTGATGCCTGACAGTGCCGTTTGTTTTCATTTCAAATTTCGCAGACACATTAGCTGTAAATTCATTTAGAGTTAACTAGCTTTAAGATAGATGCCTCAGGACAGAGGTCATCTTTTGCTAATCTTACCTAAATTTAATCAACTACATCTGTATTCAACAAGATGCATAATATATAACATGTTTAAATAAAAATTAAAAAAAAAAAAATATCATGAATATAGGGTCCCCACAAGTGTTGTGCTTCATGGCCCCCAGAACTCATGACCAGCTTTACTCATGTCTAGTCTGCTGTTTTCTTAGGCCCCTTCTTTTAAATTTTGTACTCAAGTAATATATGGCATGGCATTTACTCACTTGAAGGCCTATGTCGATGATAATTCCTTATGTTGTCCTATTGCTGATCTTCAAAGGAGATCTTTCTTGTCACCTCATCAAATGTGGATCTTGATTAGATTTTTTCTTGGTGTCAGCTTTGAGGCAGAAAATAAAATCCTGCCAATACTAATAGTATCATCTTTAGTTGTTCAAGGACTGCCAATACCGCTTGCCGAAAAATTGAATTGGCAACAAAGTAATAATACTAATCCACTCTAGTTTCTGATTGGGGCACAGCAAACCAGGTAACTATCCCCTCTTTTTCAATGACACTCAACTGCCCCTTTCCTGCACATTAAACACACTCGGTCTATCCTTTACTAAAAATCTAAACTGGAAATTTCATATCTCTACTCTTGCTAAATCAGCTTCCAAGAAGTTAGGTGTCCTATGGCATCTGCGTCTATTTTTCTCTCCTTCCTAGCTGCTTGTATGGAGTATGGTTCTCATGACTGGGGGGTTCAACTCATACAGCTTTGTTAAACAGGGTGGAGTCTAAAGCGTTTTGTGTCATCAACTCTCCTCCTCTAACTGACTGTCTTGATTTTTTAAGTCACCGACACAATGTTGCATCTTTATCGCTTTTCTACCGCTATTTTCATGCTGACTGCTCTTCTGAACTTGGTAACTGCGTGCCTTCCCTCCCTCCCACGGCCTCGCTGCACAAGACTTTCTACTTCTTTTCATCCCTATTTTGTCCATCTTTCTAATGCAAGACTTAACCAGTATCTTCACTCTTTCATCCCTTACACTGGTAAACTCTGGAACTCTCTTCCTATGTCTGTTTTTCCCACCTGCCTGTGACTTAAACTCTTTCAAAAGAAGAGTGTCAAGACACTTCTAATGTTAACTGGACTTCCATTCCCTGTTTCTATCTCTCCTACTGTCTGCTTTACAGGGTCTGGCGACAAGCGGGATTTTTTAACGTTTTTTGTTGTCCCTTAGCCAATACCCTTATAATGCTAAAAAAAAAAATTTAAATAAAAACTTGGGATAATTTTTTACTCCAAGTTGACTTCTAAGAATCACATTACGAGAACTGCTTTGCTAATTTCCTAGAAAGCTTGTCTGTTAAGGAAATGTGGAGCCATTTTCAATGATAAGAATATTCTAAACAGTTTTTTTCCTTCATTTTGCATTGAGTACTGTGGTCCAGTTTGAATGTTGGCTGCTCCGTCTCATCAAGCTTTTGGATTGTTCTTTTAACCTAATATAGTTTGTACTTCCCAACCTTAACAAACAACTTAACCATTCTCGAATGGTAGGTACATTGACCTTGTTTTCTTTAAGAGAGTCAGTAATAATGGTCACCTCCACAGCGAGCCATATTCGTGAGCCATATTTAGCCTATTCGCCGGACGCGCCATAATTTACAATTCAAAGTGTGTTCTATTCAACAAATTTTCTGTTCCACCAATCAATTCTCCCATATGTTTATTCCCAATTTGATCAAAGTGTGGAATGTACTCCCAAATGAGATTGTTTCTCTAGTTGAAATTGATGTTTCAAGAAAAATTCAACACCTTCCTGTTAACTCATTAGGCATTGTCTTTTTTATCTCAATTAAAAAAAAATTTCATTATTACTTTCTTTATTTGTATATCCATGTATGTTCGTTGAGGGAACTTTGCTTGAATCCATATCAATTTATGCCCTTTCATGGATTTTGATGATAGTAATAATTTTCCAAATGAAAACTATCAATATGATTCCACTTATACTTCATGCCTGTACTGATAGCATGTAAATTATTTTATTGTAAGTGCTTGTTTGTCTACACTAATGTTATATTTCTTATCCACAGAAGGAACCACCAGCATACGATACTAAATACTAGTGTAAGTATGTTCTGAACCGTTATTTGGAACTTCCTTGAAAAGATTGCTTAAACAGAAGAGCCTTTTCTTGAACTTGTCCATGTCCTTTTTTATGGGTGGTGGGGATGTAGGCTATCTACTGCATGGCTCTGTTGCCCTGTAAAAATTTTTGAGAGCCGTTATGATGGTGTGTCCAGCAGAGCCCCACTTAGCTATCAATAATAATAATAATAATAATAATAATAATAATAATAATAATAACAACAATGATAATAAGAATAACAATAATAATATTATTATTATATTATTACAATAATATTATTTTTATTATTATTATAGCCTTAAATTATTATTATTATTATTATTATTATTATTATTATTATTATCATTGTTATTATTGTTATTATTATAATTATTATTATTATTATTATTATTAGTGGTATTATTGTTAATAGTAATAATAATGATGAGAAAAAAGTCACAATAATAATAATAATAATAATAATAATAATAATAATATTTTTTTATAATTCTAATAATAATAACAATAATAATAATATTAATAAAAATAATGATAATAATTATATCAAAAATAATGATAATAATAATAATAATAATAATAATAATAACAATAGTAACAATGATAATAAAAATAACAATTATAATAATATTATTATTATCATTATTATTATTACAATAATAATATTATTTTTATTATTATTATTATTATTATTATTATCATTGTTATTATTATTATTATAATTATTATTATTATTACTATTATTATTATTATTATTGTTAATTGTAATATTAATGATGAAAAAAAATCACAATAATAATAATAATAATAATTATAATAATAATAATGATAATGATAATAATAGTAATAATCCTTTGACTCAGATGTCAAAAAAGGACCCCACCCGTGCCTCTCTCTCTCTCTCTCTCTCTCTCTCTCTCTCTCTCTCTCTCTCTCTCTCGCTCTCGCTTTCGCTTTCGCTTTCAGTTCTCTCTCTCTCTCTCTCTCTCTCTCTCTCTCTCTCTCTCTCTCTCTCTCTCTCTCTCTCTCTCTCTCTCTCTCTCTCTCTCTCTCTCTGTATATTATCATCATTACTATTATTATTATTACTATTATCATTATTATTATTATTGTTATTGTTTTTGTTGTTATCATTGATATTATTATTATTGACATTATGATGTGAAGATACTGGTTAACTTTTTCATTAGGAAGATGGACAGAATAGGGATGAGAAGTTGAAGCATTTATATTATTATTGAAACTATCATCATTATTACTATAATTATGATCATTATTGTTAAAATTATTATCAGTTATTATTATTATGATCATTTATATTATTATCATACATATTGTTATTATTATTATTACCAATATCATTATTATTATTATCATTATCATTATCTTCTAAAACTACTACTACTACTACTACTACTACTACTACTACTACTACTACTACTACTACTACTATATACTATTACTGGTAGCTACTACTAATACTTCTACACACACACACACACACACACACACACACACACACACACACACACACACACACATACACTCTCTCTCTCTCTCTCTCTCTCTCTCTCTCTCTCTCTCTCTCTCTCTCTCTCTCTCTCTCTCTCTCTCTCTCTCTCTCTCTTTTTTATTTAAACATTCCCTTAACAGTACAAGAGGCTCAAAGTTCACTTTTTTAAGGTGAACTATTTTAAGAGCCTTAAATGTGGCACTATAAGTATGATGTCGGTAAATACATACATATATAAATACAAAAAGATAAATACATCATGCCACAGTACACTCCCGTAATATTTACATTTTTTTATGCACATATGCATAGCATTTTTAACATATAAAAATGTTCCCATCTATTTAGCACACTATGTCTACATCACAAGTGGCGAGTTTCTTGTGCCCCACCTGTGTGCCGAAAGCTTTCTCTTGCTCGCTCGCTCTCTCTCTCTCTCTCTCTCTCTCTCTCTCTCTCTCTCTCTCTCTCTCTCTCTCTCTCTCTCTCTCTCTCTCTCTCTCTCTCTCTCTCTCTCTCTCTCGCACACACACACACACACACACACACACACACACACACACACACACACACACACACACACCATGGGAAGCTGACCTTCACCCTTGCGAAAAGATGGGAGTCTCCCTGAACCCTAAGTAGCTGCTTGTCTGGAACACCCTTGGGAAGGCCTAATGAGGTCAGCTGCTTCTGTGATGGCAGGTCTCTCTTCTTCTTCTTCTTTTGACCTAAACCGCTTGATATCGCTTTGTAGGTCGTCTCCTGTCTACTTCTTTTTTCTATCTCTTTCTATAGATTTTGCTGCTCAATTTTGCTCAGTCAGTCTCTTTCTCCTTTCCCAACTCTGCAGCAAAAACTTTTTAGTACACTTCACCACTCTTTCAGTTTCCTTGTCTCCATACAGTCCTAGTACAGTGGTAATTCCTCCATCCACTTCATCTAGTCTCTTGCTCCATTCTTCCCCCCTAATAATCTCTGTAATTCCTTCTACCTGCTGTCTTCTCTCTTCTTCGTATCTATCACAAACCACTACCATATGTTCTACCGTTTCCTTCACTCCCTCACTCCCACTCAGGTCACCCACATGTACAGTAATACGTACTGATGGTCACACCTTGCCTACATTCATATAGCTCTATACCCATGTGACCATTGTCACATCACTACACGTGTGAGGGGAGGAGAGAGAGAGAGAGAGAGAGAGAGAGAGAGAGAGAGAGAGAGAGAGAGAGAGAGAGAGAGAGAGAGAGAGAGAGAGAGAGAGATGGTTCGATGGGGCACTTGTTGGAAGTAATGATGATAATGACAATAATAGTAATGAAAATGTTTGTTTGTGTGTGTGTGTGTGTGTGTGTGTGTGTGTGTGTGTGTGTGTGTGTGTGTGTGTGTGTGTGTGTGTGTGTGTGTTAACTGTTTATGACGTGCGGTGAGGCCGGGGCAGGCTGCCATCACCCTAGTAATGCCAATGAAATAAATATTGGTTGAGACGCCAACAAAAACAAAACACACACACACACACACACACACACACACACACACACACACACACACACACACACACACACACAGGTCGGGCATACCAGCTCAGGGTCCTGCGTTCGAGCCTCGGCACGGGCTGGCCACTTTTCTACGTTACTACCGCCGAGTGGCCTAAGATCACCCACATGCTGCCATAACACCATCCTCGCCGGGACTGCAACGTTATATGCGCGAGGAGCTTCCGCTGGCAGCATGAGCCTATCAATAAGAAGAAACAAGGCGTCACTTAAAAAATCTAACCCGCGCTACTAACGGGCGGAGGCCAACCATCTAAGGTCTCCCTGAAGCCTACCGGCGCCATGGGTAATAAAACCCTAGTAATGCCAAGGAAATAAATATTGGTGGAGACGCCAACAAAAACAAAACACACACACACACACACACACACACACACACACACACACACACACACACACACACACACACATACACACACACACACACACACACACATACACACACACATACATACACACACACACACATACACACACACACACACATACATACACACACACACACACCTCAGCATTCTATGGAGCCCAGCACCTACCACCTCGGTGCCAAAAGCAGCCGTTACCAGATTCTACACGCCTTTATCCGACTCAGCCTTGAGAGAGTTTGGGAAATGGATCACCCACCACCACTGGGCCAAGGTGACAGAGGTTGATGACGTGCACACCAAGTGGGAAAATTACGTCCACATCACGATGCAAGCGTTCCATTATTACTTCCCCGTCAAGAGCATCCCAGTGCACCCAACTGGATTTCCCCCCACATCAAAAGACTCCTCCATCAGCACAACAGGCTCTTCTACACCGAACCAGCCGAGTACAGACGAATCAGGAACAAAGTCATCAGAGAGATCAAAACAGCCAAAAAACGGTTCTATCTTGACAAACTTCATCACCTAAAGCATGCCAACAGCAGTCAGTGGTTCTCTAAGGTTAAGTCGCTTTGTGGTTTAAAAGGCAAAACCCCCTCTCTCCCCAACGAAGCAGCAGAGAAGATTAACGGTCATTTCGCTGCTATCTGTCAAACTTTCCCTCCTCTAAACACTAATCTGCTACCTGCCTATCTCCCTCCCCCTGCCGTGCCCACGGTTGTCCAGGAGGCTGAGATTGTTGCCAGGATTAAAAAATTTAAAGCAAATAGATCCACCACACCAACTGACCTCCCTATAAAAATTTATAAGGAATTCACTCTGGAGCTCGCCACACCTCTTTGCTCTATCATTAACGCCTCCCTTTCCCAAATGTCATGCCCTGCCGACTGGAAAATTTCATATGTCACACTCCTCCCCAAAACAACGAGTCCTCAGTCCTTTAATGACCTCAGACCAGTCACTATCACTCCCATTCCTAGCCTGATTTGTGAGGACTTTGTGTTTAATTGGGCCTATCCCAAAATTGTTAAAAACACGGATACTCAGCAGTTCGGCAACATTAAATCTACCTCTATTTCCCATTGCCTAGTCAGTCTTCTTGATTTTATCTTCAGTCACCTGGACAAACGCAACACCTCCCTTGCCCTTGCCTTTATAGACTTCAAAAAAGCGTTTGACCTTGTAGATCACACTGTTCTGCTCAATAAAGTGATAGATACAGGACTCAACCCTAACCTGACGGCGTTGCTAGCGGACTTCCTCACAGATCGTCCAAGGCGCTGTGTCCTCCCTCAAACACCTGACATGCGGGGTGCCTCAGGGGACCAAGATGGGTCCACTGTGCTTCCTGGTGTTAATTAATGATGCACTCAGCGACACCCAGCATCGGTGGAAATATGTGGATGTCTGCACTGTCGGAATCCCTGTAAACAACAGGACGCCAGATTATTCAACACTGCAAGCCACCCTAGACAAACTGCAGGCGTGGGCACAACTCAACAACGTGTCCATCAACCAATCTAAGACCGTGGTGATGCACGTCTGCACGTCTGTAGAGGAAGTGGCACCCCTCCAGCTCACAATCGGCCCCCACCCACTTAAAGTAGTCCTTACATTCAAACTGCTTGGAGTCACTTTGGCCAACCATCTCTCCTGGAAACAGCACGTGGCCTCCATAGTTAAAACGGCTTCATACAAGATGTACATGCTTCGCCGTCTCAGATCACTGGGGACACCGTCAGATGAGTTGAAAGCAGTGTACACCTCGTTCATCTTCCCTAAGCTCATCTATGCCAGCCCGACATGGTCCTCATCACTTAACATCACTCAGTAAAAACAGCTTGAGAGAGTACAGAGGAGGGCTTGCAAAGTCATCCTTGAGGTTGCTTACATCGACTATGACAATGCAGTGGTCACACTCAACTTGCCCAGACTCACCACTACTTACGAACATGCACTCAGAGCATTCGGCGCTGGGCTATTACAAATTCTTCGTCATTGGCACCTTCTTCCACCTGAAGCACCACATCAAAGGACCACCTGACACCAGAACTTACTGGTTCCTGTGAAAGCCCGCACTGAACGATATCGGTTGAGTGCGATTCCCACCATAGTGCGAGGGATTAATTCCTGAACCCATGTCTATCCTAGAGTTAATTTTTACTTGTTTGTGTGTTAGTGTGTGTGTGTGTGTGTGTGTGGGTGTGGGTGTGTATGTGGGTGTGTATGTGTGTGAGTGTGTGCGTGTGTGTGTGTGTGTGTACGTGTGTGTGTGTGTGTGTGTGCGTGCACTTGTTTGGCAAATTTTTTATTCTCATGTCACTCTCTCCCCAATGTATATTTTCAGTCGCGAGACTGCCTTTTCAATAAACCGTTTATTATTATTATTATTATTACACACAGGGAGGAAAGACGAAAAGCCACACGAGAATTGAGACAGACAAGGTCGGCTCACAGCGATGCGATAAGACTGGGCGTGACGTCACGCACACCTCCCTACCTGTTCATCCCACACCATCATCTCTGTCTCTCACACACACACATACACTGCCGACACTGCAGGAGAAGGACGTGTTGACAGAAGCTCTGAGCTTGAGCAACAAAGAAGACCTGAGGGAGAGCGCCGAGGAGCCTAGATGTGTGGTAAGGGGTCTGAGCTAGTGGGGGAAGAGTTCTGTCTCCAAAATATTAAGGAAAAGTGAATATAAAAAAGTGGAAATAAGTGAAAGTGGAGTCGCCAGTTGAAAAATCGCCAGACGTAAACAAACAATATGGCTGATAAACACCCGCCTTCTCCAGGTACCCCTGGGGGATTCAAAGGATTTACTAATGAAGACATAAAATTAGGAAAGACAATGACAAGAATGAGGAAGGCGGAGGAAGATAGTAATAAAACCAAAATAGAAATGAGAGGAATGAAGGAGGAAATGAGTGAGTGTAAACGTAATATGGAAAAAATTACAGATTGGATGTTGAGTTTGGAAAAAGAGAGAGAAGAATTTAGGAAGAAAGTGAAATCTCTAGAGGAGCAAAGTGAAGAAAAGGACAAAGTGAAAAAAGAAAATGAGGAACTGAAAATGAGCCATGGAGGTGCTGTGAAACAAATGGAAGACCATGTTAAGGAATTAGTAAATTGTGAAGTGAAAGGCTGGAGAGAAGAAAAAGAGATTGAAAAGAAAATATTCAAGGAAATTATAGTGCAACAAGAAAAAGAGTATAAGGAAAATTTTGAGAAGGAGGTAATAAGTGTCCTTAAAACAAAGGAAAATATAATCAGGGATGCAGCGGAAAAGAAAAAAAGTGTTATAATTTTTGGGTTAAAAGAAAAGAACATAACATTGAAATTCCAAAGGGACAAAGAGGAGGCAAATAGAGTTAAGGAAATACTAAAAAAGTTGAATGATGAAGAAGAAACCAAATTTGAAGAAGAAATAGAGGAAATACAAAGGATGGGACGCTATGAGGAAAGGAAGACACGCCCATTGAAGCTAAGACTCAAATCACAAGCAGTAACAGAAGAAATTTTGGCCAGAGCATTTACATTAAAAAGAGCTGAAGAGTATAACAAAGTGTATATAAAGAAAAACATGAATGAAGAAGAAAGACAAAAATTAAGAAAACTGCAGCAAGAAGTCAAACAAGAAATGAAGATAGAACTGAAGAGGACAAGGAAAGTTTTTTCTGGAGAGCACTCGACGACAAACTGAAGAATAATAATAATAGATTGTTAAAACTGACAATGGAAAATGCTATGAAACAATGAGTTACTGAAAACACAAGGAACAGAGGTGAAAATGAGCCAACAAGACTGGATTTAGTGCTTACAAAAGGAATAGATTTACCAAAAGAAATAAACCACGACTGTCCATTCGGAAAAAGTGACCACACAATTATAGAGTTTGAGATTGAAGAACGTTCTCAAGAAGGAAGAGAAGAAAACCACAAGATAAACAGACGAAATTATGCAAAAGCAAACTATTCAGATTTAAGATTATTTTTCAATGAGATAGACTGGAGAGAGATGGATAAACTTGAAGACGTTCAACAAAAATATGATTATTTCCTAAAGACGTACAACAAAGGAATAGAAAAATATGTGCCATATTACAAAGTAAGAGAAAAAGGAAATCAAGAGTGGTTTAATGCAGACTGTTATAAGGCGAAAAAGGAAAGGGATATAAAATGGAAGAAAGTTTAAAAAAAAGCAAACGCAAGAAAACAGGAATGAGTACAAATTAGCTAGAAATGAATATGTCAGAATAAGAAGAGAAGAAGAAAAGAAATATGAAAAAGATATAGTAAACAAATGTAAGGAGGAATCTAAGTTATTTTATAGGTATATAAATGGAAAAATCAAACAAAAAGAAAGAATAACAAGGTTGAAAGAAAATAATGAAACAATTGAAGATCCGAAAGAGATGAGTGAAATACTAAACAAAAACTTCCAGAATGTATTCACAAGTGAAACAGAATTCAGACACCCACAAGAAAGAAAAGAAAACACAGAGTTTTGGGAAATCAAGGTAAGCAGACATGAAATAAAGGAGTTGTTAAAGAACCTAGAAGAAAGGAAAGCTATAGGACCAGACGGGGTGTTAGGCCATGTATTAAAAGAATGTCGAGAACAACTTATTAAACCAATTTGTGACATAATACAGAGCTCAATGAAGCAAAGAAAAGTGCCAAATGAATGGAAGAGAGCAGAAATAATACCAATATACAAAAGTGGTAACAAAGAGGAACCTTTGAACTATAGACCAGTGTCGCTGACCAGCATAATTTGCAAGGTCTGTGAGAAGATAATAAAAAAGCAATGGACTAGGTACTTAGAAAAAGAAAAGAGAATAACGGACAGACAACTTGGATTTAGAGAAGGAAAGTCATGTGCAACAAACCTATTGAGTTTCTACTCAAGGGTGATTGATATAACACAAGAAAGAGAAGGATGGGTGGACTGTATATATTTGGATCTAAAGAAAGCATTTGATAAGGTACCACATAAAAGGTTACTATGGAAACTTGAGAACATTGGAGGACTTAAAGGAAATATTTTAAACTGGATAGAGGATTACCTGAGAGGAAGAGAGATGAGAACAGTCATAAGGGACACAAAATCAGAGTGGAGGAAAGTCACGAGCCGGGTACCACAAGGCTCTGTATTAGGATCACTGATGTTTATAACATATGTCAATGACTTACCAGAAGGACTGAGCAGCTACATAAGCCTTTTCGCTGATGATGCTAAACTGATAAGAAAAGTAAATAGTCAAGAGGATTGCAAAAAACTACAAGAAGATCTAAACAAGATCCAAGAGTGGAGTGAAAGATGGGAGATGGATTTCAATGCAAGCAAATGTCATGTGATGGAAATAGGAAAAAGCTCAAAGAGGCCTACATGGACATATAAAATGCGAAACAGCATTATAACAAGAGTAGATAAAGAGAAAGACTTGGGAATAGTAATGCAGGATAATCTATCTCCAGAGAAGCACATAAATAAGATATTTGGAGAAACATAC
>JAPQNM010000026.1:3709340-3715429 GCA_029783475.1 Metacarcinus magister
CTCTATACGTATCTAGAAAACTTAAATACAGCTTACCTCCATCATTCTTTTTCCTTTCAATCATTTCATTCACAACAAATACATTATCTTCTGCTCTTCTGTCCACTCGGAAACCATTCTGCTCTTCACCCAGCACTCCTACTCTCTCAATGCATTTACACAATCTCTCATTCAACACAGCACAGTAGGCTTTGCCTACTGTGTTCACAAGAGCAATTGGCCTATAGCTCAACTCGTTCTTGCTCCTATATCCTCCCTTATGAAGTAGTGTCACTCTACATTCATTCCCACACTCGGTTAAATAATTCAGTCATCCTATCAATCACCACCTCACCACCCTTCTTTTAAAATTCATATGGGATATCATCTGGTCCTGCTACCTTACCATTCTTGTCTTTTCACACATTTCTCAACCTCCTCCCTGCTGATCCTTTCATTCAACTAATTTGCATCCTTTATTTCCAGTGTCAAGCACCCTTCTCTCACTTTGAATACCTCACCTACACCTCCTATGTCTTCCTAAAACTTTTTAATTGACTCCCTGATTTCATTCTTATCTGTAATACATTCACCATTCACTTTCATGCTTTCGACGTTTTCACTATCCGACATGCTTTCCCCTCTCATGAACCTATACCACTCACGCCCTCCTTCTATTCCCTTCTTCCTCAAGGCTTTCACACTGCACTTTCGCATCTCTTATATTTCGCTTCGTCAATCGTTGCTGCTTCATATACATTATCCATGCACTCTGGTATTCACCCTCAGCCTCTTCACTCTCATACCTCCTTTTTTTTAATAACCTACACTGTTTGTTTAATCTCTTACGCTCCTTTCTCGCATCCCTAATATCTTCATTCTACCACGGCTTGTTCATTCTCTTTCTTCCAGTCATTCTTACAAACCCTATTCTATTGGCCCCAGCACTTCTCTCATTTTCTGTCAATCTTTCATACAGTTCATCTACACTATCTGAGCTTCCCAGTTCTTCTTCTGTACCTTCGTTTTCTCTTCATTCTTGCTTACCATCATACAATCCACCATAAACATATTGTGATCTGACACAATATCAATCATCCCGTCTTCATCAATCCACATCAGAATAACACTTTCACTCATCTTCCCATTCACTAACACAAAATCTATTGCAGACTCCTGATTTTTTGCAATCCAAGCCACACGTCTCTCAGCTAAAGTCTCATTTAGGTTATCTAAATTCATCTCATCTATGAACTCTGTAAGCACCTAAATATGCATTCATATCACCCATCACCATCACCGGGGCCTCCGAAATATACTGGCTTGGGTCTTGAGAAGTCAACGTTTAAAAGGTAGGCGGATTTTCACGTTTTCAGTGCATTAAAATGTTGTACTCTAACCAGATATTACCAAACTATCAGATAATATTAAGGAAAACTGAGCCTACCATCGTGTTCGTGATACATTGGTGCATATCATGAGCGTAAAATAGTTACAATAACACTACACCTAATATAAGATAATGGAAGAAAAATGAAATAGTGCATACACATTTTTTGTCACATTTTTTTTTACTTAAACTCACTGTAACTCCCTTAGCTTTACTCGCATTGCATTTTGAATCACTGATTCGAAATCTGCACACTTCCGATCATTATGGTATGTAACATGTACTAATAAATAAAATATTAGGTGGTTAAAATGGCTGATAAAGTGAAATTACTGCAAACTGGAGGGTGACGGGTGAGTGTCGCTTGCAACAAGAGAGATGCAGCCTCAGGTTGCACGGGAGGGCATCACTGAGTGCTGGGCGCTTCAGGCAGTGGAAGGTAGTCTAGTTTGCAGTAAGTTAAATTTATCAGCCATTTTAACCACCTAATATTTTATTTATCAGTACTTGTTACATACCATAAGGATCGGAAAAATGTGAAGATTTTGAATTAGTGATTCAAAATGCAATGCGAATAAAGCTAAGGAAGTTACAGTGAGTTTAAATAAAAAATGTGGCAACAAATGTTTATGCACTATTTCATTTTCCTTCCATTATCTTACATAAGGTGTAGTGTTACTGTAATTAATTATTTTACGCTCATGATATGCATCAATGTATCACAAACACGATGGTAGGCTCAGTTTTCCTTAATTATATCTGGTAGTTTGGTAATATCTGGTTAGAGTACAACATTTCAATGCACTGGAAACGTGAAAATCCGCCTACCTTTTAAACGTTGACTTCTCAAGACCCAGGCCAGTATATTTCGGAGGCCCCGTCATCACTCTCTCTTTGGCATGTTTTCTTACAACATTCTTTAAAATCTTATACTTCATGCTATTCTCACTTCTTGGTCTTTCACCCTCACCTTTTCTTATACATCATTTACTTTAGCGGCTGGTAGGCATTGATAGAGGCTTATTGATGGTCTGCTTCCGCCTGTTAGTGGCTCAGGTTTTAGATTTTTTATAGTGACGCCTCTAATTTTTCACGTTTTCTCTGATGATGAGTGCGAGAGAGGCTAACTGCTACACTGCCACAAATGCATATAAACATTGGAAGTCCCGTTTGAGGACAGTATGGCAGCAATTTTGGGTAAACCTTGGCTACTCAGCAGAAATACCAAAGATAGAATAGTGGTCAGTGGATATCGGGGGATCGAACCCGGGACCCTAGGTTGTTATGCCCAAACACTGATCACTGCACTACCGCCTCCCTTGTCATGTACACCCAAATCATTATCATCCTTTCACTTCTACCCTGCTGACCTATGTATTTTACTCATATAGCTAACACATCCTCATTCATGGCACCGTTTCCTACATCTATCTCATCAACCTTAAAGTTCCTTTATTTCCTGTGAAGGAAAGCTATACCTCTTCTCAGTGTTTCCTGTTTTTTCTGTCCCTTTCCAATCATTACATAATCACTACTGTCCATTGCGGTAGTACAGGGGTCAGCGTTTAGGCATACGAACCTAGGGTCCCGGGTTCAAGTCCCAATATCCGCTGGCCACTTTTCTTTCTTTGGTATTACCGCTGAGTGGCCAAAGATTACCAAATTCCTGCCATACTGTCCTCAGACGGGACTTACAATGTTATATGCATTTGAGGCTGTAGCACAATAGCCTTTCTCGTTCTCAACATATTCAAGAGAGAACGTAAAACATTATAAAAAAAAAAGCAGATCTAAACCTACGCCAAATAACGGGCAAGGGGCAAGTCCATCTTTGCCTCCATAAAGCCTACTGGTGCCAACGGTTTCTGATGTAGAAAGAAAAATGTGTTTCAGTCACTCCAACCACATCCAATCTCCATTCATTCAGCTTCTTGCATGCATCCTCAAACTTTCCGATGCCCCATCCTCTCACATTCAAACAATCAACCTTCATGCAGTTCATCGTTTATTGGGTATCTTCTCTTCCTTTACCATTCATTCTATACTGTTTGAGGCTGCTGGTTCATCTCTTTCAGTCGCGTCTCAGTCACACTTAACCTATCTGTTCTTCTACTGTCACATTTTGTCTCACGATTGATATTGGGATCAACCCGATGTTCCCTGAATATGATGCGGTCCCTATGTTCCCCAAATACGATGAGGTCCCTATGTTCCTCGGTTTTGATGTTCCCCGAATAAGATGCTGTCTGTGTTACCCGCATACAATGTGGTCCTTGTGTTACTGATGTACCCCATCTCCTAAAGCCTAGTACACACTAGTGCTTGTGCGCCGCCCTCTGACTAGCCTCAGTGAGGGGGTTGGGGTGGTTTGTGGCCACACTAGATAATAGAGCCTCGCGCGCTGCGGCCACTATTAGTAGTTCATCTAGATTTGAAGTGGAATCTCGAGGTGTATTTCCATTACCAAGGAAAGCCAAGGCGTCATAGCACCACAGTCTGGGTAGATACAGGTCGTCTGTATATGCTCCTGACTTCTGCGATGTCTTCATCTCCTTCATCTCTCGGTGATATTGACCTCTCAATGTATGGAGTTTCTTCATAATAATTTCTGGCGTTATTACATAATGTATTGTACTCATGAATTGTTTTGTTAGTGTACTCTTCATTGTCTTGTTTTTTTTATAGTTTTTGCTTCGTACTTGTCACAGGCATGGATGCTCCCTTATAAGGTCAATGAACTGTTGAGTGTTCCAGCACGTCCATTCACAGTTCTGTTCAGCCATGATTGGATAGAGCGAGAGAGTAGTGTCCTCCTCCTGTTTTTGAAAGCAAGCAACTTGGCGGGCTTTGCGCAGGACTTACTCGTATGAAATGCCCACTACCAGACTCTCAAGTCAAACGCGAAATGACCCGCTAATCACTCCATATATGGTCATGGGACTCGTGAGGTGAGTCAGAGGGCGGCGCACAAGCCCTAGTGTGTACGGGCCTTAAGAAGTACACTAAGATGTACCTTTGTTTCCCAGTGCAGATGATCCCTGGAACCCCGACACCGGGGAACATAGGTACCAGAAAACATTGGTATCTCATAGGTACCGGGAAACCTTGGCTCTGGGCAGTATAGGTACATCAAAGACACGGTTACGTTCTTATTATGCTTCAAATTGCACTCCTGCATACTGCAAACAGACACTAATAACTTGTGACATAATTGTATAAGGAAAGCAGGATTGTTTTTAATAACAAATAAGCTTGTACACTTGTTTTTCCTACATATTTGGTTGCTGAAAAACTGTACAGTCACCCATAAAATTCTCAGAACCTTAAGAAATGAGTGAATTATTAATGTCCAGCAACAATAATGTTTTGCATATTTACTAAATAAACTAAACAGGGTTTAGTTATCAATATTTCCCATTTGTTGGGTCAGCATAATTGAGTATAATCTTTCCACTTACTGTATGGCTGTGAGGCATGGACACTGAACACTGACATGAAGAGGCAAATAGATGTCTTTGGTATTAAGTGCCTTCCCAGAATCTTGGAGTATCGCTGAAATGACTTTGTGCTAAACCAGCAATTGCTCCGTGAGATTGTTACTAGCATAGTCGCACCAATTTCAACTCTGTCATGTGGCATGTTACCTAGAAGCTGATCCTGCTTGTCGGGTTGTCTCTGAAAGGGATAACCCGGGGTGGAGGAAGCCAACGGGGTGGCCACAAAGTTCGTGGCTGGGGCAAGTCGATGCTTCCACTTAGGAGTTATTAGGTAGTTATTACCATTAAAATGTTTACTGTTACTACTATTATTAATTTCATTGTTGTCATTTTCTTCAACAGGACCTCTGCTGTCTTCAAGGTGTCAGTGTTCAGCCGCAACCACCACCACGTGCTGTAGCAGTGTAGAAAAGGGATCAGCTAGCCCATTATATGGCTAGAATTATGTAAATGTATTCCAGCAATATGTCCTCCATTTAAGTAAATGGGGACAGTACAGTAAATAGGTAGTACAGTGGTTAGCTTTCGGGCATGCAAACCTAGGGTCCTGGGTTCGAGTCCCGATATCCGCTGACCCCTTTTCTTTCTTTGGTATTATCGCCGAGTGGCCAAAGATTACCCAAATTGCTGCCATACTGTTTTTAGACGGGACTTACAATGCCACAGGTTGTGATGTAGCAAAAAAAAAAATCCTCTAACATTCACAGCATCTTTTCCACTATTGTACATCCTTCTTGTAAACTCAGTTTCACCCAGTCTTTTTAGGTGTCCAAATCATCTGAGTATTTATATCAAATTATTATTGTAATTTACTTTTTAAAAAATGTATGTTCTTAGGTAAATATTTTGTACATGGTAGAAAAACAAGAAAATCTATTGAGATTTGTAAATACAATAAATTAGATTGTCTTAGCTTAGAAACATAAGCATTCAAAACATAAACCTTTATACATTAATGAATACAAATATGTGCAAAAGTATGAACATGATTTATATAAAAAATATATGCAAATGTTTGGGAGACTGCACTGTGAAAACATTAAAAATTAAATTAATTGAGTAATTTCCTATCAAGTTTGTTCTTTTATGTCTGTGTGTGTTTGTCTCAGCTTGTCAAGAATATGTTGTAGTTACGTTTGTAAACTGTAAATTGTGAAAGAACCTGTAGAGTATGTGAACGAAAGAGGTGAGAGGAGCAGTAGCAACGAAGAATTGCAAGGATA
>JAPQNM010000026.1:3715529-3725982 GCA_029783475.1 Metacarcinus magister
GTACACATCTTTATTTATGGCAGACCCATCTTCATTCTATCGCGTTTAGCAAGCGACTCTGCGACTGTAGTGATATCTGACCACCATCATCTCTTCAACATTCTGCCAACAACAGTACAACATTTCTATTCCCGTAGCATGCACAGAAGCGATGAAGCCAGTTACGGACGGATGCCTGCTAGTATACCAAAGCGGCAGTGGCGCACACTTGTGGCTACATTTGAAATCTTTCATATAAAACAATGCTTTATAGTGAGTGGCGGCCACTGTGGGTGTCCGCCACAAGTTGCGGAAGTGAGACACCAAAATACTAGTTGCCCGGAATTTGTCTGGTTGGAAAACTGCAGTGGCCTCGTATGAAAGGCTCCATTGGATAGTATGGGAGGACACTATTGTCCGACACCGGTAGCGGACACCAGTGTCCTCGTGTGAAAGGGGAGTATGACCCTCTTCGAAACATCATGTTGATGTTGGGCATTGGCTAAGTCCTGAAGGATAAAATTCATTATAACAGGGGACTGTTCTGCCACAATCCCTACGGCTACATTCCTAGATAGGGCGTCCGCTACTACATTGGCTTGCCTGGGAAGATGCTGAAAAACTGGATTGAATTCCTGTACTGTCTACCTAGTTAGACATGCCGACAAGTTTTTTTTCCCTTTAAGAGTACGGTGACAGCTGCATGGTCTGTATATATTGTTATAGGATAACCTATAATAATATCCCTAAAATGTTTAAGTGCCCAGATAACATCGGTAGTCTCCTGATGAGTGACTGAATAGTTCATCTCAGTGGAGTTTAAAGTTCTACTCACACACGCTATAGCGCAGCTTTTATCGCGGGCGTCTTCTTGCATTAAGACCTTGAGTGGAGGCATCCGTGAATAAAATAAATGGATCCTTGTAATTAGGAAACGCTAAAACAGGAGCATTGCTTAGGGCTACTTTTAATCTTGAAAACTTTTTTTTTATTTGTGCAGCATTCAAATGAAAAGGTACATCATTCTTTAACAGTTGGGTTAATTGATATGCCATGGTTGCAAAACCTTTTATGAAAGGTCTATAGTATCCACACAACCCATGGAAAGAACGTACATTATCTGCACACTGGGGTTGAGTGAACCTTTTAACTGCAAGTATTTTATCATCCATTGTGTGAATTCTGTGTCTGTCGACGATATGGCCCAAAAATGTAATTTTACTTTTAAGAAATTCACATTTAGATAGTTTTATTTTAAGACCGGTGCCCTTAAGCTTGAGGAGCACGGTTTTTAAAGCTAGCTAAGTGAGACTCCGGGTCTTTGCTACAAATTGTAGCATCATCCAAATATACATAAACGTGTTTGCTTAATATGGATGGTGCAGCGGAAAATCAATTATTAATAATCCCTGGAAAGTAATTGGAGCTGAGTAATTGGAGACATTCATAATGACCTGAGGGGTACTAAATGCTGTGACCTCCTTAGTCATGGGCACCTGGCAATAGCCACTTGTATGATCGAGGCTACCAAAAATTGTAATACCTTGTCTGAGTTATCAACAAGTCACTTAGGACAGGAAGAGGATACCTATCGTCCTCAGTTACTTGATTTATCCCACTAAAATATATGATAGGCTTATAGATTGCATCCTTATTAGGTACAAGGAATAAGGGTGAGTCCCACGGTGAACGGGAATGTTGTATAGCACCTTGATCCAACATTTCTTTAATTAATATGATTATCTACTATTTCCATGTTGATGTGGGGTTATCGATAAGCCGGCACACAGATGGGTTGGGTTCCTGGTTTTAATTTTATGTGGTGTTCCGTGAAATCAGTAGCACCAAAAGTTTCTCCGGGTAAGCCAATAACATCACGATAATGGATTAAAAGTTCCAACAGTGAGTGCCGTAACTAGGGATAGTCTGCTACAAGAACACACGATTCTAAAGTTGGTACAGAAGCCGTGTTATTTACGCTTGTGTTTCGAGAAACAGGTGAGGCACGAAGCAGGGAACTCTAATTGTTCCACAAGTCGGTCAAAAACTAATGCTTTAGTTAGTAGTAAGACTACTTTTTTAAGTTTGATCAGACCGCCGGTGGTATTTACCACAACTAGCCTTTTTATATGACTAGGACCTTCCAGGCAAATATCACAACCTACGGTGGCTTTTGTAACTGACACGGGAATGTGCATCACGGTGGGGAGTTTCATGGTCCCCTATTACCGTGGCATTGACAGAGTCCAATTATCGTTGGGATCATGTTGTGACGTTTGTAATTTAAATGGAGTTCTATCTCTGATAAGTTAAGATACCTCAGTAGTAACCGTGTGATTGGACACAGTGTGAGCTTGATAAGTGCCTACTTTATTTTTACAATTAGTTTCCCACCAGAAGCAAGGCACATGGGTTGAAGCATGGCCTGAAAACTTTTATTTTGGTACCTAATCATGTGACTAATAGGATGAATCACCATATTGTTTGACTTCATCGACATTAAAATTAGTAACCCGTCTGTAGGTAACGAGAAGTTAGACGCGACGTAAAAGTTCAAACGAATTATTAAGTTCCCTTTCCTAGGGAGATGGGGAGGCGAACAATATATAAACTATTAAAAGGTCCGCTATTAACACCCATTAAGTTAAGGTCATTTGGGCAAAGAGGTAATCGGCTTCCACGAAAAGCGCGCTTTAGTGCATATCATGCTTTATCAGAGAGCATATTAATTGCAGCGCCGGTGTCAACGGCCAACGATGCCTTTAATCTACCCATTTAAGTTGATAAAGCCATTATATTGGCTTGACTGCAAGCTGCTACTATAGACACATAAACGACATCATGGTAGTCTTTTTGTTTTTGTTTTCTCTGCTCATTAACCTGGTCTGTATTGGTCAGGAAGCGCGGCTTCCCGCGCTGGCTTATTATAACCGAGTCCCTTGTTTCTCGTGGACTGGTTGTCCCACAAAAAGTTTTGCAATTTAAGAACTGTTAAACATTCCTCAGTCGAATGTGAGTTATTTTTTGTAAGGGACACAAAAGGGGCGTTGATCGCCACGGGTGATCAACGTCCCTTTTATGTCCCTCACATTACTGCCAATCTTGCAGCAACATATCGGGGAGACAGTGGCCTAGTGGCTAGCGTGCGGACAAGACGAGCTCAGACTCCCGAGTTCGAGTACCGCGACGAGCTGGCCATTTTTCTTTGAATAACCGCTGAGTGGCCAAAGATCACCCACATGCTGCTATCACAAACTGGTACTGCAATGTGAAATGCAACGAGGAGCTTCCGCGGGCAGCATGAGCCTCTCAACAAGAAACAAGGCTTCACTTAAAGAATCAAACTTACGCTTATAACGGGTGGAGGCCAACCATTTAACGCCTCCATCTACCCTATCGGCGGCATAGGTTCATGACATAAAACGAAAAAAACATAAACACTTTTCAAATCCCCCATATTCAATAACAACTTACTTGAAAGCAGTATAAATATCTGAACCTCTTGTACTATCATTCAGGGGTTGCATCTTGATTACCTCTTTATGTACCACGAAATCCTCATCTACAGTACGAATGAATATGAGCAACTGGCTTATGTCACTGATGTCTGTACTCTCTTCTTAAGCCAATGAAAAGTACCTGCAGTGTTTCATTATATCGTGTCTGTGTGTGTGTGTGTGTGTGTGTGTGTGTGTGTGTGTGTGTGTGTGTGTGTGTGTGTGTGTGTGTGTGTGTGTGAAATATTGGCTTCACTTGAACAAAAGGAAAAAACAGTTGCTTATATGGTATTTATTTAACACAACAATTCTACCACAAATACTTTCATTGTATTTTCTAGAGATGCTATAAATACAAAACTTTTATTGGAATGATTTTTTTTTTACTTTTTAATGTTTTCTTATGTCACCAGATTCCAAAATGAAGTCCCCAAGACTATTCTTGTTGGTATGTCTAACTCTCCTTCCTGCTGACAGTTGGCTATACATCGGGAGTACCACGCATAGCGCAAAGACCATTGATCACCAGGAACACTCCATTTTCCCAACACCAACTCATAGAAATTTTACCAAAAACTACAACACAACGGTAACCAGGAAGAGAAGATATATCCCAACATTTGTGTCGTTCTCTGAGCGAAACCCGGATGACTTTTCATGGAAGGATTGCCAGGTCCTGACAACATTGCTGTTGAGCATCGTTAGAGCCGAGCTGTCGCAATGTATCCTCGGGATAGTGTGGGATTCTGTCTTCGCTGGATCTGGAATTATTAACAGTCTTTCCCTTCTCCCCAATGTAAAACAGGTATGGCACATAAATGCATAGACATAATTCCTTATCTTTTCAACATGATTAATTTTGAGGTTTTTTGTTTTAGTCAGGATGCATGAACATAACTACATGGTAGGTGTGAATTCATGTATATAATTAATAACAAAAGGTTATTGCACTAAATATTTTTTTTAACTGACAGGAAGTTGTATCACAAGTTGCTTTGCAATATATTTTCTAGACTGTAGGAGACGGGGAAGTGGGCAAGCTACTATGGCAGGCAAAGCAATGCCGGGGCTATGTCTTACTGCTGACTGAACCCACCTCATTGCTGGACCAGGCTGAGTATGCACCACACGATGCCTGGGACTACTCTGGCAGGTAAGGCCACGAACAAATATAGCCGAAACTTTCTTTTCTATTAACACAATGAGATGACTTTCATAATTAACTGTTACATGACATTTGTGATAAAATAAAGCTAATTCTGTTGCACAGCCTTCTACTACATTTCGTCTCGGCTGTTCTCATTAGAGATCGTTATATCAGGTCATCCGTCTCCGTCTCACCTTGGAATTTGCATCTTCATCATGCACATCAGTCACATGAATGTCTCCGTCATTGCATCCATAAATGTTTAATAGTCCTCCTCTGCGGCAACTGACGGCTCCATCTTCAGCATCGTTCAGCCTATGCACATGCCAAAACTATATCAATCAATCATTGGGGGCATACGCCAAGAGGCGCGTCGCCTCACTAACCCTCCAACGCCAGCTCTGGCGATCACCCCGTACAAGTCCCCATGCAAGCCCCCTTCCAATACCAATTAAGTCCCAGCAGGAAGCATCGACTTGCCCCAGCCACGAACTTTGTGGGCGCCTACTTGGCCTCCTCCACTCCATGTTATCTCATTCATAAATAACCCGAGAAGCGGGATCAGCATTTGGGTAACGTGCCACATCTCCATATAGCCGGAGTTGACGTTGGCGGACTATGCTGGTAATAGGCCTTGATTCAGTCTCACGGAACAATCGCTGATTTGACATTCCAACGATACCCTATGATATTGCGTAGGCATTTATTACCAAAGACACCAATTTGCTACTTCAGATCGGTGTTCAGTGGCCATGTCTCACAGCCATACAGTGATTTGAAGATTCGAATCTTTGTCCGTCTGCACAGGTACCGATAACACCAGATACTAGTGCTGAGCGAGTCCATAACACCATGGACCAAGCCAATCCACCATATGACTTCTTAACGTGACCCACCATTGTTATGGACCACGATAAAAAGGTATTTGAAGCTGTCCAATATATCGATGTCCTCGCTACACGCATGAATAAACTGTACTGTTTCATCTAGCAAGCCTCAAACACCTGAACCTTAGTCTTGGGCCAGGAGACCTGAAGTCCCATAGGCTTCGCCTCTTCATGCAGTGCTTCGAGAACCATCACCAGAACCTCCAATGAATCAGCAAAGATTACTGCATCATCGGCAAAAACAAGATCAGTGATCTTGGTCGTGCCGACAGATGCTCCACGGTGACTTTGGTCCACAACTCTGCCCAGTATCCAGTCCATACAAGTATTGAAAAGTGATGGAGCAAGGACTCATTCCTGTATCACTCCCGTATGCACAAGAAAGAAGCTGGACACGCCCCCGCAACACTTCACAACACTTTCAGTCCCGGAGTACAGGCCAGGAATCCCACGGAGGCGCAGAAAATCTCAGAGTGCCTCACGATGCACTAAATAAAACGCCTTTTTGAGATCGACATAGGCTGCGAGCATCCCCTGTCGAAACTCACGTCGGCGTTCGACCAGTACGCGAAGCGCTACGATACGGTCAGCTGTTGACTTACCAGGTGTGAACCCTGACTGTTCAGGTCTCTGATATTTCAGCAAATGACTGCGAACTCGCATCAATAGCAGATAGGCAAGCACCTTGCCTGGTACACTAAGCAGCTTTATCCTGCGGTAGTTGTTGCAATCCTGACGATCCCCTTTACCTTTCCAGATAGGGACGACTAATCCCCTTTTCCAGTCAGGAGGAATGGTACCTGAATGCCATACAACAGTCAAGACAGCATGCAACCCACGGATCATGGCCTTGTCTTCAGCTTTGAGCAACTCTGCATTGATGTTACAAATGCCAGCTGTCTTTGTACCCCTCAACTTTGCCACAGCCTCTTTGACTTCATCAATAGAGGGTGCAGTTTCGTTAATGGGCGGATCGGTATTCATCACCTGTAACCCAGTGGTTTGAAGCCGTCAGCTTGGAGGGTTAACCTTGAACAACTGCTCAAAGTATTCAGCCCAACGAGCCATCTGCTCATCTGCATCTGATACGAGGTAACCATCTGCTGCTCGGATAGCACAAACCCGAGATGTAGACTTGGAGTTGAGCTTTTTCAAGGCTCGATACGCAGGTTTAAGGTCATTAGCATTGAAATGACCCTCAACATCCTCAGCGAGACTTTTGAATTATCTCTCCTTGTCTCTCCTCAGAAGAGTTCTAGTCCTGCGAGACAGAGCCCTGTACTGGTCACGACTCCCAGCCAGTCTAGCAGCGCGACTCTTATATATGCTGTCCAATGTCTCCGCCGACGCGAAACCACCCCGTGACCTTGAGGGCCCTCCAAACATACCCTCTGGCAGCCTCAAGAGTTTCACGTTTGAAGGTATCCTACAGTTCTACAGGGTTCTCTAGGGCGTCGAGCACTTTAAACCGATTTGAGACTGTCACTGAATACTCATCAGCCCATGACGAGTCCTTCAGTTTCTCAAGATGGAAGACATTGTGATCACATCTTGATATTTTTCTGGACATGACATGAAGCTTGAGTGTTGCAACAACAAGCCTGTTGTCAGTTGCAAAGAACTTGGCACTCCGGTAAACCCTGCAGTTCTGGAGGATCCTCCAACGCGTACTAACGAGGATGTGATCAATCTCCTTAGCTACTCCTCCGGCATTACTAAACCAAGTCCAGCAGTGCAGATCTGGTATTTGATACCAGGAAAATGCAATTCTCAATTTTCTGAATTCTGCAAAATTCAGAAGGAAAGAGTTGTTGGTGTTCCTGGTACCAGAGCCATGGGGACCAACACATAACTCGTAGCCAGCTCTCTCAGTGCCAGTGATAGGATTGAAGTCACCGAAGACAATGAGTGTGTCGTGGCGGGGGCACTGATTCAGAACAGAGTTAAGTTTAGCGTAGAAAATCTCTTTCACGTCAGACCAACACAGCTCGGTAGGAGGGTATACTGCAATATATATATATATATATATATATATATATATATATATATATATATATATATATATATATATATATATATATATATATATATATATATATATATATATACATATATATATACTATATATATATATACATATATATATATATATATATATATATATATATATATATATATATATATATATATATATATATATATATACATTTATATATACATTTATATATATATATATATATATATATATATATATATATATATATATATATATATATATGATTCCCCGTGTCCTCTCTTCCAGGTTCCCTTAGTGTTTCATTTACACAAGAAAGCAGCTGCAGCTTGCCCTCTAAAGACAACTTCTTCTACTACCTACATAACATTACTACACCTTACACTTTTACACTCTCTGCAAATCAAAATGTAAAATGGCTCTACGACACCCAGCCTCTAAGTCCCCATTTGGGGAGGGAACCATAAAAGTCCCCAGGTTGGACTGCCCCTTTGCTGACGACCTCGGGTGTCTTGACACTTCCTCTAATACTTTTACTCTCGATTGTTGCAACATTCATGACCTTAGATCTAATTTCCAATCTTTGGAACACCATCTCTCCTCCACTAAACCTCATCTTTTCTTCCTAACTGAAACACAGTTGTCTGTGAATACTGACAGCAGTCCCTTCTCTGTTCCCTTCTACTTTCTCTATCCTCATTTTCAATCCAAAGCTGGCTGTTGCCCATATGTGCGTAACGACATTACTTGCTCTCGTGCCCACAATCTTGAATCTTCAGAATTTTCTACCATCTAGCTGAGACTTCAATGTCACTCTCTAATTAATTCATCTGTGCTGTATATCTCTCACCCAATTCCTCTGACTATGTAAAATTTCTTGACTATTTGACTTTCAAAGTGAAGTACATCCTATCTCACTTTTCTTATGCTGAGATCTCCATTTTAGGGGATTTCAATGTTCACCACCAGCTTTGGCTTTCATCTTCTTTCACTGACCAACCTGATGAACAAACCTTCAAATTTGCTACCCTTCATGACCTAGAGCAGCTAGTGTAGTTCCCTACCCGTATCTCTGACCGCCTTGGGGAGACTCCCAACATTCTTGATTTTTTCCTAACTTCCAACCCTTCAGCTTACTCTGTTAAACTTTCCTCTCCGTTGGGTTCCTCCGATCACAATCTTATTTCCGTTACCTGTTCCATCACTCAAGTGCAGCTTCAGGACCCGCCTAAGCGGAGGTACTTCCGGCATTTCAATTCTGCCAAGTGAGAGGACCTTAGGCAGTACTATTCTCATTTTCCTTGGGATGATTATTGCTTCCATGTCAGAGATCCTGCATTTTGTGCCGAGCGCATAACAGAGATGATTATCTCTGCAATGGAGCTATACATTCCTCATATTTTCTCTAATACTAAAGCTAAAAAGCCCTGGTTTATCTCTTCTTGTTCTCGTGCTGTCAATGATAGAGTGGCGGTTCACAAACGGTACCGTAGCCATCCATCTGCTGAAACTCATGCCCTATATATTTTTGTTCGTAATCATGCCAAATCTATTCTCCAACTTACTAAAAACTTTTTCGTCAATAGAAAATGTCAAAGTCTTTCCAACTCAAACTCTTCTTATGATTCTGGCATCTAGCCAATAATATCTTTAACAATTTTTTTTCTTCATCTTTCCCTACTTTACTTCAACCAGATGGCCCCACGGCCGTCTCTTTCTTTCTCTCTTCGCTCAAACCTTTGCTAGCAACTCTACTTTGGATGATACTGGGCATATTCCTCCTACTCCTCCACCCTCTGACTACTTCATCCCTAAAATTTAAATTCTTTTTTCATGACGTTTCCCAGGCCCTCTCTGGCCTTGATTCTCGGAAGGCTTACGGTCCGGATGGAGTCAATCCTATTGTTCTCAAAAACTGTACTTCCGAACTCGCTCGCTGCCTGGTCAAACTCTTTCGTGTGTTTCTCTACTGCCCTATCTACTCCTATGCTGATGACGCCATCTTGCATTTTTCAACGTCGTACAACAAACGCCCAATCCAACAAGAATCAAATGACTCAAGACGAGATGCTATAAGACGCTTATCTTCTGATCTTTCACTAGTTTCTAATTGGAGCAGAGCAAACCTGGTTTTCTTCAATGCCTCAAAAATTTAATTTCTACAACTATCTACTCGACATAACCTTCCAGATAACTATCTCCTCCTCTTCAATGACACTCAACTTCCCCTCTCCTCCACATTAAACACCTTCGGTCTATCCTTTACTAAAAATCTAAACTGGCAATTTCATATCCCTATTCTTGCTAAATCAGCTTCCAAGAAGTTTGGTGTCCAATGAAGTCTGCGTCCATTTGTCTCTCCCTCTCAGCTGCTTGCTCTGTACAGGGGCCTTATCAGCCCATGTATGGAGTATGGCTCTCATGTGTGAGGGAGCTCATCTCATGCAGCACTACTAAACAGGGTGGAGTCTTAAGCTATTCGTCTAATCAGCTCTCCTCTAACTGACTGTCTTGATTCTTTAAGTCACCGACGCAATATTGGATCATTATCTATCTTCTACTGCTATTTTCATGCTGAATGCTCTTCTGAACCTGCTAACTGCATGCCTACCCCCCACCCTAAACCTCGCTTCACAAGACTTTGTACTTTATCTCATCCCTATTCTCTCCATCTTCCTAATGCAAGAGTTAACCTATATCTTCACTCTTTCATCCCTTATACTGGTAAACTCTGGAACTCTCTTCCTTTGTCTGTTTTTCCACCTGCCTATGACTTAATCTCTTTCAAAAGAGGAGTGTCAAGACACCTCTCACACTAAATTGTACTTGCCCCCATGTCTATATTTCTCCTACTGTCCTATTTACAGTGTCTTGCGAGAAGCTGGATTTTTTTTTACTTATTTTTGTTTTCCCTTAGCCAGTGCCTTTT
>JAPQNM010000026.1:3726082-3741082 GCA_029783475.1 Metacarcinus magister
TGATCACTCAGTTCGTGTAGAAGCTTTTCGTTTGAGTAGCGCATGACGTCACGAGAAAAGATGAACCCCTTACACTGGTTGAGAGTACACGCCACCTGCGTTCCAGGGACAGAGGAGATCGCTCTGAGGCGAGCACTCTCTTCCAGGGACGACACCTCCACTAGGAGACTACCATCCCTTTGGGAGGAGACCTTAGGCTTGCGTCCACAAACTTTAATGAGTGTTCGATGTACGTCAAATATGTCAAGATCCATAACCGACACACCATCAAGAGACTTGATAACAAGGAACTGTTCGTAATATGCCGGCTCGAAAGTACCTGGTAGAGTCTGAATGAGAGGGCCTGAAAAGCCCTTCTGTGCGTTAACGCGTCTTTGTTTTCTAGGCTTATAATTAATTATTTCTCGGTTCGAATCTGTAGAATTCGAAGCGGAGGGGACAGTGGTCCCAGTTGCACCACCCGTGGCCCGGAAAGGCTCAAGGGTGGCGATAAGGGAAGATCGAGAAGAAGAAGCCGGGGACGAGCGGACGTCGGGGAGAGAGCTTGGTCGCGAGAGTGGTGGTGAAGATGCCATAAAATATTAAGAAAACATTCGCTTCCTCACCTCCCCACCCACCACGGAGCCCAACAAGGGAGGGATGTATGTTGAGGCACGACGGCTCCCAACAGCCCTAGGGGTAGTGGGGGAAGTATACGCAGTCACTGCCTGAAGTGAGGTGGCAGCCGCAGGACCGTTGCGGTGCCCACCAGACAGCAGCCGCTTGACCCTAGCCAACGCATGACCAGCCGATTGATCCAGCGGGGCCACACTGGACCACCTGTCTTACCCCAACTCCCCCACCATAGAAGTGTGTTGTCCACCGCAGGGAGCTACCTCCTGCCCCGCGGTGGACTCAACTCCCAGATGAGGGAGCGCGGGGAGTATACAGGACGCCACGCACGGCAAACACGCTGGGAGGCTTAGTCCTGCCCTAGATGTAGACGGGTAAGGACGAACAACATCACCGGTAGGCCCCCTCTACCAGTGATGAAGGGGAGTGCTTGGTCCACGAGGCCGACGGACACCAACCCTACAGAGACGGACAGGGCCCCGCAAGAGACCACGCTTCAAGCCCCGCCACCACATCAAGGTGACTCCCCACGGGGGGGGGGCATATTCCTGAAGTCTGGAACGCTACGTCCGCGGACGAAATTAGAGCCAATCACAGCAACTGCTCAGCCGAGGCAAGTATTGCCAACGTTGAGAACAGATTACAGACGGCGAGCCTTGCACTCTTACTTATCCTTATACTTGATAATTGTGTGTTATAGTTGTTATAACATAACATAACATTGATGTTGTGTTATGTTAGGATATGTTATATTATGGTAGTGTGTTATGGTAGGTAATCTGGTTACAACACTTGCTGTTCTCATTTTATTCGGTGCCAATACTTAAGTTGTATAGACGCACTAAAACATTGGTATTCACTACCATAACACACAATTATCAAATATAGAGCTCTCTCTCTCTCTTTCTTATTTAAATTTAATATATTGGTGACAGTCATGTACTAAAATCCTGGTTGGGACACCAAGGACTATCTATAGAGCTCCTGCAGTGACGTCACGACCTTGAGCCAGGATGTCAACAACCGCCATGTATGTAGGCTAGTTACTGTCATAGTGAATATTTATTTGCATTACATTTGTGTATATAGACACTGTCATAGTGAATAGTTATTTGCATTACGGTTGTATATATATATATATATATATATATATATATATATATATATATATATATATATATATATATATATATATATACTGTCATAGTGAATAGTTGTTTGCATTACAGTCGTGTATATAGACACTGTAAAGACTCCATACTATACTATTGGGATCGTGGGTATAGCCTTTGTATCGGCACCCTTGCAAACCTCGCCGAGGCAGGTGCCAGGTCACCACCACAGGAGGCAGGTCACAACCCCTGGCAAATATATGGTACCCATTCACTGCTGGGTGGACAGGGGCATGGGTGTAAGGAGACCGCCCAACGTTTTCCACTCCGCCCGGGAAATGGTTATTTGCATTACAGTTGTAGAGTTTTTGCTGGAGTGTTCACACAAGGATAAACAGGTGCAATATGGACGTTGTGGTGATTTATTTTGGAGTACAGTCACACATACGTACACAGGGTGGCGGAAGCGGCCGTGTTGTCTGTGCGTCTGTATGCGAGCGTGGCTGTGCCTCTACTAACTTCTACCCACCTTGACCGAGTCCGGGAGGAGTTCTACGGTGGGTCATGGGATTAGCCAGGTGTCAGGTGAGGTGAGGTTAATCTCGACCTCAGCCGCGGTCTCGAGGGAAGTAATTATAGGCTCAGGCTCTGGGTATGTCGTCAGGTCACAACGGCTATGTGTGTGTGTGTGTGTGTGTGTGTGTGTGTGTGTGTGTGTGCACGACACAGTCGTATATATAGACACTGTCATAGTGAATAGTTATTTGCATTACAGTGGTGTATATAGACACTGTCATAGTGAATAGATTTTTTGCATTATGGTCGTGTATATAGACACTTCCGATTTGCGACGGGAACAACTTTCAAATTCATTTAAATCACATCAAAATCTTCGCAAAACGTCTTTAACGTCTAAACGAAGTTTTGTTGTGTTGGTTGGGTTAGGTTAAATTAGGGTATAGATTAGGAAGTCGACCCAGTCTGTTTTTTGGACAAAGAAGTTTTTTCTGATAAATTTTGATGTGTTTTTAATTAATCTGATGTTTGTTTGTTATACCATACATTTTTTTTCCCAAGATAAAAATTGCCACAAAAAAGTCAGATTTATTCATAGCCATCAAAATCACTAATAGAAAAATGTATTTAAGTAATCCTAAGCAAACCTAATTAAACCTAACCTAACCTTAGCAAACCTAATTAAACCTAACCTAACCTTAGCAAACTTAATTAACTCTAACCTAACCTAAACAAACCAAATTAAACCTAATCTAACCTATTGGATCGTCTTACGAATCCTTACCTAGTTTAGATTTGGTTTGGTTACGTTAGGTTAAGTTAGGTTTAATTAGGTTTGCTTAGATTAGGTTAGGTTTAGATAGGTTTAAATTAAGTCTATATACACGACCATAATGAAAATAACTATTCACTATGGCAGTGTTTATATACACGACTGTAATGCAAATAACTATTTACTATGACAGTGTCTATATACACGACCGTAATGCAAATAACTATTTTATAGGACAGTGTCTATTTACACGTCCATAATGCAAATAAAAATTCACTATGACAGTGTCTATATACACGACTGTAATGCAAATAAATATTCACTATGAGTGTCTATATACACGACTATAATGCAAATAACTAGTCACTATGACAGTGTCTATATAAACGACTGTAATGCAAATAACTATTCCCGGGCGGAGTGGAAAACGTTGGGCGGTTTTCCTTACACCCATGCCCCTGTCCAGTCAGCAGTGAAAGGGTACCGGATATTAGCCAGGGGTTATGACCTGTCTTCTCGGATGGTGACCTGGAACCTGCCTCGGTGAGGTGTGCAAGGGTGCCGATAGTCCGATATAAAGGCTATACCCACGATTCCAACAGTATAGTATGGGATCAGTACAGTCTATATACACGACTGTAATGCAAATAACTATTCTATATGACAGTATCTATATACACGGCCGTAATGCGAATAACTATTCACTATGACAGTGTCTATATACACGACTGTAATGCAAATAAATATTTACTATGACAGTGACTAGCCTACAAACATGGCGGTTGTTTACATTCTGGCTCTGAGTGTGACATCAGGTGCAGGAGCTCTATAGGGAAAAATAAGTGTGCAAGGTTTGCCGTCTGTAATCTGTTGTCAACGTTGGCAATACTTGCTTCGGCTCAGCTCGCGCTGTGATTGGCTCTAATTTCGTCCGCGGACGTAGCGTTCCAGACTTCAGGAATATGCACCCGGTAAAATGAACTGGGCTACATTTTTGGTCACAGAGAGTATGTCGGTTGGGTCACATTTTTTGCCACAAGGAGCTTTTCTTGATTCGCATCTAGTGGCGAATAAGTGAACAACTATTTCTTGTTATTAATAAACAACCATACGTTCATAGACTATAATGCTATAGACGGGCCCTGTATCTTATTCTTCAGATAATAGATAAAAGACGATGACACGGGGGTCATACACAGTCTGCCATTCCAGAAAATATTGGTTTCTAGGGAGTGATTTCTTAGATCATATGTGTATTTGGCGAAATATCTTTGCTCGTTTCATTGATAATTCTTAAGGAGAGGTCCTCAGGACGTTGATGCCAGGCGTAAGATGTTGTCTTATATTTGATTATAATTATTGAGGATTTCATAATATTTAGTAATTTCTTCAATTTAAAGAATATCTTATAAGAAACAGTGATGGATACTTTAATGCTACTTTTTTTTGTCATTTAGTACTTGATGAGACGAAAAACCCTGTTTAGCAAAGCTGTGTGGGTTGAATCCCCGAGACATGAGAACCATACTCCATACATAGACGGATAAAGCCACTGTACAGAGCAAACAGCTGGGAGGGAGAGAAACATGAACGCAGACACCATAGGACACCTAACTTCTTAAAAGCTGATTTAGCAGGAGTGTATATTATATATATATATATATATATATATATACATATATATATATATATATATATATATATATATATATTGTCAGGGCCGAGGTGACTACCAATTAATATTATATTTTTATAGAGTTGTGGGGAAGAAAAATCATGGAGTATGATACCCCGAATATATTTACACACACACAAATAGCAAATCATAGGCTAGAAGCCAAAATAAATCACCAACGACGAACTGCTCGTAAACAATTACCAGAGCAGGGGTATGACACCCAAATAACTCCCTGTACAGCTGTTTTGAGGGTGAGATGCGTGACAGATAAACTCGGCAACGTAGATTGCTCCTCAGACAGCAGGGAGGGTCGAATGGTGTAGGTACAGTTGAAGGGCACACTGGAAGGGAGCCCAAGTCTCCAGAAATGCCTTCGGAATGTTGAGAAACCAGCAGCAGGTGGTGAGGTGTTGTCAGTTGTGAGAGCTGAGGCGTTCTGTCCTTCTCCAAGCCGGTGGCGTGGAGCTTGGCTCGGTTAGACTACCCCCATACCCCTGGACAAGGGGGTGGGGTAGTGGCGGGGAAAGGTGGTGAACAAGCGCCGGCAGACGAGAGTGGTAGTTCAACCACTAATTAGGGGAAGACGAGGCAGGTGCAGTTCCTCACACATGCCCCCACTAAAACATCTGCTGCACAGCTGATGTCGAAGAACTGCAGCTGACCAGGAGACATAAACAAACTTATAATACTTGAGTGCAGGAAACAAAACTTGTAAAAGACTGGAGTGCAGGAAAACAAAATAAAGAAAAGCTATTGTCGGCTGAGAAGGTCGGCTCCAATGTTGTCCGTCCCGGCAACATGAACAACCCTAAATTTATAGGGTTGAAGACCTAAAGCCCATCGTAGAACTCTGTCATTTTTACCTTTGAATTTCTGAAGGTATATTAGAGGCTTGTGGTCTACTTCAAGGATAAATTCCTTACCTCGAAGATAGAAGTCAAACCTATGAATGCCGAATACGATGGTAGAGTATCGTCGTTCCCGATCAAGTAGTTTCCGGCTGGCGTAAGAGATGGGATGTGGACGATCATCATGGTACTGTAGGAGTACAGCACCTAATCCATAGTTTGAAGCATCGGTACGTAGGACGAAGGTCTGGCTGGGGTCCGGAAGACGCAGAATAGGTCCCGAAGTCAAGGCTTGCTTCAGCAGCTTGAACCGTTCAAGCAGATCTTCAGTCCACTGGAGGGGATCCCGTACCGGCTTCTTCAACAAGTCAGAGAGGGGGCCGGTAAGCTCAGAAACCTGAGGAATGAAAGCTTTATAAAATGATATCAAACCTAGGAAACTCCTGAGTAACTTCTTGGTGGTAGGAGGAGTCATGGAGGTGATGGCAGTCAACTTGCCAACTTGTGGTTAAGATGGTCGCGGGACAAAACAAATCCCAGATAGTTGATGGACTCTGCTCCAAACCGGCACTTTTTAAGTTTGACAGTCAGACCGTTTTGTTGTAGTCTATCTAAAACAGACTTGAGGGCAGAGATGTGATTGGGCCAATCAGATGAATACACAAAAATATTATCAAAATAAAAAGAAACATTGGCCAAGCCAGCAAGCACAATCCTCATTAAGCGAATATAAGTGGCACAGGCCGTAACAAGACCAAAAGGCATCCGAGTAAATTCCATCAGGCCCTTGTGAGTGGGAAACGCAGTGAAGCGTCGAGCTTTGGCAGAAAGTGGAACCTGGTAATATGCCTTACTCAAATCTAGCTCTGAGAAGAACTCAGCACCAACGAACATATGCAGCTCTGTCTCAATACTGCAGGATGGTTCAGCATGGAAAATAGTAATTGAGTTGAGTAACCTGTAATCAATTGCCATCCGATACGTACCGTCGGACTTCCTGACCATGATAACCGGAGAGCAGTGTGGAGAGGTTGAAGGTTGGATGATTCCTTGACTCAACAGTTGCTCAACCTCTTCCTGGTAGTAGTGCTGGAGATGGATTGGCACCGGGTAGATCTTCGCTTGTATTCTCTCCGTTGTAGTGAGGGTGATGTCGTGCTCGACAGTCTTGGTGCAGCCAGGTTGATCCGAAAAAGTAGACTGGTATGTGAGAAACAGGTCTTCAACCTGAGCAGACTGGTTCCAAGTGAGAGCATGATTAATGACAGGTTCTTCATCATTAGTTGGACTATCAGGTGTTAAAGAAAGCTCAGGTAAATCATCAATACCCTCATTCAAATAGGATGACTTACTCTTTTCCTCGGGCTCGCTTAAAGGTGAAATTTCGTCGAGGACTTGTAGCTGGTTAACTTGGGCCCGCCGGTGGTACTTCTTGAGGATATTGGCGTGGTAAAGTTTAGGTCCTCTTGGCATCTCGATCAAGTAGTCCACCTTACCCCATTTTTCCAAAACTTTGTGAGGGCCACTCCAAGCAACCAACAACTTTCTGGAGTCACTAGGCAGTAGTAACAATACCTCATCGCCTGGCTGGAATTGACGGTCTTGAGATCTTACGTCAAAGTAAGACTTATACCGGGCGATACTCACATCCGCGTGTTTGACAGCAAGCTGGGCGCATTCGGTCAGTTTCTCCCGTAGCTCGATGACGTAACGGAAGGTTGATCTCTCATCTTCTGGGATCCTACGGTTTTCCCAAAGGTCACGGAGCACCGAGAGGGGACCCCGCACTGACCTGCCATAGAGGAGTTCAAATGGAGAGAATCCAGTCCGGTCGTTAGGGATCTCTCTGAGGGCAAACAAAGTAGGGATCAAATATCGATGCCACTCCTTGGGCTTATCAGAGCACAGCTTCCGAAGGGCAGACTTCAGGGTACCGTGCAGCCGCTCAACTCGCCCGTTTCCGCTGGGGTGGAAAGGCGTGGTGAAGATGGGTTTTACTCCCAGTAGTTTGTGTAGCTCTGCCATAAGCTGGGAAGTAAATTGAGTCCCACGGTCGGAAAGTATTTCCCTGGGGATTCCCACTTTGGCGAAGATGGTTAGCAGAGCTTCAGATACAGATATGGTGTCAATATCTTTAAGAGGCATGGCTTCTGGAAACCCAGTGGAGAAATCAATTAGAGTGACAATGTAACGGTGTCCTTCAGAAGATGGTGGAGACAAGGGACCTACCAAGTCAATGGCAACTCTGGAGAAGGGTTCAGTTACGACAGGTAACGGTTGAAGAGGTACTGGACGTACCCTACCCTTAGCCGACATACGTTGACACTTGTCGCAGGAACGGCAATGTAGAGGCTGGAGTGGAGTAGCAAGTAGAGGGGAGATTTTCTTAGCGTTGTTGTTGGAAGAGACCTTAGGATAGGCGTTGTGGGCGGATGCCCACCCATCCGCTAGTTGTATTGCGTCCTTCAGCTTGGTAGGCCTTCTTTCCTTGATGAATAGGCGTATTTCTGCTGATAAGGAGGACAAAAATTGGTCAAAGATGATAAACTCCCTTAAATCAGCATAAACATTGGCCACAGAGGAAGACTCAACCCAAGAATCAAACATCCTCGATAACTGGGTAACAAACTGATGGTAGTTCTGTCCTACTCTAATCTTGTTTGACCTGAAATCCACTCGGTAGCCATCTGGAGTTTTACTGAAGCCTGTTAACAAGGCTTGCTTCAGTAACTCGTAATCCTCAGTGGTGGATGACGGAAGGGACGTGTAGAGTTCGGCAGCTTTACGAGTAAGGAGGCAACCCAGACGAACGGCAAAGGTATCTCTGGGTAAAACCAGCATCTCGACCACACGCTCAAACCTAGTTAAATAGGTGGCAATGTCCTCTTCATCTTTGTATGGTGGTAGACTAGGTCTGGAAACAGGATCATGTGATGGTAGGACTGAGGGCTTACCTTTAGCTGCAATTTCTGCCAGCTTGATCTCTTTCTCCTCTTTCCTTCTCAGCTTGTCTTTCTTCTCTTTCCGCTTGTCTTTTTTCTCTTTCCTTCTCAGCTTGTCTTTGTCTTTCTTCTCTCTCAGCTTGTCTTTCTTCCCTTTCGTTTTTCTGTTGTTCAAGGATCCACTGGCCAATTTCCTTGCCCTGCAGACCGAGGGCTTAACCCTGCTCCTTCAGTTCTTGAAAGGAAGACATGGAGAAGACCACACAGAGAACACAATACAAAAACAAAAAATTGGACAACACCTCACGTGCAAAATCTGGCAAAAGCAAGAGTTTGACGGCAGTCAAAACACTCATAACATTACTCCCGGGCCTGAGGCAGCAACGGCGCGCAGCAGCGACTTAGATAACAACCCACAATCTGTAAAATGATAATAAATAATTGGTAGTTCTTATCCTGGCGAGTTCGCCAATATGTCAGGGCCGAGGTGACTACCAATTAATATTATCTTTTTATAGAGTTGTGGGGAAGAAAAATCATGGAGTATGATACCCCGAATATATTTACACACACACAAATAGCAAACATAGGCTAGAAGCCAAAATAAATCACCAACGGCGAACTGCTCGTAAACAATTACCAGAGCAGGGGTATGACACCCAAATAACTCCCTGTACAGCTGTTTTGAGGGTGAGATGCGTGACAGCAAAACTCGGCAACGTAGATTGCTCCTCAGACAGCAGGGAGGGTCGAATGGTGTAGGTACAGTTGAAGGGCACACTGGAAGGGAGCCAAAGTCTCCAGAAAAACCTTCGGAATGTTGAGAAACCAGCAGCAGGTGGTGAGGTGTTGTCAGGTGTGAGAGCTGAGGCGTTTTGTCCTTCTCCAAGCCGGTGGCGTGGAGCTTGGCTCGGTTAGACTACCCCCATACCCCTGGACAAGGGAGTGGGGTAGTGGCGGGGAAAGGTGGTGAACAAGCGCCGGCAGACGAGAGTGGTAGTTCAACTACTAATTAGGGGAAGACGAGGCAGGTGCAGTTCCTCACACATATATATATATATATATATATATATATATATATATATATATATATATATATATATATGTATATATATAAATATATATATATATATATATATATATATATATATATATATATGAACTTGACAGTTTAGATTTTAAGTAAAGGCTAGACCGAGTGTGTTTAATGTGGAGGAGAGAGGAATTTGAGTGTCATTGAAGAAGAGGGGATAGTTATCTGGAAGGTTATGTCGAGTAGATAGTTGTCGAAATTGAGTTATTGAGGCATTGAATAGAACCAGGTTTGCTCTGCCCCAATCAGAAACTAGTGATAGATCAGAGGTTAGACGTCCTATAACATTTCACCTTGAATGACTTAATTCTTGTTGGGTGTGGCGTCTGTTGTACGACGTTAAAAAATGTAAGGTGGTGTCATCAGCATAAGAGTGGATAGTTCATTGAGTAAAATTTTTGAAATCATTGATAAATAATAGTAAGAGAGTGGGCGATAGGACAGGACCCTGAGGAACACCACTGTTGATAGTTTTAGTAGAAAATTAGTGATCTTCCACTACAGCAGCAATAGAACAGTCATCATGATTGTCAGCATACCCTGTAAAGAGGACAGTAGGAGAAATAGAAGCAAGGGTTAGAGCTACATTTTAACATTAGAGGTATGACCTATAAGATTAAAGTATGGCGCTTACTTTTTTTGCATTAACTCATTCAATTCAACCTCCAGGGGTGATCAGGGACACGACGAACAGCTACTCTACAAGCCTATACGTGTTGGCGGCCTTGGACCTGCTCAGCATGGCCCTATGGTTTCTGATGCCTGCAGCTCAAGCCAGGGACGCCAGAATGGAACTTCGGCGCAGGACATCTTGTGACGCTACCCGATCGTAAAGGCTAAAGTTACGACACACAGGCAGTTTTAGCGAATAGGGAGTCTCGGTTGAAGATCAATATGAGTCCTTTTACGGAACACAACGGAATACTTGGGCAAGGAAGGATAGATGTGCGTGATGGATATGAATTGAGAACAATTGTGAATACATGATTTGAATGCACGGCTTTGACGACCTGTGGAGGAGGTTCCAGCGCATCTAATACGAATCTTGGATCAAATGCAGGGACAGAGAGGGGCATGAACTATTAATAAAGTGGAACAAGTAAACCTCAGAACACTGATGCGGCTAAGACTCCCGCCCTTGGCCCCATTTGTACGAGTGTTGGGATATATAGATAGAAAGACATGTCTTAGTCTGGGACTGGATTTCCATAACAACAACACACACACACACACACACACACACACACACACACACACACACACACACACACACTCAGGCAAGCATGTTTACGCTTGTGCTAACGCTCACGTGCATACGTACACACACAAACACAGGCACAGGCACACACACACACACACACACACACACACACACACACACACACACACACACACACACACACACACACACACACACACACATACACACACACACACACATACACACACACACACACATACACACACACATCCACACACACACACACACACACACACAGACACAGTCTCTAGACTTGGTTGCGGGTGGACGTGTCGAACAAGCTCTCTGATACTTGTATAGGAAACAACACTCTACGACTATCATGGATCTTGACGCTGTTAAGGTGTTGTTGGAAGCTCACGAGCGTGCACTTAGATCTGCAATGGATGTTGTCATCGACCAACTGAAAGGAAGGATCCAGACTACCGAAGGCACAATCACCGATTTCATCAAGAGTTTGGAATTTTCCCAAGCAGAAATAATTGACCTCAAGAATCAAGTGAAAGTGCTTCAACAATCCAACACTGAGAAGCAAGTGGAAATTGACGATCTACGAACAATAGTAGTCGAACTCCAACAACGCGTAAACTACCAAGAAGACTACTCACGGAGGAACAACGTTCGTATCACAGGACTCCAAGAACATCAAGGAGGAGAGACATGGGAACAAACATCTGTTAATGTGAGTAAACTATTGAAGGAGACGCTTCAACTATCATCAATAACACTGGAGCGTGCACACCGTGTTGGTCCCTTCAATCCATCTTGGCCAAGAACGATAGTTGCCCGTTTTGAGAAATATGGAGACCGTGAAGCAGTCTCGAGAAATGCCAGAAAGCTCAATGGTTCAGGCATATACATCGACGACGATCTTTGCTCTACTTCACAAAAAGTAAAAAGGAACAAACTACTGCTCCTAAAACAAGCACGGCAGGAAGGGAAGATCGCGTACTTTAAATATACGAAGCTGATCATTAAGAACAAAGTGGCCCACCAGTCATCTGTTCCACGCAGTGCTTCACCCGGTGTTTCGTCTGTTGATGGTTCGGAGCCAACGAGTCGCGGTGTTGCCAATGGTGAAGCCGCGGCTGTGCGGGGCGCCGCGCCTCAGTCAGGCCGTACTTCTGTGGCAGGTGAGGGTGCTGCTGCAAGGCCTGCATCGCTGGAGCGTGAATCGGATGGTGCTGTTAGCACTGCTGAGGTGCTGCCAGCTAACCGTCCGGGGAGCTCGGTGGGTATGGATGAAGCAGTGATGGCGGATGTGCTTAGCAGTGTTGGACGCTCACTCAGGAAGAAGGATAAGAAATAGATACACTCAGGAAGAAAGACAAGATATAGATAAGTTACGTATAGTGACACTCATTTTCTATTATTGTTTGTACTTTCATTGTTAGTATTTTACGGTAATATGTATCATGCTATATATTACTTCTGTTTACTACTACTACTACTGCTACTACTACTATTTGCTACTATTGCTACTACTAGTGTCTACTACTATTAATATTGCTACTTCTGTTTACTACTACTACTACTACTACTACTACTACTACTACTACTACTACTACTACTACTACTACTGTTTACTATTACTATTACAATTTGTTTTTAACAAATATTACTACTGCTACTAATACTGCTGCTGCTACTACTACTACTATTACTACTAGTACTACTACTACTACTACTACTAATACTACTACTACTACTACTACTACTACTACTACTACTACTACTACTACTACTACTACTACTGTCTACCACTAAAACTACTATTACTACTACTTCTAATACTAACTATTACTACTACTACTGTACACCACTACTACTACCACTTTACCACTACTACTACTACTACTACCACCACTACTACTACTACTACTACTACTACTACTACTACTACTACTACTACTACTACTACTACTACTACTACTACTACTGTTAACTACAAATGCTACTACTACTACTACTACTGTTAACTACAAATGCTACTACTACTACTACTACTACTACTGTTAACTACAAATACAAATATTACTACTACTACTACTACTGTTAATTACAAATGCTACTACTACTTCTACTACTACTATTACTACTACTACTACTACTACTACTACTACTACTACTACTACTACTACTACTACTACTACTACTACTACTACTACTACTACTACTTCTATTACTACTACTACTACTACTACTACTACTACTACTACTGTTACTACTGCTACTACTGCTACTACTACTACTACTACTACTACTACTGTTGCTACTACTGTTGCTACTACTATTACTACTACTACTACTACTACTACTTCTACTACTACTACTACTAAGGCTACCACTTCTGCCTTCTAAGCTATGACGACAGCAATAGATTGTAATATTTTTCCTTTTGCCTCCATTAATGACGATGACTTACTGGACTGCTATAGTTTGAATATTGCGCAAAGACAAGAACCTTATGACTGTATTGATCCATTTAATATACAAGACATTAATTACAATAATGACCTCGATGTTAATCAGTTATATATACGATCAAGAAATGTAAACTTTCCTAAATCTGAATATATTGTTTTAGACTGCCTTCTTTCAAGGAATAATAATGTAATGAATTTACTAACATTGAATATTAGATCGATTTCTACCAATTTTCAGTATTTTGTAGACACTGTCCTCTCATGCCATATGAATTTTGATGTGTTAGGTTTCACAGAAACAAGACTGGATGCAGATATATCACCAATATATGTTTTGCCAGAGTACAATATGTTTATTAATAACAGAAACAGGTTTGGTGGGGAAGTCGCTATTTATATCTCAAGCAAGTACAAATCCTTTAAAATTATAGAATTTTCTAAACTTGAACCTTTTATTGAAAGCTTGGGAATTGAAGTTAAATTTAACGATAAAACATACTTGTTTATTTGTATTTACAGACCTTCTCAAGGCAATATAAATAATTTACAAAACTCAGTCAATGAAATTTTAAGTATTATAGAAGACAAAAACTATAGGGAGAAATTTATTTTTGGAGATTTAAATTTAGATCTACTACTGTATAATAATGACAATGTGCAGGAATTTATTAATCTAATGTATAGCTATTCACTCTTTCCCTTAACAACTTTGCCAACACGTGTAACTTCCACCTCAGCCACACTAATAGATCATATTTGGTCATCACAAGCAGAAAATAATGTATCAAACTACATAATCAAGACAGACATAACTGACCACTATCCTGTAATTTCTGTTTTTAAATGTAACAACTATATTCATTCACAACCCACCTACATTACAGGAAGAACATTAAATCAGAACTCCCTGTTAGAGTTTAGTAACATTCTCTTACAAACTAATTGGTCTGATATATTAAATTGTACATGTCCTAATAATGCTTATAATTTATTCTATCTTAAATTTAAAAGTTACTATGACATATATTTCCAGAAAAAGTAATGAAATTAAACTGTAAAAAGGAGCGTAGTCCCCACATCACACCAGCTTTAAGGAACAGCATTAGAGAAAAAAAACAGACTTGAAAAACTAGCACATAAATGGCCTTTAACTTTCCAGGAACAATATAGAAGATATATAAATAAATTAACGTCACTTCTGAAAGTTGCAAAAAAGAAATATAATCAAGACCAATTAATTAACAACCAAGGCAATCCAAAATTACAATGGAGATTCATAAATAGAATTCTTGGTAGATCCTCTAATGCAAAAAATATAACCATTGATTGCCCTGATATTTCAAACAAATTCAATGATCACTTTTTGAAGCTTGGTGGTCAGAACAGTGATGATGTAGGCGATGAATTTATTAGATATTTACAGGCCTCGCCTAATTGCTCTCTTTACTGTCACCCGTTACACAAATAGAAATTAAAAATTATCTTAAAACACTAAAAACGTCTTCTGCCGGGTTTGACGAAATATCACCTTATGTCTTAAAACACACTGCCAACCTTATATCCCTGTCATTAACAAACATTATTGATCTTACTTTCAGAAAAGGAATTTTTCCGGACGAACTTAAAAAAGCCAAAGTAGTTCCACTATTCAAATCTGGTAATAGAAATTATATAAATAATTATAGACCTATATCAGTTCTTCCTGCTTTTAATAAAGTTTTTGAAAAGATTCTATCAACC
>JAPQNM010000026.1:3746082-3757253 GCA_029783475.1 Metacarcinus magister
AGTTGACCAACTATCATTACCACACCCGAACTCCATTTACATTGGTGAACCCGGAGTGTAGCTATGGTCGTAGGTAGCTTCTAGCCTGTGCTAAAAAGAGCACAAATCTCTTAGTGCAAGGACCGGAGTCTTTTAGATTCATTCGTTCAAACACTACTAAGGCAAAAAGCTTCGCCTCCATTATGGGGTTTGCGAAGTTGAGTCTTAGGCCGAGAGAAACTACACTTATTTGTGTAGCTGCTACCTAGAAGGTTATCCCCTCCCACCCACCCTGGCACCTTCTGTGCCCCCTCAGACGCCCTCACTGCGTCATCGGCACGGCCTTATGCCCTGGTCCCTCAGACGCCTTACTGCGTCTTCAGCCGCCTCACGCGCACTCTACGCCCCCTGACGCCTTCTTGCGTCATCGGCACGGCCTAAAGCGCATTTCAGTGCGGTCCTTGTGCCCTAAGCGTGCCCGCTATTGGCCCTATGTGTCCTTAACACACCCCTTTGCGCCCTCAGTGCAATCCCTGCCCTACCGCCTCGCGGCGTTAAAGTGATAAACTCCACCACCGCCATTCACCGCCCTGTGGATTATTCATCGCCCTGTGGATTACTCATCACCCTGTGGATTATTCTACTCTCCCGTGGATTACTTACCTACAGTGCATAGTGCTCCCACCTGTGTTCACTGCTCATCGCCCGATGGATTACTCTACTCTCCCGTGGATTAATAGTGCTCTCACCTGTGTTCAGTTATCACCGCCCTGTGGATTACTATACTTTCCCGTGGATTAATTACTTACAGTGCCTTCCCGGACACTCAGTGCCTTAGTGTCCACCAAGGTGCCCTGCATGGGACGTGTTTATACACCAGTGTCACTAGTGTTAACTGTGGTTCGTTCCCTGAGCTACCGTGGGCCCTGGCCCGTTCACGCCAGCACCTTTGCCACTCAGTTCAACACCACTTGACTTTACCATGCCTGACAACGACGACCTCCACACTGCAGCAGCAGTGGCACTCAGATCGCCACCTTTCTGCACACAGAACCCCTCTATGTGGTTCGCTATTTTTGAGTGCGGATTTAAGACATCCAAAATCTCCAACAGCCTCACTCAGTTCATCCATGCTGCTAGCCTCCTGCCTCCTGACGTCCTTCCACAAGTCTCTGACGTCATCTCAAAAGCTTCCACCTCCACCACGCCCTATGAAGACCTGAAGACTGCTCTACTCTCAAAACTTCAGTCTTCTATTGCCACCTGCCTCAAAGAGCTGTTCTCCAAGGATGAGTTGGGTGATGAGAAGCCCACAGACCTACTGCTCCGCATGAAGCAGCTACTCGGAGACAAATACAGTGCTTTTGACCCCGAGTTGTTCAAACAGCTGTTTTATCAACGTCTGCCTCCTGCTACACAGCTCGCTCTTTTCAGCGTCAAGGACAGCCTAAACCCTGATGCCATCGCTAAGTTAGCAGACGACCTTATGGCAACCATCCCTACACCACAGGCTTCTTTAGTGTCCTCAGTTACAACCCAGGACAACACTCAGCTCGCTCAGCTCACCAAGCTGGTATCACAGCTCACGACTGAGGTCACCTCCCTTAAAAGGCAATTCCAGGACCAGCAACGGTCCCACTCCCCCACTCCTCAACACCGCCAACGCCTTCCCCGCTCCCCCACTCCTCAACACCGCCAGCACCATCCCCGCTCGAGAAGCCCAGGACTCTGCTGGTACCACAACAACTTCGGCGACAGAGCTTCGAAGTGTGCCACCCCATGTTCATACAAGGCGTCAAACTAAAAGGGCGAGTATAAGTGCAGCGCGCTGCTCGCCAACCCTCAGCGCTGCTCCACCTTCACGATTGTTGCTCCAACATAAGGTTCCTGATTGATACCGGCGCCGATGTCAGTATAATCCCCGCGACCGCCAATCTACGAACCCTACCTCCAATCTTGCATCTCTTCGCCGCTAACGGGATCAAGATACCTGTCTACACACGGCGCACCTTGCAACTGAACCTCTACCTCCGACGTTCCTTCGAATGGACCTTCTACGTCGGGAACGTTTCACAAGCAATCCTCGGAGCAGACTTTCTGAGGCACTTTAACCTCTTGGTGGACGTCAAAGGTCAAAAATTGGTTGACCCACTCACCTCCATCTCCTCCACAGCACAATCAGCGCCAGGTCACAGCATGCACCTCGCTGTCATCCAAAAGGACCACCAGTTCGCTGACCTGCTTAAGTCTTTCCCTACGCTGACTCAGCCTTACTCAGCCAGCTTGCCCGTCAAACACCACGTCACGCATCACATCGAGACAACAGGACCACCAGTACACGCCAAGGCCCGTCGCTTAGCTCCAGAACGCTACCGTCAAGCCAAGGCCGAGTTCGAGTCTCTGATGCGCCAAGGTATTGTGCGGCCCAGCAGCAGCAACTGGTCATCAGCCCTCCACGTCGTCCCCAAGAAGAACGGCGACATACGGCCCTGTGGAGACTACCGTGCCCTCTACTCTCACACCCAGATGGACAGATACCCTGTGCCAAACATCCAGGAGTTCTCGTCCCAACTCGCTGGCTCCACCATCTTCTCACGCATAGACCTCGTCAAGGCCTTTCATCAGATTCCAGTACACCCTGACAACATCCCGAAGACCGCCATCATCACGCCCTTCGGTCTGTTTGAGTACGTCAGGATGTCCTTTGGATTCATGAATGCGGCCTAGACCTTCCAACGTTTCATTGACGAGGTTCTTCGAGGCTTGCCCTTCTGCTTCGCGTACATCGCCGACCTACTCATCGCGAGCCCAGATGAAGCCTCACACCGACAACACCTTCACCAAGTCCTCACCCGCTTACAAGACTATGGCGTACAGATCAATGTGGACAAGTCTGAGTTCGGTGTCACCTCTCTCACCTTCCTCGGCCACACTGTAACACCAGCAGGCATCGCTCCACTCCACACAAAGTGTGAAGCCATTCAGCAGTTCCCGAAGCCGTCCACCCAGCGGAAACTCAAAGAATTCCTGGGTATGATTAATTACTACAACCGCTTCATCCCACACTGCTCTCTCCTGCTTCAGCCACTCTACGCCATGGTCAAGCCCTGTAAGCGTGGCCAGTCTGTCACTCTCATCTGGACTTCGGACGCTGACGCTGTCTTCCTCGCAGCTAAGAAGGCCCTCAGCGACACAGTCATGCTGTCTTTCCCATCCCCTGACGCGGAGACTTCCATAGTGACAGACGCCTCCGACACTGGGACTGGTGCCATCCTCCAACAACTCGTCGACAAGGCCTGGAAGCCGATTGCCTTATTCTCACAGAAGCTCAACACGGCCGAAACCAAGTACAGCGCATACGACCGAGAACTTCTTGCCATCTTCAAGGCTGTCAAGCGTTTCCGCTACTTCGTTGAAGGCCGTCGCTTCCATGTGTACACCGATCATAAGCCTCTTACTACTGCCTTCCTGAGAAACAAGGACTCCAACACTCCACGGCAGTTTCGCCACATGGACTACCTTTCTCAATTCACCACTGTCAGGGCCGAGGTGACTACCAATTAATATTATCTTTTTATAGAGTTGTGGGGAAGAAAAATCATGGAGTATGATACCCCGAATATATTTACACACACACAAATAGCAAACAATAGGCTAGAAGCCAAAATAAATCACCAACGACGAACTGCTCGTAAACAATTACCAGAGCAGGGGTATGACACCCAAATAACTCCCTGTACAGCTGTTTTGAGGGTGAGATGCGTGACAGCAAAACTCGGCAACGTAGATTGCTCCTCAAACAGCAGGAAGGGTCGAATGGTGTAGGTACAGTTGAAGGGCACACTGGAAGGGAGCCCAAGTCTCCAGAAATGCCTTCGAAATGTTGAGAAACCAGCAGCAGGTGGTGAGGTGTTGTCAGGTGTGAGAGCTGAGGCGTTCTGTCCTTCTCCAAGCCGGTGGCGTGGAGCTTGGCTCAGTTAGACTACCCCCATACCCCTGGACAAGGGGGTGGGGTAGTGGCGGGGAAAAGTGGTGAACAAGCGCCGGCAGACGAGAGTGGTAGTTCAACCACTAATTAGGGGAAGACGAGGCAGGTGCAGTTCCTCACACATGCCCCCACTAAAACATCTGCTGCACAGCTGATGTCGAAGAACTGCAGCTGACCAGGAGACATAAACAAACTTATAATACTTGAGTGCAGGAAACAAAACTTGTAAAAGACTGGAGTGCAGGAAAACAAAATAAAGAAAAGCTATTTCCGGCTGAGAAGGTCGGCTCCAATGTTGTCCGCCCCGGCAACATGAACAACCCTAAATTTATAGGGTTGAAGACCTAAAGCCCATCGTAGTATTCTGTCATTTTTACCTTTGAATTTCTGAAGGTATATTAGAGGCTTGTGGTCTACTTCAAGGATAAATTCCTTACCTCGAAGATAGAAGTCAAACCTATGAATGCCGAATACGATGGCCAGGCATTCCCTCTCGATGGTAGAGTATCGTCGTTCCCGATCAAGTAGTTTCCGGCTGGCGTAAGAGATGGGATGTGGACGATCATCATGGTACTGTAGGAGTACAGCACCTAATCCATAGTTTGAAGCATCGGTACGTAGGACGAAGGTCTGGCTGGGGTCCGGAAGACGCAGAATAGGTCCCGAAGTCAAGGCTTGCTTCAGCAGCTTGAACCGTTCAAGCAGATCTTCAGTCCACTGGAGGGGATCCCGTACCGGCTTCTTCAACAAGTCAGAGAGGGGGCCGGTAAGCTCAGAGGCCTGAGGAATGAAAGCTTTATAAAATTATATCAAACCTAGGAAACTCCGGAGTAACTTCTTGGTGGTAGGAGGAGTCATGGAGGTGATGGCAGTCAACTTGCCAACTTGTGGTTGAAGATGGTCGCGGGACAAAACAAATCCCAGATAGTTGATGGACTCTGCTCCAAACCGGCACTTTTTAAGTTTGACAGTCAGACCGTTATGTTGTAGTCTATCTAAAACAGACTTGAGGGCAGAGATGTGAGTGGGCCAATCAGATGAATACACAAAAATATTATCAAAATAAAAAGAAACATTGGCCAAGCCAGCAAGCACAATCCTCATTAAGCGAATATAAGTGGCACAGGCCGTAACAAGACCAAAAGGCATCCGAGCAAATTCCATCAGGCCCTTGTGAGTGGGAAACGCAGTGAAGCGTCGAGCTTTGGCAGAAAGTGGAACCTGGTAATATGCCTTACTCAAATCTAGCTCTGAGAAGAACTCAGCACCAACGAACTTATGCAGCTCTGTCTCAATACTGCAGGATGGTTCAGCATGGAAAATAGTAACTGAGTTGAGTAACCTGTAATCAATGGCCATCCGATACGTACCGTCGGACTTCCTGACCATGATAACCGGAGAGCAGTGTGGAGAGGTTGAAGGTTGGATGATTTCTTGACTCAACATCGGCTCAACCTCTTCTTGGTAGTAGTACTGGAGATGGATGTGATGGTAGTGGCAGTAGTAGTAATAATAATAATAGAAGTAGTAGTAATAATAGAAGTAGTAGTAATAATAATAATAATAGAAGTAGTAGTAATAATAATAGCAGTAGAAGTAGTAATTAAGAGGAAAACCAGTGAAGAAATCAATGCAAGTTACAAGGTGACGGTGCCCTTCAGAAGAAGGTGGAGACAAGGGAACTACCAAGTCAATGGCAACTCTGGAGAAGGGTTCAGTTACGACAGGTAACGGTTGAAGAGGTACTGGACGTACCCTTCCCTTAGCTGGCATACGTTGACACTTGTCGCAGGAACGGCAGTAATCCCGGATGTCTGCACACATCCCTGGCCAATAAAAGTCTTGCCATACCTTCATCTGGGTCTTCCGGTGGGAGAAATGTCCAGCCAAAGGACCTTCGTGAGCAACACGTAGGATGACAGGACGGCAATCGCTGGGAACAACCAAGGATAAACCATTTACCTTTTGAAGGTGATCCGATGAGAGACATTTTCGGTACAGGAGGCCGTCCTCATGTATGAACTGGTATGTGGCACCATCCCGTGCCTTCTCAACTTCTTCAGTGGTAGCCTTTGACTGTAAACACGTCAAGGAAGGACAGGATTCCTGAAGTTGACGAAACTCATCAGGGGTTACAGTCAAAGGATGGAGCTTAGGCAGAACTAGAGGGTGGACCCGTTTAGATCGACCGGCTCTGGTCTCCACAGCACACACTTGAGTAGTGGAGGACTCAACTGGTGGTAGATGTTGACATCCAGAAGGGCGGTTGTTCTTTTCTTGAGAGGAGAGGGAAGTTCCGGGCGAAGGCGAGTCATCAGGAGGCAACAGAGGATCTTGTAGGGATCAAATATCGATGCCACTCCTTGGGCTTATCAGAGCACAGCTTCCGAAGGGCAGACTTCAGGGTACCGTGCAGCCGCTCAACTCGCCCGTTTCCGCTGGGGTGGAAAGGCGTGGTGAAGATGGGTTTTACTCCCAGTAGTTTGTGTAGCTCTGCCATAAGCTGGGAAGTAAATTGAGTCCCACGGTCGGAAAGTATTTCCTCTATGGCAGGTCAGTGCGGGGCCCCCTCTCGGTGCTCCGTGACCTTTGGGAAAACCGTAGGATCCCAGAAGATGAGAGATCAACCTTCCGTTACGTCATCGAGCTACGGGAGAAACTGACCGAATGCGCCCAGCTTGCTGCCAAACACGCGGATGTGAGTATCGCCCGGTATAAGTCTTACTTTGACGTAAGATCTCAAGACCGTCAATTCCAGCCAGGCGATGAGGTATTGTTACTACTGCCTAGTGACTCCAGCAAGTTGTTGGTTGCTTGGAGTGGCCCTCACAAAGTTTTGGAAAAACGGGGTAAGGTGGACTATTTGATCGAGATGCCAAGAGGACCTAAACTTTACCACGCCAATATCCTCAAGAAGTACCACCGGCGGGCCCAAGTTAACCAGCTACAAGTCCTCGACGAGATTTCACCTTTAAGCGAGCCCGAGGAAAAGAGTAAGTCATCCTATTTGAATGAGGGTATTGATGATTTACCTGAGCTTTCTTTAACACCTGATAGTCCAACTAATGCTGAAGAACCTATCATTAATCACGCTCTCACTTGGAACCAGTCTGCTCAGGTTGAAGACCTGTTTCTCACATACCAGTCTACTTTTTCGGATCAACCTGGCTGCACCAAGACTGTCGAGCACGACATCACCCTCACTACAACGGAGAGAATACAAGCGAAGATCTACCCGGTGCCAATCCATCTCCAGCACTACTACCAGGAAGAGGTTGAGCAACTGTTGAGTCAAGGAATCATCCAACCTTCAACTTCTCCACACTGCTCTCCGGTTATCATGGTCAGGAAGTCCGACAGGATAAGAACTACCAATTATTTATTATCATTTTACAGATTGTGGGTTGTTATCTAAGTCGCTGCTGCGCGCCGTTGCTGCCTGAGGCCCGGGAGTAATGTTATGAGTGTTTTGATTGCCGTCAAACTCTTGCTTTTGCCAGATTTTTGCACGTGAGGTGTTGTCCAATTTTTTTTTGTTTTTGTATTGTGTTCTCTGTGTGGTCTTCTCCATGTCTTCCTTTCAAGCACTGAAGGAGCAGGGTGAAACCATCGGTCTGCAGGGCAAGGAAATTGGCCAGTGGATCCTTGAACAACAGAAAAACGAAAGGGAAGAAAGACAAGCTGAGAGAGAAGAAAGACAAAGACAAGCTACGAAGGAAAGAGAAAGAGAAGAAAGACAAGCTGAGAGAGAAAGAGAAGAAAGACAAGCTGAGAAGGAAAGAGAAGAAAAACAAGCTGAAAGAGAAGAAAGACAAGCTGAGAAGGAAAGAGAAGAAAGACAAGCTGAAAGAGAAGAAAGACAAGCACAAGCTGAGAGGGAGAAAGAGATCAAGCTGGCAGAAATTGCAGCTAAAGGTAAGCCCTCAGTCCTACCATCACATGATCCTGTTTCCAGACCTAGTCTACCACCATACAAGGATGAAGAGGACATTGCCACCTATTTAACTAGGTTTGAGCGTGTGGCCGAGATGCTGGTTTTAGCCGACATACGTTGACACTTGTCGCAGGAACGGCAGTAATCCCGGATGTCTGCACACATCCCTGGCCAATAAAAGTCTTGCAAGACCTTCATCTGGGTCTTCCGGTGGGAGAAATGTCCAGCCAAAGGACCTTCGTGAGCAACACGTAGGATGACAGGACGGCAATCGCTGGGAACAACCAAGGATAAACCATTTACCTTTTGAAGGTGATCCGATGAGAGACATTTTCGGTACAGGAGGCCGTCCTCATGTATGAACTGGTATGTGGCACCATCCCGTGCCTTCTCAACTTCTTCAGTGGTAGCCTTTGACTGTAAACACGTCAAGGAAGGACAGGATTCCTGAAGTTGACGAAACTCATCAGGGGTTACAGTCAAAGGATGGAGCTTAGGCAGAACTAGAGGGTGGACCCGTTTAGATCGACCGGCTCTGGTCTCCACAGCACACACTTGAGTAGTTGAGGACTCAACTGGTGGTAGATGCTGACATCCAGAAGGGCGGTTGTCCTTTTCTTGAGAGGAGAGGGAAGTTCCGGGCAAAGGCGAGTCATCAGGAGGCAACAGAGGATCTGGTAGGGAAGAAACGTCAGTGGTGGCTTGGTCATGGTCACTATGGAGAAGATGGTTGTCGTTACTGAGTAGAGAATCAGGACTATCAGGATCTTGTACTCCGGGAATATTCCCAACTAGAGCACTAGCAAATTTAATTGGGGCCCTTACAGCATCTGTCCAACCAGTGTAAAATGGGCACCGTAAGTAACACTTAACGACAGGAAATTCGTCGATGCGTCCCAAATAGTCAGCAACTTGTACTTTGGGGCAGAGTGATGGGTCAATGTCTGGCAAGGCTTCCTCAGAAATTACAACTCCAGAGCATCCAGTATCCCTAATTATAGAGGAAGACCATGACCCATTAATAGTCCCCGTAACTGAGAAGTTAGGCACTTTATGGTCTTCTAAGCAAAATCCAACCTTATAGGGGGGCGTGGTAGTAGTTCCATCCTTGAATGCTCGAGGATTCCTGGGACAGCGTGGTCGTATATGTCCTGCTTCCCCACAATTGTGACAAGTCACGGTTGAGGGAGTCTGACTCCCAGGAGAAGGTAGAGGCTGGAGTGGAGTAGCAAGTAGAGGGGAGATTTTCTTAGCGTTGTTGTTGGAAGAGACCTTAGGATAGGCGTTGTGGGCGGATGCCCAGTCATCCGCTAGTTGTATTGCGTCCTTCAGCTTGGTAGGCCTTCTTTCCTTGATGAATAGGCGTATTTCTGCTGATAAGGAGGACAAAAATTGGTCAAAGATGATAAACTCCCTTAAATCAGCATAAACATTGGCCACAAAGGAAGACTCAACCCAAGAATCAAACATCCTCGATAACTGGGTAACAAACTGATGGTAGTTCTGTCCTACTCTAATCTTGTTTGACCTGAAATCCACCCGGTAGCCATCTGGAGTTTTACTGAAGCCTGTTAACAAGGCTTGCTTCAGTAACTCGTAATCCTCAGTGGTGGATGACGGAAGGGACGTGTAGAGTGGACATTTCTCCCACCGGAAGACCCAGATGAAGGTCTTGCAAGACTTTTATTGGCCAGGGATGTGTGCAGACATCCGGGATTACTGCCGTTCCTGCGACAAGTGTCAACGTATGTCGGCTAAAGGTAGGGTACGTCCAGTACCTCTTCAACCGTTACCTGTCGTAACTGAACCCTTCTCCAGAGTTGCCATTGACTTGGTAGGTCCCTTGTCTCCACCATCTTCTGAAGGACACCGTTACATTGTCACTCTAATTGATTTCTCCACTGGGTTTCCAGAAGCCATGCCTCTTAAAGATATTGACACCATATCTGTATCTGAAGCTCTGCTAACCATCTTCGCCAGAGTGGGAATCCCCAGGGAAATACTTTCCGACCGTGGGACTCAATTTACTTCCCAGCTTATGGCAGAGCTACACAAACTACTGGGAGTAAAACCCATCTTCACTACGCCTTTCCACCCCAGCGGAAACGGGCGAGTTGAGCGGCTGCACGGTACCCTGAAGTCTGCCCTTCGGAAGCTGTGCTCTGATAAGCCCAAGGAGTGGCATCGATATTTGATCCCTACTTTGTTTGCCCTCAGAGAGATCCCTAACGACCGGACTGGATTCTCTCCATTTGAACTCCTCTATGGCAGGTCAGTGCGGGGCCCCCTCTCGGTGCTCCGTGACCTTTGGGAAAACCGTAGGATCCCAGAAGATGAGAGATCAACCTTCCGTTACGTCATCGAGCTACGGGAGAAACTGACCGAATGCGCCCAGCTTGCTGCCAAACACGCGGATGTGAGTATCGCCCGGTATAAGTCTTACTTTGACGTAAGATCTCAAGACCGTCAATTCCAGCCAGGCGATGAGGTATTGTTACTACTGCCTAGTGACTCCAGCAAGTTGTTGGTTGCTTGGAGTGGCCCTCACAAAGTTTTGGAAAAACGGGGTAAGGTGGACTATTTGATCGAGATGCCAAGAGGACCTAAACTTTACCACGCCAATATCCTCAAGAAGTACCACCGGCGGGCCCAAGTTAACCAGCTACAAGTCCTCGACGAGATTTCACCTTTAAGCGAGCCCGAGGAAAAGAGTAAGTCATCCTATTTGAATGAGGGTATTGATGATTTACCTGAGCTTTCTTTAACACCTGATAGTCCAACTAATGCTGAAGAACCTATCATTAATCACGCTCTCACTTGGAACCAGTCTGCTCAGGTTGAAGACCTGTTTCTCACATACCAGTCTACTTTTTCGGATCAACCTGGCTGCACCAAGACTGTCGAGCACGACATCACCCTCACTACAACGGAGAGAATACAAGCGAAGATCTACCCGGTGCCAATCCATCTCCAGCACTACTACCAGGAAGAGGTTGAGCAACTGTTGAGTCAAGGAATCATCCAACCTTCAACCTCTCCACACTGCTCTCCGGTTATCATGGTCAGGAAGTCCGACGGTACGTATCGGATGGCCATTGATTACAGGTTACTCAACTCAGTTACTATTTTCCATGCTGAACCATCCTGCAGTATTGAGACAGAGCTGCATAAGTTCGTTGGTGCTGAGTTCTTCTCAGAGCTAGATTTGAGTAAGGCATATTACCAGGTTCCACTTTCTGCCAAAGCTCGACGCTTCACTGCGTTTCCCAC
>JAPQNM010000026.1:3757353-3794349 GCA_029783475.1 Metacarcinus magister
TACATATGCTGTTACTCCTGCTGCTCTGCCCTTTACCTCTATGGAGGTGTCAGAGGAACTCACTCAGGCCCCTACTGTTACGCCATCACACCATAAGCGTAGCAGAAGTGAGGACTCCCTCGAGGAGGTGCCCCTTCCTAAGGCACGATCCTCTATACCCTCTGGTGGGCCTCGAAGGCTCCCACCAGTGTCGGCTCCGGCCGTCACTTCTACCCCAGTGTCGGCTTCGGCCGTCACTCCTACCCCAGTGTCGGCTCTGGCCGTCACTACCTCCCCGGTGTCGGCTCTGGCCGTCACTCCCACCCCGGTGTCGGCTCCGGCCGTCACTCCCACCCCGGTGTCGGCTCCGGCCGTCACTCCCACCCCGGTGTCGGCCCCGGTCGTCACTCCTCCCCTGGTGTCGGCTCTGACCGTCACTCCCACCTCGGTGTTGACTTCGACCAACACTCCTGCCCCGGTGACGGCTCTGGCCGTTACTCCCGCCACTGTTTCGGCTCCGGCCGTCACTCCTACCCCGATGTCGGCTCACGCCGTCATCACTGCTCCTGCTGCTGTGGCCTTCTCACTGGCCACTGGGCTAGGGAAGACTGCAAGGCGATTGTCCACTGCCTCCACTGCTCTACCCACTGCCATTAGGCAGGGCAAGAGCAAGAAGGATACTGGTTTTGGGAGGGCCTCCTCTAGGGGCCTCCCCACGCACCGTTAATTTTAATATTTTTAATATTTTACAGTGGAACCTTCGTGGGTTGAGAGGGAATTGGGAGGAGCTCAGTCTACTCCTGCGGGGACACCAGTCGGTCTGTGTCTGTCTGCAGGAGACTATGATTGGTTCATCCTCCCATCCTACACCCAGGGGTTACTCTGGCTTTTACTCTCCTCATGATTGCGCGCAAGGCCATCATGGTGGAACAGCAATTTTTTTTGATAATTCACGAGGCATTGCTTTTACCTCTTTTAATATTGTCTCTCCCCTGCAGCTGGTGGCTGTCCAGCTCCACCTCAGGAGAACTTACACTGTCTGCTCTTTATACCTCTCTCCCAATTCTCCAGTAGACAGAGAGGATTTCGTTTCCCTAGTCCAGCAATTGCTTTCCCCGTTTATTGTTTTAGGAGATGTTAATGGTCGCACACCCTGTGGGAAGATACACTTATCAACCCCAGGGGAGCAATGATTGCCACTGTGGTTGAAGCCTTAGATCTAGGTATTTTTAACACCGGTGACCATACACACTACCACATCCAGACAGACACCACCTCGGCCCTAGATTTATCATTGTGTTCTCCTGACACCCTACTTGACTTCATATGGAGCGTCACAGGAGATCTTTGTGGGAGTGACCACTACCCTATACTCCTGTCTTCTCCCGACGTCCTCCCCTTATCCCGTGTCCCCCGCTGGCGGCTGGACCGCGCTGACTGGGGACTTTTTAAACAACTTGCCATAGTTTACTGCGAGGTTGATGAGTTCCTAGACATAGACAGCGCTGTCGAGTATTTTACATCTATACTCCAGTGAGCTGGTGAGCTTTCCATCCCTCACACCACAGGGTTTACCAAGCGCCGACCGGTCCCCTGGTGGTCTGATGAGTGTAGACAGGCAGTGACAGAGCGTCGTCGAGCTTTTGGTAGGTACCGTCGGCACAAAACAGAATTTTTCCGGGGACAATACAGACTGACTAGAGCTAAGGCTCGTCGAGTCCTCAAGGATGCTCGCCGTAAGTCCCTTGCATCTTTCGTCTTCACATTGAACGTGCAGACACCTATGTCGCAGGTATTCAAGCGCGTGCGGAAGATAGCGGAAAAGTTCTCTCCAGGCCCGCCTCCGGTCCTCCATGTCAACGGGGATAAGGTATCTGACAGCCAGGCGGTAGCCAACACACTCGCTCAGACCTTTTCTTTGGTGTCCAGCCGGGCGTCGAGATCTCCAGCAGTGCGTCGCCAGTTTGAGGCAGACGAGGCTCGCCAACTAAACTTTTCATCCGGTGGGGGTGAAAACTACAATGTCCCTTACTCTCCACCGGAACTGCGTTCAGCTTTGTCTCTATGTGATGACTCTTCCCCAGGGGCAGATAACATTACATACTCGATGATCCGTCACCTAAATTCTGGATCACTGTCCTTCCTCCTAGGATTATTTAATAGGATGTGGAGTGACGGATACTTACCACCCTCCTGGAAGTCTGCTATAGTCATCCCAATCCTCAAGCCTGGAAAGGACGCCTCACTCCCCCTTAACTATCGACCCATTGCCCTTACCGTTTGCATGATTAAAGTTTTTGAGAATATGGTTAACACTCGTCTAGTCTGGTTCCTTGAGAAGGGTGGCCATCTTTCGGCAGTACAGTGTGGTTTTCGTCGATCTCGCTCTACTTTAGACGCTCTTCCTCGATTAGAAAACACTATCTGCCAAGCTTTTTCTTGTAGGCAGCGGGTTGTGAGCGTCTTTTTCGACCTTGAAAAGGCATACGACACCACCTGGAGGTATGGCATTCTACGAGCTCTCCATACGGTTGGACTCAGGGGTCACCTCTCTCTGTTCCTCCGGTCTTTTTTACAGGACCGTACTTTTAGGGTGAGGGTGAGCACTGCTCTTTCTAGCTCTTTTGAGCAAGAAGAAGGAGCCCGCCAAGGTAGTGTCCTCAATGTCACTCTATTCAGCGTTGCCATCAATAGCATCACCGAGTGCGTCCACCGGGACTTTCGATGCACGCTATACGCTGATGACTTTTCCCTCTCCTACGCTTCCTCTCGTCTCGATGTGGCCGAGCGACACATCCAGTTGGCTCTTGGCCGGGTCACCCGTTGGGCCGATAGTCATGGTTTTAACTTTTCCCCCACAAAGACAGTTGCTATGCTTTTCTCTCGAAGCAGAGGTGAGTTTAGGGATCCAGACCTATACCTCTATGGCAGGAGACTGCCAGTAGTTGAAACGACTCGATTCTTGGGCTTAATACTTGACAGACGACTTACCTGGTTGCCACACCTGCGGGACCTGAAAGCTGGGGGAGGAGGCACTCTCCCCGGGACATGAAGTGTTAAAATTCCTACAGGAAAATGGCTTTCTCCACCTACTGTAGATTTATTTTTATTTTTATGTAGTATTTATGTAGCTTTTTAATTTTTAGATTTTTTAGTACGGTGCCAAATGACCTCGATGTTGCGGCACCATGATCTATTGTCACCAATCAATCAATCAATCAATCAGGAATATGCCTCTTGGCTATTTACTGAACATGTTTTATGTTCTATTCTGAGTCTACGTGCCATGAACACAGCCCTAATATTGGCTCATCGATTGCCGCAGTTAATTTAGGGTTGATAAAACATTTTAGCCTGGCGTCGTAAAAACGTACCGGTACCGGCAAAAAGTATCAAAATGGTACTGTCTAATGGTACCGTCGCTGGAAACCCTGACTGGTGACTGGCCTGGCGCGTCTAGTCACACAGTCACGGCACCCATCCCCACCACTTGCATATATCAGCACGCACCCCGTTATACTGTCCACACCTTGGCGAAGCAGACTCGCATACAATACTCCTTTTGGTTACATCGAGTTGTTAAGGCGTAGTGCCCACAAAAGGAAGGAAGGGCACTTCATCCCGTAATTTGCGAGAGGCAGAAGAGGAAATTGCAGCACGTGACTCGTCGCCTTCAAGTTGGGAGTCATCACCCTCACCTACGCAGATGGACCTGTGCGCTCTTTTCAAGTGGATGACGACTCGAGACGACGTAGCACCCGCTGAACGCGAAGAAGATGCGGCACGTCGTAAGGTGGAGGAAGCAGCTGCTCGTGCTAAAAGGGAAGAACAGAGACGTGAGAATTCTGCGTGTTCCGATGCCTTGCTGTCAAGGCTTGCTAGTCTCGGCGTCCTTTCTCCACCTCCACCCATGTGATTGCTGGCTGGGACCGTGCAAGGTTCCAGTACACCGAGAGTTGGGTCGTTAAACACGTCAGTCGCCCCGTCGGCATCCAAATCAGCTGCTCAGCTTCCTTCCCCCTCTCCTATGATGTCACTTTTCAGAATTTCAGAGAGATGACGACGATGGAAGGAATACGTGACGATGGTGACGATGGTGATGGTGAACCTGTAGCGGAGATTGTCGGCTACGTAAGGATTGGAACAACACCCTGACTTGGTTTTGTTAGTTTATTGCTGCACGAGTTGGTTGTACACACAAGTAACTTGTAGAGTTGACAGAGAGCCTGGAGATGGTGAGTGATGCGTGAGGGGAGCCATGAGGCTTGACCCCCCCGACGTGAGCTGTGGTGGTAGCCTGCAGGTAGACTCACGGTTGGGTGATGTTTTTACTGACCTAGTGTGTGTGTGTGTGGCAGCTTATATTGGGCTCGCAGACCTGGTGGACACCTGGGGTCAGATCACAGGTGAGGTGAGGTCAAGTTAATCTCGACCTCAGCCGCGGTCTCGAGGGAAGTAATTATAGGCTCAAGCAGTGGGTGTGTATAGTGTATGTGATTGTGCTGCTATAAACCTAACCAGCCTGCCCGCCCAAGCAACTGATCCAGCTTAGGATGTGTTTATCGCTGGAGACACAGAGAGTGCTGGAACACACACTGCAGGTGCCCTCAGGTTCTACCTCTTGTGTCGAAGACGTACTTGACATCATCCAGCAACGAAGCACTCCGAAAATGAGCATTTACCAGTTGCTAGCAGGCTGCCGGTGAATCCTTTGCCGACTTTTTTGTCAGGTCGAAGGGCATCTCAGAGGAAATCGATGTCTGTAAAGGCCACAACACTGACTGTGAGGCATCCTGGATCAAACACAGCATCCTCACAGGCGTCCACGATGAAGAATTGGTGCAGAAGATCTTCGCCCTGGACGCCTCCTGCACACTCGGAGACGTAGTGACGACATGCCGCTCTCACGAGGCTAAGAGGTCAACCGATTCAGCATTACGGGCACCTCCAACTGCAATAACTGTATCCCAGTACAAAACAGGGAAGAAGAAGACCCACAAAATGAAGGCAGAGGCACGTTCTGCGATCACGTCATCCTTCCGTAAGAAATGTGGAAAACGGCAGCATGGCCCCAACGGTTGTGCTGCCACAGAAGCAACGTGCACCAGCTGTGGCAAAACTGGCCATTGGTCCCACACACGGGGTTGCCCAGCGCGGAATGCCCAGTGCAGGGTATACAACCGGTACGGACATTTTTACCAGGTGTGCAGAGCATTCCAACCAGGGCATCAGCAACCTTCAGAGGCTAGAATTCCAAAGCCGGGGTAAAAACCACGCTCCACCTTCCACGTAGTGCGAGCCTCCAAAGCAGCAAGCCAGCAGTGTAGGGCAAGTCAAGTCGACAGCACGTGAGAGACTTACGCCCTCCCCCACCATCAGTGTTGTCGTCACGCACGCTGGAGTGTCGGGAACTATCAAGGTGATACCTAACACCGGTGTGGATTCCATGGTGATAAGCCTACAGCACCTCAAGAGGCTACGCCTCTCCAAGTCCGACCTTGACATGCCCCCAACATTGGCTTACTACAATACTGACGGCTCTAAAATGTCGGCCGCTTTGAGCTCCTTCCAGGCTGAGCTGACCTATGGTGGTCTTTTTTTGCACCGGTTGGATTAATGTGTAAAGCTTGTTGTCCTGGGAGCCTTGCCGAAACTTGGGTATAGTGCTCGAGGACTTTCTGCAGCAAATCAGGATTGACGGGAGGACCGGCAACAGGGTAAGGAGGTCAACGAGCGTCAGACCAGAGGGAAGTAAGCAGAGCTGCGAACAGACAAGTGCCGGAGCTTCCCCACCCTAGGTCACAGCGCCGCTGTCGTAGTTAGAAGTGTCCAGCCAGTTGGAGATGACAGGGCTGCACGCGGAGTCTTATTTCGCTGCCAGTCGCATAACGCATTTGGATGCTGCTGCCACACTCCGCCGCCTCAGTTACCATCAGACAATGGTCGTGGGTGGTGTCGTTTCTTCTCACTCACTTCTCACAAATGAGTGCATTGAAATGTTGTGCTCCTACCGGACATTACCAAACAACTAGGTAATATTAAGGAAAACTGAGCCTACCATCGTGTCTGTGATACATTGATGCATATCATGAGCATATAATAATTACAGTAACCCTACATCTATATTAAGATAATAGAAGGAAAAAGAAATAGTGAATAAACATTTTTCTCACATTTTAAAAATTAAACTCGCTTTAACTACCTTAGTTTTTCTCGTATGGAATTTTTAATTACTGATTCAAAATCTGCACACTTTTCCAATTCTGATGGTAGGTAACAAGTACTGATACAAAAAAAAATAGGTGGTTAAAATTCCCCATAAATTATAACTGTTGCAAACTGGTGCCTGACGGCCATCTAGATGTATAGGAAATATGTTGCTAACAACATTCTCGAACATTTAACCACATATTTTTTTTTTTGTATCATCATTTCTATTATCTCAATATAGATGTAGTGTTACTGTAAATATTATATGCTCATGCTATGCATCAATGTATCACGAACACGATGGTACACCTGTCAACATTATCTATCAACATCACCTATCAACACTACCTATCAACATTATCTATCAACATCATTTATCAGCATTATCTATCAACATTACCTATCAGCTTCACCTATCAGCATTATCTATCAACATCACCATATCAGCATTATCTATCAACATCACCTATCAGCATTATCTATCAACATCACCTATCAACATTATTTATCAACATCACCTATCAGCATTATCTATCAACATTACCTATCAGCATCACCTATCAACATTATCTATCAACATCACCTATCAGCATTATCTATTAACATCAGCATTATCTATCAGCATCACCTATCAACATTATCTATCAACATCAACTATCAGCAACATCTATCAACATCACCTATCAGCATTATCTATCAGCATCACCTATCAACATTATCTATCAACATCACATATCAGCATTATGTATCAGCATCACTTATCAGCATTATCTATCAGCATCACTTATCAGCATTATCTATCAGCATCACTAATCAACATCATCTATCAAAATTATCTATTAACATCACATATCAGCATTATCTATCAGTATAACTTACCTATAAACACTATATATCAGCATCATCTATCAGCATTATCTGTCAGTATCACCTATCAGTATTATCTGTCAGTATCATCTATCAGCACTATCAATCAGCATCATCTATCAGCATTATTTATCAGTATCACCTATCAGCATTATCTATTGTGACTAGTTCTAGGGGATGGATATGTCTTTGTGTGTGTTGAAATAAGGGAGTAGTGTGTATGGTGAGGTCGGTATGTGTTGGTGACCTTGAGCGAGGGTGGGGTGAGAGTGTGTCGTGCCCTTGTGATGAGCATTGTGTCTCGTGAGTTCCGTTATAATGTTCCATGTGTGTATTTTTGCTGTTTTGCCATGGTTTTGTCTCTTTGTGGATGTTGTTTGTGTTACCCGTTTGTTCAGTTCGGTAACAGGCCTCACTGCGCATCCATTGAGCCTATCTTTCGAGGGGAAGGATAAAGTATTGATGGGATCTCCCCATGTCTGGCCGGTCGACTTGGCTGGCGCCACCAGTAGCCGTTGGTGCTTTGGGACCGCGTCGCCTCGGAGCCCAGTCTGCTCTTGGCTACTGTCGGAGTTAGACGTTAGAGTTTGGTTCGGGTCTCGTCGTAGTCTTTCTGTACATATTAGCCAGTCAATTACATGCAACACTACCTTGTTGGTGGTGGCTTAGCTAAGGGTCGTGTTTCTTGGTCTTGTTGTGGTTTCTGGGAGCTGAGACACGTATTAGTACAGAAACGTGCCCAGCGTTGAGCTTTGTCTACTTTGCCCCACGCACAATACACACACACACACACACACACACACACACACACACACACACAAACACACGCACACACACACACAGACAGACACACACACACACACACACACACACACACACACACACACACACACACACATCTATTGGCTTACACTAAGTAATAGTGTTCGCGTCGGATAAAGTAAAGACGGCCAACGCATTGAAGGAATGTTTCTGGCCCCCGCATTGGTAGGAAGAGGGAGGACGCCAGTACTCTGTTATATGAGGGTGGAATTCCTCCTCTGCTGGGGTTTACAGGCCTTCATAGCCTGAGAAGTGTAACTCCAACCACTTTTCGAGGTCTTCGTTGAGGTTGGGTTATTTCTCTAGGTATACCATTTTCTAGAGCGGTCGCGGCTACTTAGCCCTTCCGCCAGAAGCCAACCCTCTGCATCTCAGAGTTGTGGCTATATAAACTATCGAGGTCCACCGCAGGGAGAATTGGTGGCCTCGTGTCGAAACTGGTAGCAGTGTTTCTCACCCTACTGCTGTGATTTTTTTTTTCCCTTTGTGTCAATGAGGAGGAGAGAGGTCAAGTGTGTCTAGTTTTCCAGTGACCTAGCAGCGAGGGAGGCTTGGAGTGTGGTAAGTGTGGTAACGGGGTCTTGGATAGCCTAGAAGGCAGCCTTCACTGCTCCTGGATGGGTAGGGGCAGTGTAAGTTCTCTCAATGTGAGGCTACCTCCAGAGAGGCCTGTAGACTCGGGCATTGACTGGTGTAAACCCTTTAAGTGTCAGGGTACTGTGATAATCGGTGGAGTCGCTTACTCCGTAACAGTGTTTCGAGACACCGGTACACAACAGTCTGTGTGCAGAAATGTGACCGGGGAGAGTGTTAGCACAGGGAGGTATGTACTGTCGGGGGATGAACTCAGTTGAGTACTACGACTATGTGCATGTCGAGCTCGCTCTCCCTATAGTAACGACAGCGGCTCAGGTGGCGGTGGCAGATACGTTATCTGTTGATGGGGTGGACTTCCTGCTGGACAATGATTTGGCGGGTGCGAGAGTGTTTCTTTCGCCTGTGCCAGTAGTGGAGGCCCCAGCTGGCGGGGTGGTGGCGTCTTCATATCCCGTCTGCGCTGTCATGCGCTCTATGGCTAGTAGTGCTAGAGCAGTGGAAGTCTCGCAGGATTCTGGGACCGACAGTGGTGCACACGGGTCACCGCATGACGAACCTGCTGAGATGGGTGCTGCCGTAGTGGGTGGAGAGGCTGAGGGATGACGAGACTATCTTAGCTGCGGGCACCAGAGGTGACGTTCTTTTGAACTCGCCGCCGTGTGAGATGGGTGCTGCCTTAGTGGGTGGAGGGGCTGAGATCGGGAGCCTGAGGGCTAACGAGTTTCTCCTAGCTGCGGGCACCAGAGGTGACGCTCTTGTGAGCTCGCCGCCGTGTGAGATGGGTGCTGCCGTAGTGGGTGGAGGGGCTGAGATCGGGAGCCTGAGGGCTAACGGGTCTCTCCTAGCTGCAGGCGCCAGAGGTGACGCTCTTGTGAGCTCGCCGCCGTGTCAGACGAGAGGAGCTAACCGCCGGGGTGCGGAGCTATCTGTTGTTGCGTCTGATATTTTGGGTGTCGTCTTAGAAGGGAGCAGTGATGGGAGCGTCAGTGCAGAGTCTGACGTGCACTCCCTTCCTGAGGGCACCGGAGGCGGGGCTATTGCTAGCCCATCGCCTGGTTTAGATGATGGGGCCGACTGCAGTTACGCAGGGTCACCAGAGAAGACATCTGAAAGTTTGGGTGTCGTGCTGGAGGTGGAAGATGCGTCTTCCCCGGCCAGGCGCACCAGAGGGGAACGCCGGAGGTAGCGACGTGCCGTTACCGAGTTCTCAGGTGAGCTCCTTACCTCCTGGTTCTGTATTCCCTAAGTAGCTGATGTCAGTAGGACCAGTAGAGCTGCAGTGTAAGCAGCAAGAGGATGGCTCGTTAGAGCCCCTGTTTGCTAAGGTGAATCAGAGCGGGAAAGAGGAGTGTAAGGAGGAGTTCATGTTAGTGGATGGAGTATTGCACCGGCGTTGGACTGGTGGAGTCACTGAGGAGGACGGGGGAGTGGATGACGTGGTACAGGATGTTGTCCCGTCCGAGTACAGGAAGGCGTTGATGCAGTTAGCACATTAGGGGCCCTTGGCGGGTCCCCTCGGTGTCAGGAAGACTGTGCAGAAACTGCGGCGTAATTTTTTGTTGCCTGGTATGGCTGGGCAGGTAGCCTCGTGCATTAGGAAGTGCTATACATGCTAGGTCGTGGGTAAGCCTAACCATGTTATTCCGGTGGCCCCCTTAAAGCCCATTCCCGCCGTGGAACCTACGTTCAAAGTAGGTAAACGCACCCGTTCCCGGTTGCACAAGGCCCTCGAATTGGCCCATGACAACCTAACTGTGGCGCAAGCCAAGATGAAGACCTACTATGATAGAAAGGCCAAGGTCCGAACATTCGAGCCAGGGGAGGAGGTGCTGGCTTTGTTGCCTCTTCAAGGAAAGCCCCTAGTGGTGAAGTTCAGTGGCCCCTATGTGGTCAAGAAGAAGGTGGGAGACTTGGACTATTTGATTGCTACCCCAGATAGGTGCAAGGGCGTGCAGCTGTGCCACGTCAATATGCTGAAGCCGTACTACCGCTCAGCTGAGCCTGGTTTTGGTTCGGGGGCTGTTACCATCGCGGGTGGAGAAGAGAGGGAGAGCGATGGTGCGGTGGTTACGGCCAGCGTCGTCAGTGGTGGGTGTGAGCAGGAGAATAGCCGTGTTGTCCAGAAAGAGTCGGCGGAGCACAGTGGTGAGGTTAAGTCTGGTGAGGAGGAGGAGGTGCCCTTAGTCCTCGCATTGGGCGTAGATGCGGCATTTTAGCCCGTCGAATCCCAGTCGGAGGAGCCAGTGTTTGGTGACGCTGTCCCTGTGGGGCTTTGGGAGGAGAACAGTCACTCTGCGTTGCGGGAGCGGCTTCAGCACCTCACCCCGGAGAGGAAGGAGATGTTCCAGCGGCTATGGAAGTACCCACGTGTCTTCGACCAGGCGCTCGGACTGACCACATGGGCGGTGCATGATATTGATGTAGGCGACGCTACGCCTGTCAAGTTATCTCCTTACCGAGTGAACCCGGTTAGGCAAAAAGCCTTGGAAGAGGAGATTAAGTACATGCTCGACCATGACTTAATTAAGAAAGGGCCCAGCGAATGGAGCTCACCTGTTCCCTTGCAGCCCAAGCCCGACGGGAAGTTCCGCTTTTGCGTCGACTTGAGGAAGGTCAACGCCCTGTCCAAGGCGGACACTTATCCCTTCCCTCGGGTGGATGACTCGGTGGATAAGATTGGTGCGGCCACTTATATCACCAAGGTTGATTTAGTCAAGGGATACTGGCAGGTACCTTTCTCGGAGAGAGATAAGCAGGTGGCTAGCTTCGTGGTTAACGGGGCTGTATACCAGTGCCAGGTCATGCCCTATGGCCTAAGGAACGCTCCTGCCTCCTTCCAAAGGTTGATGGACAGAGTGGTGGAGGGTGTGCAGAACTGTGCCGTCTACATAGACGATGTTGTAGTGTTCGACACCTGCTGAGAAGAACATCTTGATAATGTGGAAGCACTTGTCAGGAAGCTTGAAGAAGCCGGCCTGGTTGTTAATTTGGCCAAGTGTGAGTTTGTCCAGGCCAGGCCAGGGTATGTGGTGGGTCACGGTCAGGTGTCCCCACCACAGGCCGAGGTGGAGGCTATTAAGAACTTTAAGGCTGCACACTGCCGACATGCCCTTCGGAGATTTTTGGGCATAATTGGTTATTACAGGCGCTTTATTAGAGGCTATTCCACTGTCCTCGCGCCTTTGACTGACCTGTTGCGGAAGGACACGAAGTGGGAGTGGTCCGCCGTCTGCGAGCAGGCGTTTGACAGGCTCAAGTCCTTGCTGTGTAACAGTCTGATCCTTCGGGCCCCGGACTTCACGCGTCCTTTTGTATTGGCAGTGGATGTTAGTCGCATGGGAGTGAGGGCTGTGTTGTTGCAGGAGGGAGAGGACGAGGCGGAGTACCCTGTTGCTTTCTTTTCAAAGAAGCTCTCCCCTGCACAGAGAAACTACGTGATAGAACAGGAGTTGTAGGCCCTCTTGTTGGCCCTTCAGCATTTTGAGGTTTACTTGCCATCCCACGGCCCAGTGATCAAGATTTATTCTGATCATAACCCCTTGCAGTTCTTGTAACAAGTTCAACTTTAAGAATCAGCGCCTCACGCGGTGGAGCTTGTTGCTCCAGGAGTATAAATTAGATGTCAAGCATATAAAGAGGAAGGACAATGTTATTGCTGATTGTCTGTCGCGTGTGGGCACATAGGTGCCTCTTGGGCCAGAAAATTTTGTTTTGAGGAACAAAATTTTCCCAATGGGGTTGGGTGTGTGATTAGTTCTAGGAGATGGATATGTCTTTGTGTGTGTTGAAATGAGGGAGTAATGTGTATGGTGAGGCCGGTATGTGTTGGTGACCTTGAGTGAGGGTAGGGTGAGAGTGTGTCGTGCCCTTCTTGCGCTGGGCATTGCGTCTCATGAGCCCTGTTATAATGTTATATGTGTGTATTTTCGCTGTTTTGCCATGTTTTTGTTCCTTTGTGGATGTTATTTGTGTTACCCGTTTCTTCAGTTCGGTAACAGGCCTCACTGCGCATCCATTGAGCTTATCTTTCGAGGGGAAGGATAAAGTATTGATGGGGTCTCCAAATGTCTGGCCCGTCGGCTTAGCCGTTGGTGCTTTGGGCCCGCGTCGCCTCGGAGCCCAGTCTGCTCTTGGTTACTGTCGGAGTTAGACGTTAGAGTTTAGTTCGGGTCTCATCGTTGTCTTTCTGTACATATTAGCCAGTCAATTACATGCCACATTACCTTGTTGGTGGTGGCTTAGCTAAGGGTCGTGTTTCTTGGTCTTGTTGTGGTTCCTGGGAGTTGTGAGATATGTATTAGTACAGAAGCGTGCCCAGCGTTGAGCTTCGTCTACTTTGCCCCACGCACAATACACACACACACACACACACACACACACACAAACACACATACACACACACACACACACACACACACACACAAACACACACACACACACACACACACACACACACACACACACACACACACACACACACACACACACACATCCATTGGCTTGCAGTAAGTAATAGTGTTCGCGTCGGACAAAGTAAAGACGGCCAACGCACTGAAGGAATGTTTCTGGCCCCCGCATTGGTAGGAAGAGGGAGGACGCCAGTACTCTGTTATATGAGGGTGAAGTTCCTCCTCTGCTGGGGTTTACAGACCTTCATAGCCTGAGAAGTGTAAAAGCTCCAATCACTTTTCGAGGTCTTCGTTGAGGTTGGGTTATTTCTCTAGGCATACCATTTTCGAGAGCGGTCGCGGCTACTTAGCCCTTCCGCCAGAAACCAAACCTCTGCATCTCAGAGTTGTGGCTATATAAACTATCGAGGTCCACCGCAGGGAGAACGTGTCGAACCTGGTAGCAGTGTTTCTCACCCTACTGCTGTGATATTTTTTTTCCTGTTGTGGCAATGAGGAGAGAGGTCAAGGGTGTTTAGTTTTCCAGTGACCTGTGTCGTTTTAATGCATAGTCTACCTCTCCCACCGTCGCACCAGTAGAAGGGGTAACTTGTGAGACTATTGTTCTCGTCGTCTCGCCCAGTCGTGTGGCGAGTGTTTTTCCCTTTGGTTGCGCATCAAGGACCGGCCATTTTGTTGGCCAGGTGTGTGACGTAACCCTATCAACATCACCTATCAACATTATCTGTCAGTATCACCTATCAGCATTATCTACCAGTATCACCTATCAGCATTATCCATCAACATCACCAATCAGCACTATCTATCAGCATCACCTATCAGCATTATCTACCAGTATCACTATCAGCATTATCTGTCAATATCACCTATCAGCATTATCTATCAGTATTACCATATCAGCATTTATATATATCATCATTACCTAGATATCAGCATTATCTAACAGGAGTACCTAGATATCAGCATTCTATATACGGTTATCAATCAGCATTACATATCACCACTATATCTATCAGCATTATCTACAAGTAAAAGAGAGAGATAGAGAGAGAGAGAGAGAGAGAGAGAGAGAGAGAGAGAGAGAGAGAGAGAGAGAGAGAGAGAGAGAGAGAGAGAGAGAGAGAGAGAGAGATTGAGAGAGAGATCACAACTACAGCCGTACTTCATGACATCAGGAGGTAGACTGATGTGCTTGCCGCGAGTGTTGAAAGGGAACTGGGTAAAGCAGTACGATATGTTGAGGTATGCGCGCGCAGCCCGGTCATCTCCAACTAGCTGGACACTTCTAACTATGACACAGCCAACTCCACTCGTTAGCACCATATCCCCTGAAGCTGCCAAGGCATATTTTCTTAAGGAGTTCGCATACATGTTGGTGACGAATGATTACTTACGGGATGCACCGCAGAAACCCATGTCAGGTCCGTCATGCGAATCCACGGGGAGAGTTCGCCATGGTGTATTATGAAAATATGCGAAAAATTTTAAAATTGATTTAAGTGCTCTGGCTACACTGTCTAAATGTAAGCTATCAAATGTCAGATTTTTTTTTTCTTTGCCACAAATTTAAATGTCCCGCCGAGCTAAAGTTTAAATGCCCAGTATATGGGCGTAACGTGGAAAAAAATCTTTAATCGCTGTTTTCTCAAAATAAGGGTTACAACAACATAAAATATATTTTCTCGTTTATGCTTTGTCCGACTGCCATACAAAATTTGGGGTAAAAGCTTGAGTTAACATAAATCAAATTGTGTTAAATATACTCTTTCCGTCCTGCACAAAAAAAAATACTAGAATTCAAATCAAAGGATTTTTGTAAAACATTTTAAAACAATTTGTTAGGGTAGTTATGAAGTATTTTGTGTGTAGGTGGCGAAACAAAATATGCAAACATGAAAAAAAAAATTTTTAATTAAAAAAATTTTATATCTAAATATATATTGATGGTATTTACTTGAAACTCGGGTATGATAATGCAGGCAATATTGTACGGAACATAAATGCTAATCAAAAACCTATGCAAATTAGAAAAAACATATAGGTGAACTCTCCCCTTAAAGGAAAACGCACAGCCCTTCGCCATATACACTCCACGTCTGATTGTCCTATCTTACCAGGATCTATGGTTGCTCAAGGCGTCATCGCACCTGCTTGCGACGACCCATCCCCTTGGTGCCACTCCATGGTTGTCGTTGCGAAGGCTAATGGCGGCGCACGGATCAACACGGACCTGTCAAGGCTCAACAGCCAGGTTTCACGTCACGCCCCCCCCCCATCTCCTACGCCTTTCGCAGCCACACACCCACCCACAGGTCCTAGTACTTCACCATAGACGCTTTATGTGGCTATTGGCATATTCCTTTGGCCGAGGAAGACCAGCCGTTGACAACATTCATCACTCCCTATGGCCGTTTCCGTTACCTTCGAGGCCCTATGGGTTTCACTGCCACAGGAGACGCCTTTTGTCGACAAGGTGACTTCGCGCTTCAGGGAGTGCTGCAATGTGTCAAGGTGGTAGACGACTTCCTCTTGCATGACGAGAATTACACGGCACACCTCCGCTGCCTTAACGAAGTCCTCGCCAGATGCAGAGCACATGGGGTCACCATAGATGGCGAGAAGTTTGTTCTGGCCCCACCGAAGGTGCGTTTCTGTGGCTACCAGCTTTCCCATGATGGCATCGCGGCAGATGCTGAAAAGGTTCGGGCTATCACGGAATTTACCAATCCAGCCAACTTAATGGACTTCCGGTCATTTATGGGACTAGCAAACCAGCTGGCAGAGTTCTCACCCAGCATATTTTGTGCTGCTCCTCCTCTCCGCCCATTGATGAGTCCTAAGAAAACGTTCGTGTGGACTGCTGACCACGACCAGGCCTTCCAGAGGGTCAAAGAGGCCTTACCCATTCCACCGGTCCTCACCTCCTTCGATCCAGCTCTCCCGACCGTCCTGCAGACAGACTCCTCACGTTTATACGGTCTGGAATACGCTCTCCTACAGGATCATGGCGGAGTACAGTTTAGACCCATCCAAAGTGGCTCACGCTCCCTAACGGATACCGAGACCCGCTACGCCATCATCGAGTTGGAGTTACTGACAGTAGTGTGGGCGAGGATGAAATGCAAGTTTTACCTCGCGGAGCTCAGTACTTCAGCCTTGTGACTGACCATCGCCCTTTAGTCCCCATCCTCAACAGCTACTCCTTGGACGCCATCGACAACCCTCGTCTCCAGCGTTTGAAAGAGAAGATTTCAGCATTCATCTTCACCGTGGCCTGCCGTCTGGGCAAGGAGCTTTGCATCCTGGATGCCCTCTCTCGCTCTCCAGTGAGCAAGACAACGGGCGAAAATGACGTCTTGGATGCTGAGACCAGCTTCTCCGTCAGGAGCATCACTTTACGAGCAGTAGAGTCTCTGGCCACCGACGTCGACTTGGCCCGTTTGCACGATAGTCACCGCGTGGCAGAGGCTACCAATTGCCGGGCACGACAAGGAGTATACTGGCCTGGCAATCGATTTGGACATCGTGAACGTCGTGCGCGCTTGTGAACCATGCCAAGTAATGCAACCAAGTCAGCAGCAAGAGCCCCTACGTTTTGATAACAACTCTACCAGGCCCTTTGAGTCAGTGTCAGCCAACATTTTTTAACGCAGCTGGAAAGTCGTTCCTCGTGATCGTCAACCGTCTCCCTGGATGGTCTGTAGTGGTGTCATGTGGCTCGGACACCACCTTTTCTGCAACCATCCGTCACTTATGGCATCTCTTCCACGAGTAAGGCGTTCCAGTTCACCTACGCACAGATGGCGGGCCGCAGTTCGCCAGTCGACAGTTTTCCGACTTTCTCGAGCGTTGGGGAGTCCGTCACAACATGTCGACGCCCCACTACCCACAGGCGAATGGCCACGCCGAGTCCTCAGTGAAATCGGTCAAGCATATTATCAAGAAGATGGCCCCTCAGGATTGATTGATTGGAGACAATAGATCATGGTGCCGCAACATCGAGTTCATTTGGCACCGTAATAAAAGCACTAAAAAATAAAAGCTACATAAAAAGAAAAATAAATCGCCTCGTATCAAAGCAAAAAAGAATATTCACGAACCCGCGGTTTTTGAGCGTGAAAGGGGGATAAAGATGTAAGATATTATCCTTATGTATTGCATCATGTATTCTTTATGTTATGTTTTATTCCTAACCAGCAACTTAAGCTTCCTTCTTGCCTAGGTCGTGCGTGTATTGTTCAGTTCGCTTCGGGCCACAACTTTGTAAACACTCTCTCACTTTGTTCTTCTGTAAGGTCTCTAAGTGCACTGTATTGAAAGGATCTACATTGTTCAGCGAATCCCTTGCTCCCAAGCTAACGATAAGGACGTTAGAACCCAACACATGTTCTTGGTGAAGTTGTTGTTGTGATGACTTTTTACTACGTACGTAGGTGTAACATTCTTTGGGGCTGTATTTAGTTACATTTGCAATATATATTGCGAGATCTTTCTTACTGCGTTTAATTATCATTGATAATTTGCGTCCTATTAATATGTAATATATTTAATCGTTTTTGTTTTGTAATAGTAAATTTATATATTAGAGTCTTCTTTGATGATTGTTTTCTCTAATACAAGACAGGAATGGTAAGACAAGGTTGAGTTTTCTTATGTCTTATTTGTTGATACAGACTGATTGATATGATGAAGCCGAGAGAGGTTTGAGTTGAAGTCGTGACTGAGAGGACCGAATGACTGATCTCGCCAGAGTCTGAAGGTGATCTCATATATGTCGAGTGGCCTAGGGTAGAAGGGATGAAGGACCTTCTACTCTGGCTGACGGCTTGAACTGAACTCATGATCTGATTTGGATCTGATAGCAGCCTGGCTGGGTCGAGGGATGAAGGATAAGGAACTGCCATCCAGACTTGAGAGGAGATTCCTTAGGAGTCAAGAGGGATAAGGAGTGACATCCAGGCGATACCTTGAGAAATGACGAGTATTTTGGTATCTGACCCTTGGAGTCTATAATTAGCCTCGCGGACACCTGCGGGAAGGCAAGATATGACTCTAGGGAGTTTTGAGAAAAGGGTGACCCTGTTAATCCGATAATTGGAGGTCGGCTTCCCTTGGGATGGAGATGGACCAGGTGTGAATATTCTATCTCTCTCTCTCTCTCGGTTACCTGATACAGAGGGATTATGAATACTATTTAGATAGTATGATACAATGCTTCTCCCCTTGGAAATATACGTCCTCGTATGTTAAGATAAGACAGAGGGGGAATGTTGAAAATGAAGTTGTTTGGAAATTATACAATGCAACAAACAACACATGAATAAGAATACATAGAATTGAACATGAATATACATATATATATATATATATATATACATGTAGAAAACGACACAGGAAACATACATATATATATACATGTAGAAAATGACACAGGAAACATACATATATATATATATATATATATATATATATATATATATATATATATATATATATATATATATATATATATGTAGAAAATGACACGGAAATATGATATGAGCAATTTACAGGAATTTGAATTGATACGATGAATACGTGATACAGCTGAATAGCAAGATCTATTTACACGAATTTGAATAGAAGGTACATAGACATGGGAGCGGATGACAGCGCTTCCCTGAGAATGAAGGATTAAGAAATACCTAATTTCGTGAAGATGCACTTAATGTGGAGGCTGCAGATATATTGGATCACGTCCGTTGAGGAAGCTGTCTGAGAGATGACACGTTCAGCCAAGGAGGGAGAGGGTGATGATGATCCGTGATGATTTGAGTTGTGATCCACACGATATTGTGGAGGAAACAGCTGGAGTGGAAGACGAGTGTCCCACTTGAGCTGGCTCCCTGAAGGCAACACGAGTAGAGGTACTGACCGCTTCTACTCTATAGCTAGGTTGACTTGAACTCACTTGAGGAGGAGGCAGGGGGAAGGACTTCCACTTTGATTGACTGCCTGAAGAACTGATGAGGAGGCAGGGGGGAAAGACTTCCACTTTGATGACTGCCTGAAGAACTGATGAGGAGGCAGGGGGAAGGACTTCCACTTTGATTGACTGCCTGAAGAACTGATGAGGAGGCAGGGGGAAGGAGTTCCACTTTGATTGACTGCCTGAAGAACTGATGAGGAGGCAGGGGGGAAAGACTTCCACTTTGATGACTGCCTGATGAGACTGATGAGGAGGCAGGGGGAAAGTACTTCCACTTGCTGACTGCCTGAAGAGACTGATGAGGAGGCAGGGGGAAAGTACTTCCACTTGCTGACTGCCTGATGAGGATACAGCCTCGAGTGGAAGAATGAGGGGCCTTCCACTCGAACTGGTTACTTGAAGTAGACAATGCATTTTGAGGGAGAGAGGGTTCCCGATGATCCGTGATGATTTGATTATGTCGACGTCGAGACGGACAGGAACAGGCAATGATACTCACTCCGGTAGACTCACTTGAACGGAGACTACTGCAGAAGGGGCGACGAAGGGTCGTAATTTCAGAGACGCAGACGAGGAATGCCAGGGGCGAGGTGGGCACGCGATGATGGCGCTCTGTGACGGGTGGGCGTGCGGTGATGGCACGCGGTGATGGGTGGCGATGGGCGGTGAAGGCGAGCTTTTGATCTGTGAAAACTTGGATTCTTTTGTCGCTTAGGAGGACATCATCCCACCCCTGCCACCAGTATATTAGAGTTTTCTTTGATGATTGTTTTCTCTAATACAAGGCAGGAATGGTAAGACAAGGTTGAGTTTTCTTATGTCTTATTTGTTGATACAGACTGATTGATATGATGAAGCCGAGAGAGGTTTGAGTTGAAGTCGTGACTGAGAGGACCGAATGACTGATCTCACCAGAGTCTGAAGGTGATCTCATATATGTCGAGTGGCCTAGGGTAGAAGGGATGAAGGACCTTCTACTCTGGCTGACGGCTTGAACTGAACTCATGATCTGATTTGGATCTGATAGCAGCCTGGCTGGGTCGAGGGATGAAGGATAAGGAACTGCCATCCAGACTTGAGAGGAGATTCCTTAGGAGTCAAGAGGGATAAGGAGTGACATCCAGGCGATACCTTGAGAAATGACGAGTATTTTGGTATCTGACCCTTGGAGTCTATAATTAGCCTCGCGGACAACTGCGGGAAGGCAAGATATGACTCTAGGGAGTTTTGAGAAAAGGGTGACCCTGTCAATCCGATAATTGGAGGTCGGCTTCCTTTGGGATGGAGATGGACCAGGTGTGAATATTCTATCTATCTATCTCTCTCGGTTACCTGATACAGAGGGATTATGAATACTATTTAGATAGTATGATACATTTATATTGTGTGCGAATTTTTCATGTAATAATCCTGCCTCAATTTGGCTCCTCTACTAGTTTTTCTTTTTATGTGCAAGCTTTTTACTAACTGCAAGGGATAACTTAACGATTACATTTAAGATGTTATAGAATTTTGTCCATAATTAATTTAACTAATGTCAGTGTTCAGAGTTTTGAATAATGTTACGTAAATATTACGTAGCCTATGGGTTAATGTGGGTACTTATGTCGCGTTAAGTCAGTACACCAGCAGAGATCACGTCCGCACTTAACAAAGGTCATGTCCTCATTGAGCAGAGGAAGTGAAATATACGAGCAAGTTGACGTGTAGGCAGTTAGGGGAGTTTTCATAGTCGTGGTCAGTTCTTCCTTTGCACTCCTTATGTACTTTTGTACTCTTGTACCTGCTTTCCTAATACAACACAAATACCAACTCATCCTTCTACATCTATGTTTTCCTTTATTATAAAGACCATTGAACCACATAAACCCCACAACTTAATACCAATCATCAATTATCTGCTCTGAGCTTACCCTCTTCCATAACTCAGGCTATCCTCTCTTTTCATCACCCTTGCCACCTCCATCCACTACCACTAATCCCCTTCTTTTATTCAGCCATTTTGGTCCTCGCTAATATAATTAATATTTTCATATCCCTGCTCCTGCTCCATACTCAGAAAACACTATTATAGTTCAATAATGCATCCAAAAACAGGTGGGAGATGTAACCATAATCATGAATCCAGGAACCACTACTCATTGGTAAACGTCAAGCCGCGCGTTTGCGGCTCCAATACTCTCATACTCAAGGCGAGCGCTGGCAGTTCCGACTCTTGGTATTCCCCATGCACCCTCTATATGATTTCCCGTGGAACGGATTCCCGTGGATACGCTAACACAAGGAACTGGTTCCGTGAATATTTACGGTTCCGGGTCCTTCCTATCACTATTGCATAGTCATTGTTGAATAAAAATCTCTAGTTCAAGCAATCCTCACCTTCAAAGATTTTGTCCTTGTCAAAGTCAGGGTTGTGTGGGGGATGAATTATTTTGAGGTGCATTCCCCAATTCACTTGGATTTTAACTAGAATAAAAAGGCCAAGCACAAAATGATGTTACCAAGTATTGATTGCCGAGGCTATAGATGAAGCCAAAAGGTTTCCATCACAACATCGGGTCACAATCTCTGGTCCCGAAACCCTTAAAGAGCGGCAATGGTCTTGGAAACGGAGGGATGCAAGATTTGAGAACATTCTTTGTCGTTACTAATTAGTATTTTAATAATGATTTTGTAATGAAAATAAATTTGGGGGCATTTATCAGTTTTCAAAATTATCTATTACCGGTAATATTTTACAAGAAACATCGCAGACTAGATTCTAGCTAAGTTTAGGTAAAGTTATATTTGATTAATATTATGCAAGTGATAAAAAAAATGGTGTCAAAAAGGATATTATTGTATTTAAGCTGACATCATCTAAAATTGGTATGGCTTCCCACAAAAGATGGTTACGTTTACTTTCATCATTTAAAGGTACTTAGATAATCCACCCGAACTAGGTAACTATAGACCATATGGTTCCACTAAAGTTATAAAGAGAGAGCGCTACTTCTCTCAGCAAATTAAGCTACTTTGAGCTATGATCAAACTCAAAACCTTTAGATCACGAGCCATCCTTCCCCCTACGGAAATGGAGTGCCCAGAAGAGGAGAAATGTTATCAACGGTGGCTAAATTGTTTTATGTGGGAAATATGAATGGTCTGCATGGTCTATGTAAAATAATCAATAAAAAAACTGACATTGGTTTGTCACATTTCGATTCCGGGTATCTTTGATAGTCTTACAATAATGGTGTTGTTGCTGATCTTACCTATTAGTAGTCCCAATGGCATGGAACCAATAGCAATTACGAGTCCAACAATACCAATGGTGGGCCTCAGGTTCTCCATCCCCATGTAATGCACAATGACAAGGTTGAACATGCTCAACGAGAATCCCAGACCAAGGCCAGACATCACACCGGACACCATGAATTGCCACAGTTCGCTCGACATCGAAGCGACTGAAAAAGAAAAAAAATAAGCTTTTAGTTTCCGTGACTGCTAGCGAGTATATCAGTGTTAAGACATGGCCAGGGTGCTGGAAGTACAGTAAGTGGTACGTACCTGTGATGCCTGACGCTCTCAGGAAGTAACCCAGCATGATGGAGAAGCGGATGCTGAACCACTTGCAGTCCGAAAGAGGCGACACCACTAGGCGAGTGACTAAGTTGGTGACGCCCAGCAATGATATGCAGCGTGCAACGTCCTGGAGGCTATGGTCAGCGGCTTTTGCTACGAAGGGAAGCATCATGATGAAGTTAAGGAATGTTGTTTGTGTTAGCATTAATGTGATAGCCAAGATAACACATTTGTAATGCCGCAAGACGGCCACGTCTGATTTGATTCTTTCAGCAACACGCAACAACGTCCTCCAAAGAGCATTCGTGCCACGCGTCTTCATATCTGCATTCCATTCCTCTGTCTCCTGTGACAGAAAAGCCAATTCAGTAAGGATTTCAGATTCAGCTGACATTACAGACAAAACACTTCCTGACAAGGATGTTCGGAGCTTCTGGACATATTGATTCTGAGGCATTGAGGCTCCAGAGACCTCTGACACCAGGGCTCTGCGATGCATTTCGGTTGACATCGTCTGGGAAATTTCCTTGCCATGCATAAGGGGTTTGAATACATCTTGTTGTGGCCGTGACTTTTTTCTTGACGAATCTCTCAAGTGCCACTTAACGGGGTGAAAGAAGGACACGGCAATTAAACCATTGAGTATGATGCCGCTGTGGATCAAGGCGGCGCCTTTGAGGCTGTACATTTCTAGGAGGTAGCGAATAACAGGTGCGAACATCATTTGCGTCACTGCTCCACCGGCTACCAGGAAAGTGTTGGCCTGGCCACTCTTCTTGTAGAAATAAGGCGGCAGGACCATGTAGGCGAGGCTTATACTCAGGCCGGTGCTCACACCTGCGGGATAAGTAACACACTAATTCAGCAAACAGTCTTGTGGGAATCATCATCTGTGCAGCCTGTAGCTGAAAAAAAAAATACTTATTGCCATAAACACATAATACGTCAACAACAAACTGCCGGGTATCCTTACCTCCTAAGAGGGAGAAGGAAAAGTACAGGAAAGACACCGAGGGTGAAAATCCGGACAAGACGAAGCTGAGAGATACCATCAAGACGCTGAAGAAGCCGACAGTGCGTTGCCCAAATTCTTGGCACAGTGGGTTGGTGAAGATCATGGACAGGTTCCACACAACTAGGTGCAAGTTGTAGATCCAGGCCGTGGTGGTGGAAGAGGTGCCATTCTCCAGCAGGAACCCAGAGAAGAAGACCCCGAAACAGAAGGGCAACGAGTGAACCAAAGTCTGTGGGAGGGACGCCGTTTCTGTTTTATACATTATTAGTTATTTGTATCTTTCATGTGTGTTTTTGTGTGTATATATATATATATATATATATATATATATATATATATATATATATATATATATATAATATATATATATAATATATATATATATATATATATATATATATATAATATATATATATATATATATATATATATATATATATATAATATATATATATATATATATATATATATATATATATATATATGTGTGTGTGTGTGTGTATGTGTGTGTGTGTGTGTCTATGTCTGTGTGTGTGTGTGTGTGTGTGTGTGTGTGTGTGTATGTCTGTGTGTGTGTGTGTGTGTGTGTGTGTGTGTGTGTGTGTGTGTGTGTGTGTGTATGTGTGTGTGTGTGTGTGTGTGTGTGTGTATATGTGTGTGTGTGTGGGTGTGTGAATTGAATTGAATTGAATTGAATTTATTTATAAGCTCAGACTTTATAAAAAGTATGGAACACAGCTCCTACAAAATGTGAGGACTTAGAACATAGATTATGTACAAATACATACAGTGCTATATAAAAAGTCATAATAATAATAATTACATAATAACATTAAGAAATATTATAATAAATTGGAAAAGACTAACGACATAAAAAATTAGATAGAAAATCAATTACAAAAATAAACTTGAAAACACTAATGACTAGTTACGCACATTATTTATCTAAACATACGTAGCACCATCCTCAAAAATAAAGAAAAATTTTTCATAACATGTACGCTTGTATTTTGCATAAACGAAATATATTTATAGCATGTTGGTCTGTATGTATAATAATTCGGTACATACATAGTACGTAGCCTCATGATTTCCCCATCAGTACATTAAAAAAGAACGTGAAACTCATCACCCACAACGCCAACATCACACTTGTTACAGACCCGATCTTCTCTATTTACACCTTGATATCTGCCAACATTTACGGGTAATCTATTATTACAAGTTCTAAATCTAGCCAGCAAAATTCTGTCACTCTTTGATAATTTTACAAGATATTTTTCAGGTCCATGATCTATCTTGAACAGTTTGTAATTACTACATAAGGATTTTGTTTCTAAGTTGTGATGCCAAGTTACAATCCACTGATCTTTCAATCTCTGTTCCACAGCTTTTTTAACCCATGTTGTATTAGGAACATCTTGCAACAACCACATGCCTGGAAACCCACATTCATTAGAAATGTTTTTAATACAAGCTAACCATGGAGAAGTATAAATCCCTAATCTGTCCAATTGCAATAAACATTTGTACATTATATAACACAACTTAGTATATTTACCTGAAATTAACTTAGACCAATATCCTATCATTCTGCTCTTTATATAAATATGAAGTGGAAATACTCCAAGTTCACCATACACCATGTCATTACATGTATTTTTATGAACACCCAAAACCAGTTTTAGAAATTTCATGTATAGTAATTTTAACTCTCTAATAATATAATGACCCCAAATCTCACAACTTAGTATCTTTACCTGAAATTAACTTAGACCAATATCCTATCATTCTGCTCTTTATATGAATATGAAGTGGAAATACTCCAAGTTCACCATACACCATGTCATTACATGTATTTTTATGAACACCCAAAACCAGTTTTAGAAATTTCATGTATAGTAATTCTAACTCTCTAATAATATAATGACCCCAAATCTCAGATGCATATGTCATAATAGGTAACACCATGGAACTAAATAGTTCAAGCTGCATATCAACTGGCAAGTCAAACTTTCTACACTTACCTATCAGTGAATACATTGCTTTTGAGGCCTGCTCTTTAAGCTCTAGTTCACCTTTGCGGAACCTGCCATTATAATTGAATAATACACCAAGATACTTATAATCTTCTACTACTTCAATGCTTTCACCATCATATTCAAATACATAATTAGATAAATTTGACCTCCCCCTTCTAAACACTACTATTTTTGTTTTATTACAATAAAGCTTCAATTTCCATTCAGTACAATATAAATTCAGAGCAATCAGTACCTGCTTCATTCCATCCGCACTGTCACACAATATGACAGTATCGTCTGCATACATGATCACAAGAAGTTTCAGGTATGAATTTATAAAATCATCACCAAAATCTACATAACTGCAGTTATACTCAAGTAATTTACTTTCTATATCGTTAACATAAAATGCAAAAAGCAAAGGTGACAAATTTTCCCCTTGTCTAACACCTACATTACAAACAAAGGTATCTGATGTCTCTTGATGTAACATGACACAAGACTTGATGTTATCATACATATTTTTTATCACATTAAGGATTTTTCCATTTATCTTTTCCTTGACTAACTCATACCACAAACCTTCACGCCACACCATATCAAATGCCTTTCTATAGTCCACAAACAAACAAAACAGCTTCCTTTCCTTCCAGTTAAACAAATCAATTACACTTTTAAGTACAAATATATGATCCAGGGTAGAATACCCATGCCTGAAGCCTGCTTGTGTTTCATTAATAATGTGAATAGTGTTTGAATATTAATTAAGTCTGTCGTTTAGTACAGAGGTAAACAACTTCCCCATGCAGCTGAGCAGAGAAATACCCCTATAGTTATTAACATCCTGGCTGTCACCTTTATTCTTATAGAGTGGAACTATCGTGCCAACCATCTATTCAGATGGCATGACACCAGTATCAAGTATTTTGTTAAACATCTTAACATAAAGGGGACACAAAATATGCTGAGTACTTTTAATATATTCATTTAATATGAAATCAGATGCAGGAGATTTATTGTTCTTTAATTTCTTAATATTTCTAATTATCTCTTCCTTAGTTATAGGATCATTAAGCAACTGTAAAGGTTCAATATCAGTATTATCTTGATCATCCAGAATATTTACATCATTATTGTCAATGTTGTCATCAGCAGCTAACTGTTTGAAATGCTCATAAAATTCACTTAACCTTATAGGGATTTGGTGATCTCTTTTCTGACTATTTAGAATTTTCCAATATACTTTAGGGTCATCACTTTTGTATTTTCTAAGTTCCTTAACTAAATGATCCCTCTCCTTAATTTTCACTCTTTTTAGGTTTACTTTATATTTTCTGCTTTTCTCAATCATGTTATTAAAGTTTACACTACTTCTATGCAAATGATATCTTTGTCTAGCTTTATGGTATTCATTTCTAGATTTCCAACATTGTTTGTCATATCCCTTTAAATTGGCATTGTTAGTCTTTTTAATAAATTTTCTTCTCTTGTGTTGTGGAAAAGCTGTAAGTGCAGGCTCAATCAATATTTGCTTTAATTCCTGATTAATGTCATCAATGGGTAATTCATCCAACTTTGCAATCAACTCATGTACCTTACTTACAGCTATGCTTCTTACATATACACACTTTTTCTCAATATTCCACTTGCCTGGTCTTACACTGGCTTGACCTACCTCTTGAGCTTCTCTGTTTACAGCTGGTACAGTACTCTTTCCTTTAAATTTAATTCTTGTATGTAATCCACAATGTACATCAGACAACAACGGATCATAATCAAGTATTCTAAAAACTACTACACTCTGCATAATCACTGGTGAACCTATAAAGTAATGTATGGTTGTTTTATGTGTGGTTGTAGGTTTTCCGATACCAGAGTCCTCCCCCAACCTTCCATTAAAAAGAAACATTTGGTGATTTTTACAAACTTCCAGCAATTTTTTCCCATAAGAATTCCTGTCTGTGATTAAGTCTTGGTTTGCCCTATTCTCATGTATACCAAAATCCTTTAAACTTAAATAAGGCACCTCGGCAGACACAGGATCATCAACACCATCAGAGCAGAACTCAGACATAGTTAGTGTGTGAGCATTAAAGTCACCACAGAGTACATGCACATATTGATCATTAGTTTAAGTTAACAAAAAATCATCCATTTCATCAAAATGTTCTATCTTACCATACTTAGAGTAGAATGGAGGAACGTAAACACAACTTATTACCAGATCCTTACCTAAACTTACACTTCCTCTGTCAATTTTAACTGAAAGTAAGGTATCATAATTGGTATTCAAGTGCTTCCACTTAAAGGTCACATCCTTCTTGATGGCAATGAGTAAACCACCAGATTTGTACCTACTTAGTTTGCTTCTATTCTTAAATACAATATCAAAACCAATATCATCCATATACTCCTTGACATTAATCATATCAGTATCATCACACTTAGTTTCGCATAAACAAATGACATCATAACTTTTAATATGGTTAACAAAATCCACAGATAAGAATTTTGACTTAATGCCACATACGTTAAGAGATAATACATCAAAATTTATAAGTTTTGGAGCAGGCTGTACAGAGGTGCTTTTATTTACACAAGCAACAGTATTGTGCCTAAGCATATGCTGTGCTCCGGCACCATCCTAGACCCTTATTAGGTGATCCAGGTTAAGCTTTTTCCAATCAGAAGAAATTCCGACCTTTTCTAAGTCATCAGGACTATTTATCACCACAGGCCTACCCCCACTGTGCAGCCAGGCCAGAATACTCCCCTCCCTTGTAGCCACATTTTTCACTGTTTCTTGCTCTTTAACCATGCTCAACATTTTAGCTCTTAAGGAGGTCATGTCATCATTTATATACACCTTTCTTTGACTACCTTTGAGCTTTTTCTTGTTGTACATTATTTAATTCTTTTTCTTTCTGTGGCAAAACCTCACAATGACTGGCCTGCCTCCTTCTCTGGGCCTCCCCAAACGGTGCACAACAGAAATGTCATCCGGCTTGATTTTTACACCAATGTTGTCAGCAAGCTCGATAACCTTAGCTTCCAGCACCTCTGCATTTTCATCTTCTTCCTCCAGCCCAGAAATACGCAAGTTCTCCCTTCGAGAATACTGCTCTAACTTATCATTTTCATACTTTAGCGAGAGACAGTTCTGCTGCATCTCAGTTATCTTCTTATCCATACTTTCAGTAAATTCCTTAAGTGCAGTAGACACAGCCGTAGACACAGCAACAGATATTATGCTAGTGTGTGTGTGTGTGTGTATGTGTGTGTGTGTTTGTCTGTGTGTGGGTGTGTGTGTGTGTGTGTGTGTGTGTGTGTGTGTGTGTGTGTTTTGTTTGTGTGTGCGTGTGTGTGCTATTTACCATGGCATGGAAGATAACGCGCTGGACTCATGATCATCAGTTACTAACCCGCCGAAAGAGCTCAGAACTCATAGAGACGGATCTATGGGTAAGTCTACGACCTCTCACACATCACACACCCCCATTCCTTTGCTCAAGAGGGACAGCAATCACTCCTTGTCAGTGAAAAATCCTTAGCGACCTGAGCAAGGTACTAACCCCCGCCTTATCGGGTAAAAAGGCGGGGACTTTAACCACTGACTCATTGGAGCGGGAGTGTGTGTGTGTGTGTGTCTGTGTCTGTGTCTGTGTGTGTCTTTTTTTGTGTGTGTGTGTGTGTATGTGTGTGTGTGTGTGTGCGTGTGCACACACGCACATACACCCACATACACAAACACTACTTTTCCTTCCCCAGCACACGTCACAGCAACCTGCGGTGAGGTGGGGGCAGGCTGCCATCACCCTCAGTGATGCCATTGAAATAAATATTGGTGTGTGTGTGTGTGTGTGTGTGTGTGTGTGTGTGTGTGTGTGTGTGTGTGTGTGTGTGTGTGTGTGTGTGTGTGTGTGTGTGTGTGAGAGAAAGAGAGTGATAATCAGAATCAGAATCAGTATATTTCGTTCAGCCTTAGTATAATAGTATAAAGCACAACTCATAATTATATAAACATAAGTTTTTTTTTATAATACAGTTTCATACAATACTAATTATATTTATCAATATGTCTACCCAAACATTGTAAATATTGTCCTTTAAAAACATGGTTTTAGTGCTGGTGTTTTGTATATAAACAATGAATTTCCTCAAGATTGGAAAATATGTGGAATATCATGGTATGTAGGCATTTTTTTAATCAACGATGTTTTCATTTGAATACAATAACATAATGTGACAACCATATCCTTAAACATTATTATTATTACAATTCATACATATTCTTTCATCTATATTAGTATTTTTGTATCTTCCAGTAGCAAGAGGTAACAAACTGTTGTTTGCTCATAATTCATTAGGAACATTTTATTGTTTTTTTGTAGTTTTTAGAGGTAAGATTCCATATCATACATATCCTAATATATAACTGCTACATAACTGCTACAAATATACTACAACGACAAACTGCAATGCCAGATTGTGATCCATTGATCCTTAAGTTTCTGGTCAACTTGTTGATTTACACATATACCAGTGTGAGGAACTGCACCTGCCTCGTCTCCCCCTAATTAGTGGTTGAACTACCACTCTAGTCTGCCGGCGCTGGTTCACCTCTCCAACTGCTTGTTCACCGGCTTCCCCGCCACTACCCCACCCCCTTGTCCAGGGGTAGGGGGGTAGTCTAACCGAGGCAAGCTCCACGCCACCGGACCGGAGACAGACCGCCTCAGCTCTCTCACCTGACAACACCTCACCACCTGTTGCTGGTTCTCAACATTCCGAAGGCATTTATGGAGACTTGGGCTCCCTTCCAGTGTGCCCTTCAACTGTACCTACACCATTCGACCCTCCCTGCTGTCTGAGGTGCTATCTACGTCGCTGAGTGTTACTGCCACGCATCTCACCGTCCAGACAGCTGTTCAGGGAGTTATTTGGGTGCCATACCCCTGCTCTGGTAATTGTTTACAAGCAGATCGTCGTTGGTGATTTATTTTGGCTTTTAGCCTACTGTTTGCTATTTTTGTGTGTGTAAATATATTCGGGGTATCATACTCCATGATTTTTCTTCCCCACAACTCTATAGAAGCATAATATTAATTGGTAGTCACCTCGGCCCTGACATATTGGCGACCCAGCCAGGATAAGAACTACCAATTATTTATTATCTTTTTACAGATTGTGGGGTTTAATCTGTAAGTCGCTGCTGCGCGCCGTTGCTGCCTGAGGCCCGGGAGTAGTGTTATGAGAGTGTTTTGATTGCCGTCAAACTCTTGCTTTTGCCAGATTTTGCACGTGAGGTGTTGTCCATATTTTTGTTTTGTGTTGTGTTTTCCGTTTAGTCTTCTCCATGTCTTCCTTTCAAGAACTGAAGGAGCAGGGTGAAGCCCTCGGTCTGCAGGATAAGGAAATTGGCCAGTGGATCGTAGAACAGCAGAAACACGAAAGGGAAGAAAGACAAGCTGAGAGAGAAGAAAGACAGAGACAAACTCAGAAGGAAAGAGAAGAAAAACAAGCGGAAAGAGAAGAAAGACAAGCACAAGCTGAGAGGGAGAAAGAGATCAAGCTGGCACAAATTGCAGCTGAAGGTAAGCCCTCAGTCCTACCATCACATGATCCTGTTTCCAGACCTAGTCTACCACCATACAAGGATGAAGAGGACATTGTCACCTACTTAACTAGGTTTGAGCGTGTGGCCGAGATGCTGGTTATACCCAGAGATACCTTTGCCGTTCGTCTGGGTTGCCTCCTTATAGGTAAAGCTGCCGAACTCTAACCGTCCCTTCCGTCATCCACCACTGAGGATTACGAGTTACTGAAGCAAGCCTTGTTAACAGGCTTCAGTAAAACTCCAGATGGCTACCGGGTTGATTTCAGGTCAAACAAGATTAGAGTAGGACAGAACTACCATCAGTTCGTTACCCAGTTATCGAGGATGTTTGATTCTTGGGTTGAGTCTTCCTCTGTGGCCAATGTTTATGCTGATTTAAGGGAGTTTATCATCTTTGATCAATTTCTGCCCTCCTTATCACCAGAAATACCCCTATTCATCAAGGCAAGAAGGCCTACCAAGGTGAAGGAAGCAATACAACTAGCGGATGACTGGGCATCCGCCCACAACGCCTATCCCAAGGTCTCTTCCTACAACAACGCTAAAAAAATCTCCCCTCGACTTGCTACTCCACTCCAGTCTCCCTCCAGACTCCCTCAACCGTGACTTGTCACAATTGTGGGGAAGCAGGACATATACGACCACGCTGTCCCAGGAATCCTCGAGCATTCAAGGATGGAACTACTACCACGCCCCCTATAAGGTTGGATTTTGTTTAGAAGATCATAAAGTGCCTAACTTCTCAGTTACGGGGACTTTTAATGGGTCATGGTCTTCCTCTATAATTAGAGATACTGGATGCTCTGGAGTTGTAATTTCCGAGGAAGCCTTGCCAGACATTGACCCATCACTCTGCCCCAAAGTACAAGTTGCTGACTATTTGGGACGCATCGACGAATTTCCTGTCGTTAAGTGTTACTTGCGGTGCCCATTTTACACTGGTTGGACAGATGCTGTAAAAGCCCCAATTAAATTTGCTAGTGCTCTAGTTAGGAATATTCCCGGAGTACAAGATCCTGATAGTCCTGATTCTCTACTCACTAATGACAACGATCTTCTCCATAGTGACCATGACGAAGCCACCACCGACGTTTCTTCCCTAAGAGATTCACTGTCGCCTCTTGATGACTCGCCTTCGCCTGGAACCTCCCTCTCCTCTCAAGACAAGGACAACCTCCTTTCTGGATGTCAGCATCTACCACCAGTTGAGTCCTCCACTACTCAAGTGTGTGCTGTGGAGACCAGAGCCGGTCGATCTAAACGGGTCCACCCTCTAGTTCTGCCTAAGCTCCATCCTTTGACTGTAACCCCTGATGAGTTTCGTCAACTTCAGGAATCTTGTCCTTCCTTGACGTGTTTACAATCAAAGGCTACCACTCAAGAAGTTGAGAAGGCCCGGGATGGTGCCACATACCAATTCATACATGAAGACGGCCTCCTGTACCGAAAATGTCTCTCCTCGGATCACCCTCAAAAGGTAAATGGTTTATCCTTGGTTGTTCCCAGCGATTGCCGTCCCATCATCCTACGTGTTGCTCACGAAGGTCCTTTGGCTGGACATTTCTCCCACCGGAAGACCCAGATGAAGGTCTTGCAAGACTTTTATTGGCCAGGGATGTGTGCAGACGGTAGCCTGAAGTCTGCCCTTCGGAAGCTGTGCTCTGATAAGCCCAAGGAGTGGCATCGATATTTAATCCCTCAGAGAGATCCCTAACGACCGAACTGGATTATCCAGTCTGCTCAGGTTGAAGACCTGTTTTTCACATACCAGTCTACTTTTTCTGATCAACCTGGCTGCACCAAGATCTACCCGGTGCCAATCCATCTCCAGCACTACTAGCAGGAAGAGGTTGAGCAACTGTTGAGTCAAGGAATCATCCAACCTTCAACCTCTCCACACTGCTCTCCGGTTATCATGGTCAGGAAATCCGACGGTACGTATCGGATGGCAATTGATTACAGGTTACTCAACTCCGTTACTATTTTCCATGCTGAACCATCCTGCAGTATTGAGACAGAGCTGCATAAGTTCGTTGGTGCTGAGTTCTTCTCAGAGCTAGATTTGAGTAAGGCATATTACCAGGTTCCACTTTCTGCCAAAGCTCGACGCTTCACTGCGTTTCCAACTCACAATGGCCTGATGGAATTTACTCGGATGCCTTTTGGTCTTGTTACGGCCTGTGCCACATATATTCGCTTAATGAGGATTGTGCTTGCTGGCTTGTCTTGCTGCCAATGTTTCATTTTATTTTGATAATATTTTTGTGTATTCATCTGATTGGCCCACTCACATCTCTGCCCTCAAGTCTGTTTTAGATAGACTACAACAGAACGGTCTGACTGTCAAACTTAAAAAGTGCCGGTTTGGAGCAGTCCATCAACTATCTGGGATTTGTTTTGTCACGCGACCATCTTCAACCACAAGTTGGCAAGTTGACTGCCATCACCTCCATGACTCCTCCTACCACCAAGAAGTTACTCCGGAGTTTCTTAGGTTTGATATCATTTTACAAAGCTTTCATTCCTCAGGCCTCTGAGCTTACCGGCCCCCTCTCTGACTTGTTGAAGAAGCCGGTACGGGATCCCCTCCAGTGAACTGAAGATCTGTATGAACGGTTCAAGCTGCTGAAGCAAGCTTTGACTTCGGGACCTATTCCTCGTCTTCTGGACCCCAGCCAGACCTTCGTCCTACGTACCGATGCTTCAAACTATGGATTAGGTGCTGTACTCCTACAGTACCATGATGATTGTTCACATCCCATCTCTTACGTCAGCCGGAAACTAATTGATCGGGAACGACGATACTCTACCATCGAGAGGGAATGCCTGGCCATCGTGTTCGGCATTCATAGGTTTGTTTTATCTGCGAGGTAAGGAATTTATCCTTGAAGTAGACCATAAGCCTCTAATATACCTTGAGAAATTTAAAGGTAAAAATGATAGAGTACTACGATGGACTTTAGGTCTTCAACCCTATAAATTTAGGGTTGTTCATGTTGCCGGGACAGACAACATTGGAGCCGACCTTCTCAGCCGGCAATAGCTCTTCTTTATTTTTTTCCTGCACTCCAGTCTTTTACAAGTTTTGTTTCCTGCACTCAAGCCTATTATAAGTTTGTTTATGTTTCCTGGTCAGCTGCAGTTCTTCGACATCAGCTGTGCAGCAGATGTTTTAGTGGGGGCATGTGTGAGGAACTGCACCTGCCTCGTCTCCCCCTAATTCGTGGTTGAACTACCACACTAGTCTGCCGGCGCTGGTTCACCTCTCCAACTGCTTGTTCACCGGCTTCCCCGCCACTACCCCACCCCCTTGTCCAGGGGTAGGGGGGTAGTCTAATCGAGGCAAGCTCCACGCCACCGGACTGGAGAAAGACAGAACGCCTCAGCTCTCTCACCTGACAACACCTCACCACCTGCTGCTGGTTCTCAACATTCCGAAGTCATTTCTGGAGACTTGGGCTCCCTTCCAGTGTGCCCTTCAACTGTACCTACACCATTCGACCCTCCCTGCTGTCTGAGGTGCTATCTGCGTTACCGAGTGTTGCTGCCACGCATCTCACTGTCCAGACAGTTGTTCAAGGAGTTATTTGGGTGCCATACCCCTGCTCTGGTAATTGTTTACGAGCAGATCGTCGTTGGTGATTTATTTTGGCTTTTAGCCTACTGTTTGCTATTTTTGTGAGTGTAAATATATTCGGGGTATCATACTCCATGATTTTTCTTTCCCACAACTATAGAAGCATAATATTAATTGGTAGTCACCTCGGCCCTGACAACCAGATATGCCAGTTATTAAGTATAATCATAGTATGATTTATCCAAGATAATGTAAATATTACAGAGTAATCCAATAAAGATAGTCATTGATATATTATGTAACTTAATTTGGTAGTTCTTCCTGTGATAATCTTGGCTAATAACCAATCATTCTTATATTATTGATATTTTCTAATGATATGCACATTGTTCACCATAAACAATATATGTGCTGGTGTTTTTTATGGACACATAAGGCATGCTTTGAAAATTTCATATATACTATTTAGTGTTCTCTAATAATATTATAACAGGTAGTACCATTGCATTACATAATATAATTCAAGCAGTAGATAAACTAGGAGATGAAACCTACGACATTTCCCTATGAGATGAGTACATGGGTTTTACTTTTAATTCTAACATACTTACTCAAAATCTACCGTTATAGTTAAACAAAACCCCAAGGTATATATACACGCTAATTGTTTCTCTGTCATCTAATCTAAATTTTAAACAATTTTTTACAAGATGAATTCTTCCTCTCCCCAAAATAGCCACTTTTACTTAATTACTATTGACCTATGATTTCCAATGTGTATACTAGTTTTACAATGCTTTAAGAGTTACTTTTTATTGTCTTTCACTAACTTGAAAACTAACTGTATTGTAACATAAGTCAATATTTACAGCTTTAGATATGAATCAAGAATATGATCATTAAATGGCATATAGTTAGTTATTTTATATTCGTATTTCTTCCTGATCATTTCCAAAGAGGGCAACGAATATAGGTAAGGTGTTCTCTCCTTGACAAATAATTATTACTGGAATTTCTTAACTAACCTTAGCATATAACTGTATATTACTATACATATTTTATTTTTATTAGAAAGATGATTGAATATTCCTCCTGAACTGGGTAATTATAGACAATACAGTTCTGCTGGGGCTAACGAAAGAGTGCTTCCTCTCCCACCAAGTTAAACTGTTGTGAGTCGGGATCAAACTCGTACTCTTAAGGCAACGAACCGAACACTGTACCATAGAACTACCCAAACTATATTTTTTATTACAATAATACCTTAACAGTAAAATTTGTTTTGAGTTATATATACCAAAACTTATCCCTCAAAATAGTAATAAAAGCTTCCTGTAATATACAAATAGGACAAGACAATGATTTTTTCTTTCAGAAAGCTAAATCGATGATACACTTTAATAAACATATTTGATCTCAAGTCCTATAGTTTTGCCTAAGCCCATCTTGTGTTTTAAGTATCACATTATTCCTATAAGAAAATTTTCCTAATCTATCATATGAAATTGAGGAAATGAATCCAAATAAAGCAAGCGCCAGACGTCAAAGGTCATATGGCGATATGTTAAGCTAAAATTGAAACAGCAAAGCAAAGAGATAACGTCAAGGCAGATTATAGGAAAGGAAAGAATGATTTATTACAGTGAAATGACAAGGTCAAATGGAGGTTGTGTGTTTGTTAAAGAACGGCAAAACCTGAGCTATAGTGGGATCTAGAGCTATCAGTAAAATCATGAATGAAATAGGCGGCTCCAACATCCTGCCGCCAACCCAAATTGCCAACTCGAGATCCCCTAATTTATCATACAATTTAACAAAGGTGTGAACATGCTCCGTTCAAGGTCAAGTACGATAACATTCCGGCAACGTAAACAAAGGTTATTTTCGTAGGAATAGCCCAAGATTAGCCTCTACTAACATCTATGCGGCCCATAAGACATCGACAATGGACATGAGCAATGTTTACATCAATGTTTAAAGTTTACGGCACACCATAGTCTTTCGTCTGGCAACGGGGTGGCCTCAACATGAAATTTATTATTTATCTAATATTGTAAAATATAAGTATTTGTAACTGCTGCAATATTTCTTGTATCATATAGTAACCCAAAAAGACGGCAACTAGCTTTCTTTTTCCACATATCATGCTGGTATATTACTGTAATTGGGCTTTAAGCAAAACGCGAATGAATTCAATATTAAAAAAAAAGTGCATCAATATTCGGATGAAATCTAGTTAAAATGTGTTAAGAAATCACCAACCAATATAATAAAGAACATAGCAAGGTATGACAGTGTGTTGAATGGAAGTATAACACCATAGAAGTATCCGTATTTTTGACCCCGC
>JAPQNM010000026.1:3811949-3824449 GCA_029783475.1 Metacarcinus magister
CCACGGTCGGAAAGTATTTCCCTGGGGATTCCCACTCTGGCGAAGATGGTTAGCAGAGCTTCAGATACAGATATGGTGTCAATATCTTTAAGAGGCATGGCTTCTGGAAACCCAGTGGAGAAATCAATTAGAGTGACAATGTAACGGTGTCCTTCAGAAGATGGTGGAGACAAGGGACCTACCAAGTCAATGGCAACTCTGGAGAAGGGTTCAGTTACGACAGGTAACGGTTGAAGAGGTACTGGACGTACCCTTCCCTTAGCCGACATACGTTGACACTTGTCGCAGGAACGGCAGTAATCCCGGATGTCTACACACATCCCTGGCCAATAAAAGTCTTGCAAGACCTTCATCTGGGTCTTCCGGTGGGAGAAATGTCCAGCCAAAGGACCTTCGTGAGCAACACGTAGGATGACAGGACGGCAATCGCTGGGAACAACCAAGGATAAACCATTTACCTTTTGAAGGTGATCCGATGAGAGACATTTTCGGTACAGGAGGCCGTCCTCATGTATGAACTGGTATGTGGCACCATCCCGTGCCTTCTCAACTTCTTCAGTGGTAGCCTTTGACTGTAAACACGTCAAGGAAGGACAGGATTCCTGAAGTTGACGAAACTCATCAGGGGTTACAGTCAAAGGATGGAGCTTAGGCAGAACTAGAGGGTGGACCCGTTTAGATCGACCGGCTCTGGTCTCCACAGCACACACTTGAGTAGTGGAGGACTCAACTGGTGGTAGATGTTGACATCCAGAAGGGCGGTTGTTCTTTTCTTGAGAGGAGAGGGAAGTTCCGGGCGAAGGCGAGTCATCAGGAGGCAACAGAGGATCTTGTAGGGAAGAAACGTCAGTGGTGGCTTGGTCATGGTCACTATGGAGAAGATGGTTGTCGTTACTGAGTAGAGAATCAGGACTATCAGGATCTTGTACTCCGGGAATATTCCCAACTAGAGCACTAGCAAATTTAATTGGGGCCCTTACAGCATCTGTCCAACCAGTGTAAAAGGGGCACCGTAAGTAACACTTAACGACAGGAAATTCGTCGATGCGTCCCAAATAGTCAGCAACTTGTACTTTGGGGCAGAGTGATGGGTCAATGTCTGGCAAGGCTTCCTCAGAAATTACAACTCCAGAGCATCCAGTATCCCTAATTATAGAGGAAGACCATGACCCATTAATAGTCCCCGTAACTGAGAAGTTAGGCACTTTATGGTCTTCTAAGCAAAATCCAACCTTATAGGGGGGCGTGGTAGTAGTTCCATCCTTGAATGCTCGAGGATTCCTGGGACAGCGTGGTCGTATATGTCCTGCTTCCCCACAATTGTGACAAGTCACGGTTGAGGGAGTCTGACTCCCAGGAGAAGGTAGAGGCTGGAGTGGAGTAGCAAGTAGAGGGGAGATTTTCTTAGCGTTGTTGTTGGAAGAGACCTTAGGATAGGCGTTGTGGGCGGATGCCCAGTCATCCGCTAGTTGTATTGCGTCCTTCAGCTTGGTAGGCCTTCTTTCCTTGATGAATAGGCGTATTTCTGCTGATAAGGAGGACAAAAATTGGTCAAAGATGATAAACTCCCTTAAATCAGCATAAACATTGGCCACAGAGGAAGACTCAACCCAAGAATCAAACATCCTCGATAACTGGGTAACAAACTGATGGTAGTTCTGTCCTACTCTAATCTTGTTTGACCTGAAATCCACCCGGTAGCCATCTGGAGTTTTACTGAAGCCTGTTAACAAGGCTTGCTTCAGTAACTCGTAATCCTCAGTGGTGGATGACGGAAGGGACGTGTAGAGTTCGGCAGCTTTACCAGTAAGGAGGCAACCCAGACGAACGGCAAAGGTATCTCTGGGTAAAACCAGCATCTCGGCCACACGCTCAAACCTAGTTAAATAGGTGGCAATGTCCTCTTCATCCTTGTATGGTGGTAGACTAGGTCTGGAAACAGGATCATGTGATGGTAGAACTGAGGGCTTACCTTTAGCTGCAATTTCTGCCAGCTTGATCTCTTTCTCCCTCTCAGCTTGTCTTTCTTCTCTTTCCTTCTCAGCTTGTCTTTCTTCTCTTTCCGCTTGTTTTTCTTCTCTTTCTTCTCAGCTTGTCTTTCTTCTCTTTCTCTTTCCTTCTCAGCTTGTCTTTGTCTTTCTTCTCTCTCAGCTTGTCTTTCTTCCCTTTCGTTTTTCTGTTGTTCTACGATCCACTGGCCAATTTCCTTGCCATGCAGACCGAGGGCTTCACCCTGCTCCTTCAGTTCTTGAAAGGAAGACATGGAGAAGACCGAACAGAGAACACAACACAAACAAACAAAAAATTAGACAACACCTCACGTGCAAAAATCTGGCAAAAGCAAGAGTTTGACGGCAATCAAAACACTCATAACATTACTCCCGGGCCTCAGGCAGCAACGGCGCGCAGCAGCGACTTAGATAACAACCCACAATCTGTAAAATGATAATAAATAATTGGTAGTTCTTATCCTGGCGAGGTCGCCAATATGTCAGGGCCGAGGTGACTACCAATTAATATTATCTTTTTATAGAGTTGTGGGGAAGAAAAATCATGGAGTATGATACCCCGAATATATTTACACACACACAAATAGCAAACAATAGGCTAGAAGCCAAAATAAATCACCAACGACGAACTGCTCGTAAACAATTACCAGAGCAGGGGTATGACACCCAAATAACTCCCTGTACAGCTGTTTTGAGGGTGAGATGCGTGACAGCAAAACTCGGCAACGTAGATTGCTCCTCAAACAGCAGGAAGGGTCGAATGGTGTAGGTACAGTTGAAGGGCACACTGGAAGGGAGCCCAAGTCTCCAGAAATGCCTTCGGAAATGTTGAGAACCAGCAGCAGGTGGTGAGGTGTTGTCAGGTGTGAGAGCTGAGGCGTTCTGTCCTTCTCCAAGCCGGTGGCGTGGAGCTTGGCTCGGTTAGACTACCCCCATACCCCTGGACAAGGGGGTGGGGTAGTGGCGGGGAAAAGTGGTGAACAAGCGCCGGCAGACGAGAGTGGTAGTTCAACCACTAATTAGGGGAAGACGAGGCAGGTGCAGTTCCTCACATATACATATATATATTTATATATATATATATATATATATATATATATATAAATATATATATATATATATATATATATATATATATATATATACATATATATATATATATATATATATATATATATATATATATACATATATATATATATATATACATATATATATATATATATATATATATATATATATATATATATATACCTTTATATATATATATATATATATATATACATATATATATATATATATATATATATATATATATATATATATACATATATATATATATATATATATATACATATATAATATATATATATATATATATATATATATATATATATATATATATATATATATATATATATATATATATATATACCGCCGAGTGGCCTAAGATCACCTACATGCTGCCATAACACCATCCTCGCCGGGACTGCAACGTTATATGCGCGAGGAGCTTCCGCTGGCAGCATGAGCCTATCAACAAGAAGAAACAAGGCGTCACTTAAAAAAATCTAACCCGCGCTACTAACGGGCGGAGGCTAACCATCTAAGGTCTCACTAAAAGCCTACCGGCGCCATGGGTAAAATATAAAAAAAAATATATAAAAAAAATATATATATATATATAATATATATATATATATATATATATATATATATATATATATATATAAATATATATGTATATATATATATATATATATATATATATATATATATATATATATATATATATACATATATATATATATATATATATATATATATATATTATATATATATATATATATATATATATATATATATGTATATATATATATATATATATATATATATATATTTATATATATATATATATATATATATATATATATATATTATATATATATATATATATATATATATATATATATATATATAATGTATATGTATATATATATATATATATATATATATATATATATATATACACATATATATATATATATATATATATATATATATATATATATATTTATATATATATATATATATATATATATATATATATATATATATATATTTATATACGCATGAGTAATAAATATGTAAACACCTTTCACCTATCTCCCACCCCTAGATTTTCTAAATTTCTCCTCTAAAACAGATGTGAATCGACATTTGAGATTTTAATCCGTTTTCTCTCTTTGTTTCTTACTGGTAGCATTTTTTTTTCGGAGGACTTAAGAGACATCCAACTTTTTCTTTTCTTCAGAGGCCAGGAACGAGATATTGATGGTACCCTTTCACCGCTGTTCATCACTGTAATGTAAGTCTATCTAAATACCAAAACTTTCTTTTAAAAAGAGGAAAAAAAGCTGTGTACTGACAGGGCAGTTAATTAAAGTCTTTTAGATAACTCTTTTAGATGATTTTTTCAGTGTTTCAAAACACTTGCATTGCAGTTGTGAGCAGCGGTGAAAATTTTTTTAGTAAAGATACCACGAGAATCTCGTCACTGCCCTCCGAAGAAAAATAATGGAAAAGTCTCTGTTGGACCTCGAAGAAAGAAAACGCTAACAGTAGAAAAAATACAAGACATGCTACAGTTATGACCCAGGTTTCAAAGTGGTCGGACGTAGCCACTGCTCGAATTTTACCCACGTCAGGAGGCACACGCCTGTGTCCTCCTGCCTTTTTTCGGGATGATGGCTTCCCGCATCCCTCGCCTTTCGGGATCCTCACTTGTGGGGCTTTCCCGTCCTCAGTCGTAGCCCATCCACCCTACAGGTGCTAACACAAAACGTCCGAGGCTTCCATTGCCTAGCAACGGGCCATCGTTGTGCTCCAACTCATCGTCTCAAAGTGCTTCACGGGTCTGTTTTCCTCCTTGTAAGACTGCCCGCCACATCACCCTGCCATCTGTCTCTGCTTATGCTACGGCTACACCTCCCAGTGCTGTTACAACGCCTGCTGCAGCCCTTGAGCCTGCTACTTCAGCATTACCTCTGGGTGTCACCTAGTCATCCTCCACCACCACTCTCTCTGCCCCTGATGATGACGGTCACACCACGGTGTCGAGCAGGCGACACCGTACTCGAACCACCCAGGCCACCATGGTTGGTGTCTCATTCTCACAACCCGCCTCATCGGAACAGGAGTTTCCTGCATTCCGAGTCCTCGTTCAAGATAGTTTTCAGACGTCCTACGACGCCGTGGCTGCCCTAGAAGAGGATGTTCCTACTCTGGTGATGAGATGCCTGCCGGGAAGGGATGACAGCTCTGTCATCCTTACCAAATCCACCGAGACCTTCCAACACCTGCAGTATGTTGCATTCTACTGCAGTACCACCTGGGTCAAGCTGGTTCAGCTTTTATCTTTTACCCATGGCGCCGGTAGGCTTCAGGGAGACCTTAGATGGTTGGCCTCCGCCCGTTAGTAGCGCGGGTTAGATTTTTTTTTAAGTGACGCCTTGTTTCTTCTTATTGATAGGCTCATGCTGCCAGCGGAAGCTCCTCGCGCATATAACGTTGCAGTCCCGGCGAGGATGGTGTTATGGCAGCATGTGGGTGATCTTAGGCCACTCGGCGGTAGTAACGTAGAAAAGTGGCCAGCACGTACCGAGGCTCGAACGCGGGATCCTGAGCTGGTATGCCCGACCGCTAGCCACTAGACCACCGCCAGCTTGACCCCCATATCAACACCACGCGTGGCGTAGTCATGAACTACCCTTTTCGTCTACCCACGGCCTTACTACTACGGCATCCCGAAGTCGAGAAAGCTATCTGCTGTCAGACACCCCGCACCAAAAGAGGCTACACGCCAAGTCACCGTCACACTACGTGGTCCTCTTCTACCCAAGATATCCTTGGGCAGCTGGCGGACTTTCTACCACCGACCCTGGTTGCCAGAACCACTGCGGTGTTACCACTGCCATCACTTTGGTCAACATCAAATTTCCTGTTCAAACGTCATCAAATGTGGGATTTGCAGTGGATCCCAAGAAACACAAGAGTGCCTGGTTAAGTATAAGGCAAAATAAGACATTGATCACCGTTGTTCCAACTGTAACCAGACCCACCATGCCTGGAACAAGTCCTTTCCTGCCCGCCTTCGCCTCGTGGAACGAGGTCGTGAACGACAAGCTGCCTGGGTTGCTAGCCAGCAGAAAAACCGCTACAATACCAGCACCTCCCGTTACTTTTTGTGTTGGATCAGCACATACCCGTAGCTCCACCACCTGTCCCGCGCTCAGCACCCACCGATTTTCCACCTCTGCCTCCCACGGCCGAAGCCCCGCGCCAGCCACCAATCACAGGCCTTCCCTTCCAACGACCACCACGCACAATTTGTTCCACTCAGACGATCGCCCCGCTTTGCATCACACCCTCCTAACCACACATTACCTCTTCACCTCAACAAGTCCGTTGCATCTCCTCAAACCAGATAAGGACCTGCTCCATCTCAAACATGTAGCAGCTGCCCTCTCCATACCTGCACTTAACTGACGAGGTCTCAGCTAGCCTGTGTCCTTCCCTGTGAAGGACAATATAAAACAAAACAAAAAAAAAACAAGACATGGTATTTTCCAGTCTCAAAATTATGTTCAAATCTATTGGAAAATATAGAAACACCAGAAACTTATCTTACAAGGAGAACAATCCGTGAAGTGACCGGACAGTCAACGTCGACCAGACTTTACTTGAATCTTGATGATCAATATATTTTAATTGGTAAGACATTGATATAATGACTGTACTGTCAGGGATTCGATTCCTGTCTACTGCCTTTCATGGCTACCTTATCTCTTCTAGAGAAATTAATTCATCAGTGTTTAAAAAATCGAAACATTACATTATCTCTCTCTCTCTCTCTGTCTCTCTCTCTCTCTCTCTCTCTCTCTCTCTCTCTCTCTCTCTCTCTCTCTCTCTCTCTCTCTCTCTCTCTTTCTCTCTCTCTCTCTCTCTCTCTCTCTCTCTCTCTCTCTCTCTCTCTCTCTCTCTCTCTCTCTCTCTCTCTCTCTCTCTCTCTCTCTCTCTCTCTCTCTCTCTCTCTCTCTCTCTCTCTCTCTCTCTTTCTCTCACACACACAGGTTCTGTCCTCTTGGCTCCACATGCACTAGGCGGGGCATTTATGGCACCTCGTCTTGACTACTCCTGCCGTGTACCCAGCGGCTCCGCTTTCGCACCTTCCAACCTCTCCATCCTCCAGGAGGCAAATTCCTCATCTTTCTTCCCTTCCGACTCTTCCACTGCAGAGTATGTATATATGACCTTTGAACATTTTATTAAATTATAGTATTGGTAGAACTTTGGGAAAATTTGTCATTATACAAGCTTGTGTTTCGTTCTAATGGCAGAATGGAAGGACAATAGAGAAAACACCTTGTCGTTAAGGGAAAACAAAGTGATACAAAAAAATATGGTGGTACATATGATTATACATATATATATATATATATATATATATATATATATATATATATATATATATATATATATATATATAGAGAGAGAGAGAGAGAGAGAGAGAGAGAGAGAGAGGGAGAGAGAGAGAGAGAAACTGCCTCTCTCCTCCACATTAAACACACTCGGTCTATCCTTTTCTAAAAATCTAAACTGGCAATTTCACATCTCTACTCTTGCTAAATCAGCTTCCAAAAAGTTAGGTGTCTTATGTCGTCTGCGTCCATTGTTATCTCCCTCCCAGCTGCTTGCTCTGTACAAGGGCCTTATCCGTCCATATATGGGTTATGTTTTTAATTCTTTAGAGGGGTTCAACTCATACAGCTTTACTACACAGGGTGGAGTTTAAAACTGTTCGTATCATCACTTCTCCTCCTCTAATTGACTGTTTTGATTCTTTAAGTTACCGATGCAATGTTGCATCTTTATCTCTTTTCTACCGCTATTTTCATGGTGACTGGTCTTTTGAACTTGCTAACTGCATGTCTCAACCCTTCCCGTGGCCCCGCTACACAAGGCTTTCTATTTCTTTTCATCCGTATTCTGTTTATCTTTCTAATGCAAGAGTTAACCTGTATCTTCACTTCTTAATCCCTTACACAGTTATCTCTGGAACTCTCTTCCTTTGTCTGTTTGTTCATCTGCCTATGACTTGAACTCTTTTAAAAAAGGAGTTTCAAGACTCCTCTCATACTAAAATGCCTCTAGTTCTCCTACTGTCTGGGGACAAGCGGAACTATTTGTCAAACAATTATTGTTTGTCCTTAGCCAGTACCCTTTTAATGAAAACAAATGCACATAAGTAGATGTTTCTTGGAGATCATAGTGTAGTCTACTGTAAATTGAGTGATTTGCTACATTATTAATAGTTATAAGCAGTTTTTAACACCAAAACTAGATCTCACAACTTTTAATTGTTTGGATTCTATGCAACCTACAAAATAATGTACAATATCAAAAAGACTGATCTCAACACACACACAGCCAAACTTTTCACAGGCAACCATTCTGGCTATCAGTGTCTTTAGTTCATTACATGCTGCCTCCAGTTCATGCGTCCATCACTTCTAACATATGCAGGTTGGTTACTTGAATGATTAATAAATTTACAAAGCACAATATATTCTCCAATTTTCATTAAAAATTTACATTGAATTGACACATTTACAAAGTGATTTATACAGGATCTTTCTGGAGTAGAGTTATTGTTATGGTGCCCTGAAGCAAAGTGTATTTATTCCTCAAAATCCCATTGAAACCCTTTACATGAATTGATTAAGATGCAAGGTATCTGTTATCATGAATATCCTTCATAATCAGCTGTTTTTTTATCATGGATAAATTTGTATTTGTATCATGTACTGATATAATGTTATACTGTCATTGATGTCGAAACCTCTGTTCGCTAAGAAGATATTTTATGGATAGATTCATGAGTAATCCACTTTCTTCGGCAATGCATTTATTTGAGCTGCAACCACCTCATCCATTATTCATAAATGTTGCTTACTATTGAAGAGAAATTACAATGATATAATAGAACTGGCATGTGCTTTGCCAATTAAATTATTTGATCTCAAAACAGTCAATTATCTCAATACATTTCGGAAATGTTTCTCTAAATGATTTAGACATAGTTAAGAACATAAGAAGAAAAGAATATAGGAAGTTGCAGGAGGCCAGTGGACGTACTCAACGCTGAAGCTCCTGTGCACCCAACACGTATAATTTGTTTTCCTCATCCATATATGTGTGTAACTTTTTCTTTAAAATATCGACTGTGCCTGCACTTACCACATGTTTGCTGAATTTGTTCTGTTCCTGTACTACCCTATTAGTTAACATATTTTTTTTCCAATTTTTATTCTTCTTAACCTTAACTATGGTTATTGGTAAAAAATATGAATCACATCTGAGAAGTCTTTGGTTACATAATGTATTATAAACAATAACCAAGATCCTTAAGGTACAGGTTCAGTCAAAACCTTACCAAGGAAAGAGTTAGTTTCTGAAATGCTGAAAGAAAAATTAGCTGTATATTTGCAATTGATATTCCTGATCTATGAATTCTTCTTGATCAATGTGTTTGATCTTATCTATCTATATTAATATAAATCCTTTCTTTTATTGGATGCTCTTGATCAAGTCATTGAAGTGCCTCTGCATTATGCACTATATCATAACCAAGTATGCGTGATGTTATGCTACATGCATTTCTATCTTAATAACAATTATCTGTAAATTTTCCTTCACATGAAGGTGTTGTGGAACTTGTGAGAAATGACCCTTGCTTGCATCAAATCGCCTCTGATTTGTCTACACTTTGTTTGCTTGATTACCGGTAATTATACCGTTGGCATACGTGTGCATTATTATTATTTTCATGCGACATTTGTAGGCAAAAGCAATTATAAAAAAAAATCTGGAAAAGATGACCGAATCCAATCAATTAGTTTCTGTGAATAACTGTCAACTATTTCTGCTCACTCAAACTAATAACTGTCAAAGGTACACTTAACTAAATAATGATAACTGGTTTGTATATACTTACTGTGACTTAAAGCAATGGTTTGTATAATTATGCATAAAGGGATATATTTAATGAAGCCACATCTACTGTTTTTACTATCTCTTCTTACAGAGCAAAATGTGAGTACTGGATTGACACACCAGATGGAGGAAGGATCGAAGAGTGTTTGGTGTTCGACTTTGATAACTCGACTTTCTCCTCAACCTTCACATCTGAGGTAAATCCTTGATTGTGGTACTCACCATGGTTTGAAGGATCAGACCTGGACTCATGATCGTCAGTCATTACCCTCCTTGAAATAGCTCAGAGCTCTCAGAACGAGTGTGTGTGTGTGTGTGTGTGTGTGTGTGTGTGTGTGTGTGTGTGTGTGTGTGTGTGTGTGTGTGTGTGTGTGTGTGTGTGTGTGTGTGTGTGTGTGTGTGTGGGTGGGTGGGTGGGTGGGTGGTGGGTGGGTGGGTGGGTGGGTGGGTGGGTGGGTGGGTGGGTGGGTGCGTGCGTGCGTGCGTGCGTGCGTGCGTGGGTGCGTGCGTGCGTGCGTGCGTGCGTGCGTGCGTGCGTGCGTGCGTGCGTGCGGGGGTGTGTGTGTGTGTGTGTGTGTGTGTGTGTGTGTGTGTATGTGTGTGTGTGTGTGTGTGTGTGTGTGTGTGTGTCTGCGTATGTGTATGTACAAAGGAGTACAAAGGAATAACAGACAGCAACAGTCCTACTGGACCTAACGAGGCTCTCTGTTTAGCTACACTACTACTATATCTACTTGATAAGATACAAAAGGACAGCAAAGTGGAAAGTTCCTCCCCACCCACCCCTCCCTCTAACCGAAGCAGGCCGGAAGAGGAAGTGATACCATGTAGTATGGAAAAACTATCATGGAATTTGTATAGGAAAGTGAGAAAAACAAGGAGTAATCTATGCTAAAAAAAATAAATAAATAAATAAAAAAAAAATTTACCCAGTAGTGAAATATTCGACTTGGTGAACGGATGCTAAGTGCTTATCGAGTTTCTTCTTAAACGATTCATTTGTAATACTGTTAACTTTTTGTGCTGGGAGAGAATTCCAAACATTTACGATTCTATTCAAGAAAAAGTGCTTCGCTTCATTCGATCTAAAACGCTTACCAATGATCTTGAAGCCATTGTTACAGGTGGTGCATGATAGTATTGTTACATAGTCGTTTATGTTAATATTATCAAAACCATGGCAAATTTTAAAAACTTCAATTAGGTCCCCTCGTAGCCTACGTTTGGATAAACTGAATAAGTTAAGCTCCTTTAGTCGTTCTTCGTAAGACTTGTTTCGCAATCTCGGGATCATTTTAGTAATCTTCTTTGTATTCTCTCCAGCTTATTAATATCTTTTCTATAGTATGGTGACAAAAATTGAATGCAATATTCTAGATGAGGGCGTACGAGCGTACGAGTGGCGTATATAGTGTAGGGATAACTTTTTAAGATTTATACTCAAAAGTTCTAACGATGAAGCCGACCAGTTTGTTCGCTTTTTTTACAACGTCTGAACAATATTTATCTGGTTTGAGGTCGTTACTAATATTTACCCCTAAGTCTTTTTCATGGTTAACCTTGGAAAGTTCAGAGCCATTCATTGTATATTTAGTAAATTGATTGTTGCTACCGATATGCAAAACTTTACATTTGTCAACATTAAATTTCATTTGCCATTTTTTTGACCAACTGACTAACGTGTCGAGGTTTGATTGAAATTGTAGTTTATCTGCGGTTGTAATTACTTTACTCGTGATTTTCGTATCGTCGGCAAATTTTGATATCTTACAGGTGTGGCCTTCATCAATATCATTGACATAAATTAAAAACAGAATGGGACCAAGTACTGAGCCCTGTGGCACACCGCTTTTAACGTTTCGCCAGTTAGATGATTTACCGTTTATGACAACGCGTTGCCTTCTGTTCGAAAGCCAGTTTTCAACCCATTTAAGAATTTTCCCAGATATGCCGTGTGATTCTAATTTTTTTAATAACCGTTTATGGGGAACTTTGTCAAACGCTTTTTGGAAGTCGAGATAAATTATATCAACCGCTTTTGTCTCGTCATAAATGTTGAATACATCGTTATAAAAGTCAAGGAGATACGTTAAGCAAGAGCGTTTGTTACGAAAACCATGTTGGGAATTATTAATCATGCTGTTTTCTTCTAGGAAAGTCGTTAGTTTATCGCGTATTATAGTTTCCATTAATTTACCAACTACGGATGTGAGGCTGATTGGTCTGTAGTTAGTCGGTAGTGATTTATCTCCTTTCTTTTGTATAGGGGTTACATTTGCTAATTTCCAAATGACGGGAACTTTTCCAGAATTTAAAGATTTATTGAATAGTATTACAAGAGGTTTGCTGATTTGATATGTTGCCTCTTTTAAGACTCTCGGTGCAATACAATCAGGACCAGGAGTTTTATTTACTTTAATTTGATCAAGTGCCTTA
>JAPQNM010000026.1:3836949-3854449 GCA_029783475.1 Metacarcinus magister
TAGAAGTCAAACCTATGAATGCCGAATATGATGGCCAGGCATTCCCTCTCGATGGTAGAGTATCGTCGTTCCCGATCCAGTAGTTTCCGGCTGGCGTAAGAGATGGGATGTGGACGATCATCATGGTACTGAAGGAGTACAGCACCTAATCCATAGTTTGAAGCATCGGTACGTAGGACGAAGGTCTGGCTGGGGCCGGAAGACGCAGAATAGGTCCCGACGTCAAGGCTTGCTTCAGCAGCTTGAACCGTTCAAGCAGATCTTCAGTCCACTGGAGGGGATCCCGTACCGGCTTCTTCAACAAGTCAGAGAGGGGGCCGGTAAGCTCAGAGGCCTGAGGAATGAAAGCTTTATAAAATGATATCAAACCTAGGAAACTCCGAAGTAACTTCTTGGTGGTAGGAAGGAGTCATGGAGGTGATGGCAGTCAACTTGCCAACTTGTGGTTGAAGATGGTCGCGGGACAAAACAAATCCCAGATAGTTGATGGACTCTGCTCCAAACCGGCACTTTTTAAGTTTGAAAGTCAGACCGTTTTGTTGTAGTCTATCTAAAACAGACTTGAGGGCAGAGATGTGAGTGGGCCAATCAGATGAATACACAAAAATATTATCAAAATAAAATGAAACATTGGCCAAGCCAGCAAGCACAATCCTCATTAAACGAATATAAGTGGCACAGGCCGTAACAAGACCAAAAGGCATCCGAGTAAATTCCATCAGGCCCTTGTGAGTGGGAAACGCAGTGAAGCGTTGAGCTTTGGCAGAAAGTGGAACCTGGTAATATGCCTTACTCAAATCTAGCTCTGAGAAGAACTCAGCACCAACGAACTTATGCAGCTCTGTCTCAATACTGCAGGATGGTTCAGCATGGAAAATAGTAACGGAGTTGAGTAACCTGTAATCAATGGCCATCCGATACGTACCGTCGGACTTCCTGACCATGATAACCGGAGAGCAGTGTGGAGAAGTTGAAGGTTGGATGATTCCTTGACTCAATAGTTGCTCAACCTCTTCCTGGTAGTAGTGCTGGAGATGGATGTGATGGTAGTGGCAGTAATAGTAATAATAATAGTAGAAGTAGTAGTAATAATAGTAGTAGTAGTAATAATAATAATAATAGTAATAGTAGTAGTAGTAGTAATAATAATAGTAATAGTAGTAGTAATAGTAGTAGCAGTAGAAGTAGTAATTAAGAGGAAAACCAGTGAAGAAATCAATGCAAGTTACAAGGTGACGGTGCCCTTCAGAAGGTGGAGACAAGGAATCATCCAAGTCAATGGCAACTCTGGAGAAGGGTTCAGTTACGACAGGTAACGGTTGAAGAGGTACTGGACGTACCCTTCCCTTAGCTGACATACGTTGACACTTGTCGGAGGAACGGCAGTAATCCCGGATGTCTGCACACATCCCTGGCCAATAAAAGTCTTGCCATACCTTCATCTGGGTCTTCCGGTGGGAGAAATGTCCAGCCAAAGGACCTTCGTGAGCAACACGTAGGATGACGGGACGGCAATCGCTGGGAACAACCAAGGATAAACCATTTACCTTTTGAAGGTGATCCTAGGAGAGACATTATCGGTACAGGAGGCCGTCCTCATGTATGAACTGGTATGTGGCACCATCTCGTGCCTTCTCAACTTCTTGAGTGGTAGCCTTTGACTGTAAACACGTCAAGGAAGGACAGGATTCCTGAAGTTGACGAAACTCATCAGGGGTTACAGTCAAAGGATGGAGCTTAGGCAGAACAAGAGGGTGGACCCGTTTAGAGCGACCGGCTCGGGTCTCCACAGCACACACTTGAGTAGTTGAGGACTCAACTGGTGGTAGATGCTGACATCCAGAAGGGCGGTTGTCCTTTTCTTGAGAGGAGAGGGAAGTTCCGGGCGAAGGCGAGTCATCAGGAGGCAACAGAGGATCTTGTAGGGAAGAAACGTCAGTGGTGGCTTGGTCATGGTCACTATGGAGAAGATGGTTGTCATTACTGAGTAGAGAATCAGGACTATCAGGATCTTGTACTTCGGGAATATTCCCAACTAGAGCACTAGCAAATTTAATTGGGGCCCTTACAGCATCTGTCCAACCAGTGTTAAATGGGCACCGTAAGTAACACTTAACGACAGGAAATTCGTCGATGCGTCCCAAATAGTCAGCAACTTGTACTTTGGGGCAGAGTGATGGGTCAATGTCTGGCAAGGCTTCCTCAGAAATTACAACTCCAGAGCATCCAGTATCCCTAATTATAGAGGAAGACCATGACCCATTAATAGTCCCCGTAACTGAGAAGTTAGGCACTTTATGGTCCTCTAAACAAAATCCAACCTTATAGGGGGGCGTGGTAGCAGTTCCATCCTTGAATGCTCGAGGATTCCTGGGACAGCGTGGTCGTATATGTCCTGCTTCCCCACAATTGTGACAAGTCACGGTTGAGGGAGTCTGACTCCCAGTAGAAGGTAGAGGCTGGAGTGGAGTAGCAAGTCGAGGGGAGATTTTCTTAGCGTTGTTGTTGGAAGAGACCTTAGGATAGGCGTTGTGGGCGGATGCCCAGTCATCCGCTAGTTGTATTGCTTCCTTCAGCTTGGTAGGCCTTCTTTCCTTGATGAATAGGTGTATTTCTGCTGATAAGGAGGACAAAAATTGGTCAAAGATGATAAACTCTCTTAAATCAGCATAAACATTGGCCACAGAGGAAGACTTAACCCAAGAATCAAACATCCTCGATAACTGGGTAACAAACTGATGGTAGTTCTGTCCTACTCTAATCTTGTTTGACCTGAAATCCACCCGGTAGCCATCTGGAGTTTTACTGAAGCCTGTTAACAAGGCTTGCTTCAGTAACTCGTAATCCTCAGTGGTGGATGACGGAAGGGACGTGTAGAGTTCGGCAGCTTTACCAGTAAGGAGGCAACCCAGACGAACGGCAAAGGTATCTCTGGGTAAAACCAGCATCTCGGCCACACGCTCAAACCTAGTTAAATAGGTGGCAATGTCCTCTTCATCCTTGTATGGTGGTAGACTAGGTCTGGAAACAGGATCATGTGATGGTAGGACTGAGGGCTTACCTTTAGCTGCAATTTCTGCCAGCTTGATCTCTTTCTCCCTCTCAGCTTGTGCTCTTCTTTCTTCTCTTTCCTTCTCAGCTTGTCTTTCTTCTCTTTTTCTTTCCTTCTCAGCTTGTCTTTGTCTTTCTTCTCTCTCAGCTTGTCTTTCTTCCCTTTCGTTTTTCTGTTGTTCAAGGATCCACTGGCCAATTTCCTTGCCCTGCAGACCGAGGGTTTCACCCTGCTCCTTCAGTTCTTGAAAGGAAGACATGGAGAAGACCACACAGAGAACACAATACAAAAACAAAAAAAATTGGTCAACACCTCACGTGCAAAATCTGGCAAAAGCAAGAGTTTGACGGCAATCAAAACACTCATAACATTACTCCCGGGCCTCAGGCAGCAATGGCGCGCAACAGCGACTTATAGATAACAACAACCCACAATCTGTAAAATGATAATAAATAATTGGTAGTTCTTATCCTGGCGAGGTCGCCAATATGTCAGGGTGACTACCAATTAATATTATCTTTTTATAGAGTTGTGGGGAAGAAAAATCATGGAGTATGATACCCCGAATATATTTACACACACACAAATAGCAAACAATAGGCTAGAAGCCAAAATAAATCACCAACGACGAACTGCTCGTAAACAATTACCAGAGCAGGGGTATGACACCCAAATAACTCTCTGTACAGCTGTTTTGAGGGTGAGATGCGTGACAGCAACACTCGGCAACGTAGATTGCTCCTCAGACAGCAGGGAGGGTCGAATGGTGTAGGCACAGTTGAAGGGCAAACTGGAAGGGAGCCCAAGTCTCCAGAAATGCCTTCGGAAATGTTGAGAACCAGCAGCAGGTGGTGAGGTGTTGTCAGGTGTGAGAGCTGAGGCGTTCTGTCCTTCTCCAAGCCGGTGGCGTGGAGCTTGGCTCGGTTAGACTACCCCCTACCCCTGGACAAGGGGGTGGGGTAGTGGCGGGGAAGCCGGTGAACAAGCGCCGGCAGACGAGAGTGGTAGTTCAACCACTAATTAGGGGAAGACGAGGCAGGTGCAGTTCCTCACACTATGTCATGACCGTTTGAAGTGATGGGTAGCTTGTGAGTGATCGAGAGTTGGGACATAGGAGTGTTGAGCCAGGTCAGCGCAGGTGGCGACTTGAGCGGTGACTGGCTGAGCGACAAAGGAGTGTTAGGTCAAGCTTCACGGCTCACTCTGATTGGATCGCGCACATCTGATTGGGCTTGGCAGGAATGTGACTCCTATGACAAGGAACTCTCGTACTCGTGGAAAGAAAGGTGGCGGGAATGTCTCTCTCTCAGCTTCCTAATATAAAGGAAACTACCTAACTAATATGCTACAAATATATGATACAAATACTTCCCCGTTGGGAACATACGTCCTCGTATGTCAAGATAAAAGAAAAAGAGAGGGGACGATGAAAATGAAGGTTGACATAAGTTATATAATTCTATAAAGAGAACATGAATACATAAATACATACAATAAAACATGAAAATGACTATACATACAATAAAAACATGAAAAAGACTATGAATACATATATATATATATATATATATATATATATATATATATATATATATATATATATATATATATATACAGAAAGGTGGCACAGGAAATGAGGGAATGGCAACTACGCTGGGCGAGACCGTAGCTGGTACCTTGAAATAGATGGAATGGGGGGTGAAGGTGGCTGACTCACAACGCTGTCAGACGCATGACGTGGGAGTGGAGAGGCAGACTCGACATCGAAACCATGATCGACTCTTTTGAGGTGGTCCCTGTGAGCTAGATTCTCTCTGCCTGACTTTAGGTTGCGGAGTTTGACCTTATGGCCAGCCATGATTGCGATCACGCGGTGAGGTCCGTTGAATAGCGGATCGAGCTTAGAGTGGCGGTCTTGGACTCTGGTGAACACAATGTCACCGACTTCACACTCGTGCGGCTTAGCGCGCTGATGCCGCTTATATAGCATAGACTCCTGAGAGTCTGCAAGGCTATCACGGACGGAAATATGGATGCGCTGAGAAGTTGAAACGCGATACCTTACATAGTCATCGACGCAGTAGAGAGGACAAGGCTTAGAGGAGAGGAACTCATATGGGAGTTTCTTGTCAGAGCCATATAATATGAAATGCGGGGACTCGTTGATGGATGAGTGAATCGCAGCGTTAAGAGAACACACGACTAAGGGAATGTGTTCATCCCATGAGGAGCTTGAACCGGCAATAAAACGTAAGATATCGTAGAATTCGACGGTTTGCTCTTTCAACTTTGCCGTTCGCCTGAGAGAATTTTATACATTAAAAGGGTACTGGCTAAGGGAAAACAAAAATAAGTTAAAAAAAAATCCCCCTTGTCGCCAGACCCTGTAAAGAGGACAGAAGGAGAATAGAAGCAAGGGGTGGAGATCCAGTTAACATTAGAGGTGTCTTGACACTCCTCTTTTGAAAGAGTTAAGTCATAGGCAGGTGGAAAAACAGACAAAGGAAGAGAGTTCCAGAGTTTACCAGTGTAAGGGATGAAAGAGTGAAGATACTGGTTAACTCTTGCATTAGGAAGATGGACAGAATAAGGATGAGAAGAAGTAGAAAGTCTTGTGCAGCGAGGCCGCGGGAGGGGGGGAGGCATGCAGTTAGCAAGTTCAGAAGAGCAGTCAGCATGAAAATAGCGGTAGAAGATAGATAAAGATGCAACAGTGCGGCGGTGACTTAAAGAATCAAAAATGATGTTACACTTTTTTATCTGGAATGACTCGCAAACAGCTTTGAGCATGGCATTGTTGAATTCGGTGCCATTATCCGACAGTAACTTCTTAGGGGACGCATACCGGCAGATAACTTAATCTATTAGTGCTCGTGCAACAGAACGTGCAGGTTTGTCCTTGAGAGGAACCAAGATACTGAACCGTGAGAAACTATCGATGTAAACGAGCAAGTAGTGGAAACCGTTCTCCGTCAAAAGAAGTTTCAACACGTCGACTGACAGACTGTCCCATGACGCATGAGGGATAGGGTAAGCGAGAGTTGGAGATTCGTGATGAAGAGAGGGACGATGCTCACTGCAGGAGGCGCATAAGAGGCAGTAGCGAGTGATGGAAGGCCAGAAATACGACCTTTGAGCCTGTTTGTATGATCTATCTTTGCCTGGGTGACCAGCACGAGAGGAGTCATGAACGTGATACAAGATAGTGAGCACTAGGGCTTCTGGAATGACAAGCTGAGATGCATGATGTAAGGAATCGTCCTCAGAAATGACAATACTAAATTTATAGAGGACATCATCTCGAAGCAGAAAGGAGTCTGGGGAGAATAGCAAGCTTGGAAGGTTACTGGCATCACCTGACTCAAGGTAGTAAATGAGACGTGTGCAGAAATGGTCAGAGCGTTGAAAGGATTTGACTTCCTCAAGAGTAGGGAGTGACTGTGATGCTGTGAGCAGAGCAACAAAAGTGACATGACGGGACAGAGCGTCAGCGACAGAATTAGCTTTACCTGTGATGTACGCGAATGAAGGATTGTACTCTTGAACGGTGAGTTGCCAACGGGCAAATTTTCCAGTTAAGTTGGTTTCTTTGAACAATTCTATGACAGCAAAATGATCGGTCAGAACGTGGATACGATATCCGAGTATTATGTCTCTGAAATGACGAAGGGACCAAACAACTGCGAGAGCTTCGCGGTGTGTGGCGCTGTAGTTGCGCTCAGCAGCATTGAGCAAACGACTGGCGAAGGCAACGGCGCGTGATTTACCGTTGTCGTCACGTTGCATGAGGACAGAACCGATACCAACGTTTGATGCGTCAGTGCAAAGGATAAACTCCTTGTTGAAGTCGGGAAAAGCAAGGACGGGAGCGTTGCATAAGGCTTGTTTGAGGGTAGTGAACGCATTCTCGCGCTCGTCTGTCCATGCAAATTTTATGTACCGTTTAAACATCATACTAGAATCCTTGATGAATTGGCGATAAAACCCTGCGAGACCAATGAAGCTACGAACGTCGTCAGCGGAACTAGGAGTGGGGAACTGTGATATTACGTAAATCTTGTCGTCAAGAGTGTGGATACCATCTTTGTTGATTTTATGGCCTAAGAATTTGATTTCGCGCTTGAGAAACTGACATTTACTGAGCTTTAGCGTCAAACCGGGTTTCCTAAAACGTAACAGAACGTCCGATAGGGTATCGAGGTGCTCGGGAAGGTCTTTGGACGCGACTATAACATCGTCCAAGTAGCAAAACACTGAAGTATCTAAGAGGCCAGAGAGAACCGAGTTCATGAGACGCATGAATGTTAAGGGTGAATTTCTAAGACCCATGGCCATACGCTTGAAGGCGTACTGGCCAGATGATGTGGTGAACGCTGTGTAGGGCCGTGAACTTTCTTCCAGTTTGACCTGAAAGAACCCAGACCTAAGGGCGAGGGTAGAAAACACACTGGAGGAGATCAGATAAGACTGGCATTGGAAATCGATCGGGAATCGTCGCGGTGTTTAAACCACGGAAGTCGACGACGACTCTCCACTCACCATTGGGACGAAAAACAGCGGGGCATTGAATGGCGAGGCCGCAGGTTCTATGATGTCCTCTGACAGCGTCGTCCATCAACGTCCTGCGGCTATGCGGGATGCGATACGCCAGGACGTAGTTGGGTGTCGAGCCTGGGCTGAGGTGGATGGAGTGGCGGACAGCATCGGTCTTTCTCTGAGGTTCACCCGGAAGAGAGACACAGGACCAGTAAGCTGATGAGAGAGCGAGTAAATCTGGTCTCGTCTCAGGGAAATCTACATCACAAAGATGCTGAGCAAGAAGAGGAGGAGGCTGTAATGGAGAGTCTGTTACAGATGGTGAAGACAAAGAAATATGACAAGGGGATAAGGCAAGAGGGTTGACAGGAGCAGGATAGGGGAGAACATCACCTAGAGTCACGCCGGATTTAAGGAATATAGGATGATTAGTAAGATTCTGAATTCCAATACGGCAAGAACCATCATCCTCGAGAGTCGTAGGGACTGACTCGAGAGCGACACCATTCACTCGGGCAGAGTCGGGCAAACATAAGACGTCTGTCCCAGGGAGCACATTTTTGACGGCCACACGCACCAAACAAAGGTCTGTCTGTGTGACTACCACAGGGGAGGTCAATACAGCTTTCCTGAGTCTGGTGGTCGAAAGGACGTCAGAGAGTGTTGTGGGAGAAGGGTTGTCGGTGTCGTTGGGCAGCGTTTCGCTAAGCGAATCGGCTGGCGTGGAAGATGACAAGGGAGGGGCGGGAGTTACTGAGGGTGACTTGGGCAAACAGGGAGAGACGTGAGGTGAGTCATGGCAAGACGTGGGCGTGGCAATAGAGACAGCAGGTGAAGACGGAGACTCAGGGGAGGGAGAGGCAGAGATGAAGGTACCATTCTAGGCAATTTGATGAGTGGAAGGGAAAAGTGAGATGTTGAAATGAGACATAGTATGGTAACCTATTAACATGTCAGCTGAGAAACATACATCATCAATGACAGAAAAATTTGATATGGAAGGTTCAAGTGGAGACAAAGAGACATCGAGGAGGACCTTGCTATGAGGCATGACAATGTTACCAGAGATACTACTAACGGTGATGTCCGGAGGATAACTCTGAATTTTACGCTTCGAGGCGGCGGAGAGTTTGTCAAAAATATGAGATTTGATAATGTTTACCGCGGCGCCAGAATCGAAAAACGCGCGGCATGTGTGAGAGGCTGATTTGACGACAACAGTAAGGCCTTGAAAAAATCCGGAGGATTTTACAGGAACACAAGGGAGAGGCGCTAGCTGAACGTCGGCAAAATGAACGCGTGTTTGAGAGGACGTGCTGGCGGCGGAAAGTACGGCGGTCTTGAGGATGTGTTTAAGGATTACGGAAGAGGTGCGAAGCTCGTGCGCGAAGCGTTTCCCGAATGGTGAGAAGAGGATTGCATTTGCTGTTAGTAAAGGCGACAGTCAGCGAGCGAGTGACCACGTTTGTTGTGAATTGAGCAAAACGCATTATGTTTGAATTGAGAGCGATCTTGGTCGTCGAGCAAGACGTGGCAGTGAGCTGAAACGTGACCTTTGAGTCCACATCGGTAACAAGTTACGTTCCTCGAGTTACGGGACGGTGAGCGGTGACGGGACTGAGGTCGGTTGTAGGAGCGTGATAAGGGACGAGAGCTCGAGGGTGGCGAAGGACTGGGAGGAAAACCATGGTACTGAGAGACTGGAGTCCGGTCAGGCAAGGAGAGCGGGGGCTGAACTAAACTGACCAGTTGAGGAGCAGGCGGCGATTTCTCGGATATCTGCTTACAAAGATCATACAAGAAATCTTCCTTACTGAACTTAATGTCGCTTGCAACGGTGAATGTCGGTGAGTCGAGCTGGACAAGGAACAGAAAATACGACATGAGACGTTTGAAATCCTCAGAAGATATTTTACCGTTAGCGTCGATCCACTGTGAGGATTTCATCTGGTCTGTTAGCTCAGCACTGAGAGAGGATGCAATATTCTCTGCTTTATAAACATCATGTGTAGAACGGGCAACATGAGTGAGGGTCTGAGCAATTTTAAGGAACGAGTGAGTGGCGCCTAATTTAGAGTGACCAGAGAAGTGAGAAACTAAGGCGGCGGTGAAGTTGTAGCAGTCTCCCCTACACACCATAGAGAACGTGAGATACCCGTTCCCCCTAGAACGGGTCGCGCAGCCATAACTATTGTAACTTTATTTTTATTATATTTTTCATTATTTATTGTATAATTTCTATGTACTTTATTTATGTTTTCTTTTTATTATATTATTGTGTATTTTATTGCGCTGCAAACTCAATGCACACCATCAACTTAGCGCGCACTGTCCTCAGACAGTGCGCATATACAATTGTTCATGTTTGTTTTTAAACTGTTTATTTTATATATACGCTATATATTTTTCTCAATAAAAAAACCTAAAACTGGTATCGAGTTTTCGCTACCAGTGGACCAACTAGCTATATGAACACCCAAAGCAGCAAGCAATAATTGTTGACACCGGAGTGTAGCTATGGTCATAGGTAGCTTCTAGCCTGTGCTAAAAAGAGCACAAATCTCTTAGTGTCAGAACCTGAGTCTTCTAGATTCATTCGTTCAGGCACTCCTAAGGCAAAAAGCTTCGCCTCCATTATGGGGTTCGCGAAGTTGAGCCTTAGGCCGAGAGAAACTACACTTATTTGTGTAGCTGCTACCTAGTAGGTTTTTCCCTCCCACCCACCCTGGCACCTTCTGTGCCCCCTCAGACGCCTCACTGCGTCTTCAGCGGCCTAATGCGCATGCATGCGCGGCCTCTACAACCTCAGACGCCTTCACTGCGTCATCGGCACGGCCTTATGCCCTGCCTCCTCAGACGCCCTATTGCGTCTTCAGCAGCCTAATGCGCACGCATGCGCGGCCTCTACCCCCTCAGACGCCTTATTACGTCTTCAGTTGCCTCACGCACACTCTACACCCTCTGACGCCTTCTTGCGCCATCATGTGTCCTCAACACACCCCTTTGCGCCCTTAGTGCAATCCCTGCCTTACCGCCTCGCGGTGTTAAAGTGATCTTCACCATCGCCACTCTCCGCCCTGTGGATTATTCACCGCCCTGTGGATTATTCATCACCCTGTGGATTCTACTCTCCCATGGATTACTTACCTACAGTGCATAGTGCTCCCACCTGTGTTCAGTGCTCATCGCCCGATGGATTACTCTACTCCAACGTGGATTAATAATGCTCTCACCCGTGTTCAGTGCTCACCACCCTGTGGATTACTATACATTCCCGTGGATTAATTACTTACAGTGCCTTCCCGGACACTCAGTGCCTTAGTGTCCACCAAGGTGCCCTGCATGGGACGTGTTTATACACCAGTGTCACTAGTGTTAACTGTGGTTCGTTCCCCGAGCTACCGTGGCCCCTGGCCCGTTCACGCCAGCACCTTTGCCACTCAGTTCAACACCACTTGACTTCACCATGCCTGACAACGACGACTTCCACACTGCAGCAGCAGTGGCACTCAGATCGCCACCTTTCTGCCCACAGAACCCGTCTATGTGGTTCGCTATTTTGGAGTGCGGACTTAAGACATCCAAAATCTCCAACAGCCTCACCCAGTTCACCCATGCTGCTAGCCTCCTGCCTCCTGACGTCCTTCCACAAGTCTCTGACGTCATCTCAAAAGCTTCCACCTCCACCACGCCCTATGAAGACCTGAAGACTGCTATACTCTTAAAACTTGTCTTCTATTGCCACCCGCCTCAAAGAGCTGTTCTCCAAGGATGAGTTGGGTGATGAGAAGCCTACAGACCTACTGCTTCGCATGAAGCAGCTACTCGGAGACAAATACAGCGCTTTTGACCCCGAGTTGTTCAAACAGCTGTTTTATCAACGTCTGCCTCCTGCTACACAGCTTGCTCTTTTCAGCGTCAAGGACAGCCTAGACCCTGATGCATTCGCTAAGTTAGCAGAGGACCTTATGGCAACCATCCCTACACCACAGGCTTCTTCAGTGTCCTCAGTCACAACCCAGGACAACACTCAGCTCGCTCAGCTCACCAAGCTGGTATCCCAGCTCACGACTGAGGTCACCTCCCTCAAAAGGCAATTCCACGACCGCCAACGGTCCCGCTCCCCCACTCCTCAACACCGCCAGCGCCGTCCCCGCTCCCCCACTCCTCAACACCGCCAGTACCGTCCCCGCTCGAGAAGCCCAAGACTCTGCTGGTACCACAACAACTTCGGCGACAGAGCTTCGAAGTGTGCCGCCCCATGTTCATACAATGCGTCAAACTAAAAGGGCGAGTATCAGTGCAGCGCGCTGCTCGCCAACCCTCAGCGCTGCTCCACCTTCACGACAGTTGCTCCAACATAAAGTTCCTGATTGATACCGGAGCCGATGTCAGTATAATCCCCGCGACCGCCAATCTACGAACCCTACCTCCACTCTTGCATCTCTTCGCCGCCAACGGGACCAAGATACCTGTCTACACACGGCGCACCTTGCAACTGAACCTCTACCTCCGACGTTCCTTCGAATGGACCTTCTACGTCGGGAACGTTTCACAAGCAATTCTCGGAGCGGACTTTCTGAGGCACTTCAACCTCTTGGTGGACGTCAAAGGTAAAAAATTGGTTGACCCACTCACCTCCATCTCCTCCACAGCACAAACAGCGCCAGGTCACAGCATGCACCTCGCTGTCATCCAAAAGGACCACCAGTTCGCTGACCTGCTTAAGTCTTTCCCTTCGCTGACTCAGCCTTACTCAGCCAGTGTGCCCGCCAAACACCACGTCACGCATCACATCGAGACAACAGGACCACCGGTACATGCCAAGGCCCGTCGCTTAGCTCCAGAACGCTACCGTCAAGCCAAGACCGAGTTCGAGTCTCTAATGCACCAAGGTATTGTGCGGTCAAGCAGCAGCAACTGGTCATCAGCCCTCCACGTCGTCCCCAAGAAGAACGGCGACATACGGCCCTGTGAAGACTACCGTGCCCTCAACTCTGACACCCAGATGGACAGATACCCTGTGCCAAACATCCAGGAGTTCTCGTCCCAACTCGCTGGCTCCACCATCTTCTCACGCATAGACCTCGTCAAGACCTTTCATCAGATTCCAGTACACCCTGACGACATCCCGAAGACCGCCATCATCACGCCCTTCGGTCTGTTTGAGTACGTCAGGATACCCTTTGGACTCATGAATTCGGCCCAGACCTTCCAACGTTTCTTTGACGAGGTTCTTCGAGGCTTGCCCTTCTGCTTCGCGTACATCGACGACCTACTCATCGCGAGCCCAGATGAAGCCTCACACCGACAACACCTTCACCAAGTCCTCACCCGCTTACAAGACTATGGCGTACAGATCAATGTGGACAAGTCTGAGTTCGGTGTCACCTCTCTCACCTTCCTCGGCCACACTGTAAATCCAGCAGGCATCGCTCCACTCTACACGAAGTGTGAAGCCATTCAGCAGTTCCTGAAGCCGTCCACCCAGCGGAAACTCAAAGAATTCCTGGGTATGATTAATTACTACAACCGCTTCATCCCACACTGCTCTCTCCTGCTTCAACAACTCTACGTCATGGTCAAGCCCTGTAAGCGTGGCCAGTCTGTCACTCTCATCTGGACTTCGGACGCTGACGCTGCCTTCCTCGCAGCTAAGAAGGCCCTCAGCGACACAGTCATGCTGTCTTTCCCATCCCCTGACGCGGAGATTTCCATAGTGACAGACGCCTCCGACACTGGGACTGGTGCCATCCTCCAACAACTTGTCGACAGTGCCTGGAAGCCGATTGATTGCCTTCTTCTCACAGAAGCTCAACACGGCCGAAACCAAGTACAGCGCATATGACCGAGAACTTCTCGCCATCTTCAAGGCTGTCAAGCGTTTCCGCTACTTCGTTGAAGGCCGTCGCTTCCATGTGTACACTGATCACAAGCCTCTTACTACTGCCTTCCTGAGAAACAAGGACTCCTACACTCCACGGCAGTTTCGCCACATGGAATACCTTTCTCAATTCACCACCGACATCAGGTACATCAAAGGCGCGGACAACGCTCCAGCAGACGCCCTCTCCCGCAACATTACTGCTGTGACGTCCTCTTCTCTTGATTACGCCGCCATAGCTGCCGACCAGTCTGGCGACGCCGAACTGGACAAGCTATTGTACAACCCGGCGCTCAAGATAAAGAAACTCACGCTCCCAGGCACCAAGATCGCTCTCTACGCTGACGTCTCCACAGACGCTGTCCGTCCCTACCTGGCACAGCGACATCGCTACCAGGCCTTCCGTCAGTTTCACGATCTCTCTCACCCTGGCATCCGAGCTACACAGCATTTGATGACGTCTCGTTTCATCTGGGAGGGTATCAACAAGGATGTCAGACTCTGGACTCGTACCTGCACCAACTGTCAAGCCTCCAAGGTGACTCGGCATACTCACTCTCCGCCCGGCACTTTCACACCCGTAACGGAGAGATTCGACCACATCCACATTGACCTGGTCGGCCCCCTGCCACCCTCTGCCGGTCATCGCTACATCCTCACCTGTGTGGATCGTTTTACACGCTGGGCCGAAGCCGCCCCCATCACTGACATCACAACAGACACCGTCGCCGACGCTTTCATCGCTACTTGGGTCTCAAGGTTCGGTGTTCCTCTCAGCCTCACCTCAGACCGCAGCGGCCAGTTCGAGGCCAACGTGTGGAACAAGGTCATGACCCTGCTCGGCATCCGCCGCTACAGGACTTCCAGCTACCACCCGCAGGCCAATGGCATGGTCGAACGGTTCCATCGCCAACTGAAGTCCTCCCTCATGGCCTCCACCCAACGAGAGAATTGGTCCCTGGCTCTCCCCATTTTTCTCCTCGGCATCAGGTCCTCCCTGAAGGAAGACCTGCACCACTCCTCGGCTGAGCTGGTTTACGGCACCAACCTTAGGCTCCCAGGCGAACTTCTAGTAAAAACACCCGACCCTGCACCCTGCAGCGTCCAAGACTTCGCCTCCCGCCTCAAAGGTGTCATGAGAAGCCTTCAGCCAGTGCAGCCTCGTTCTTCCCCGATGAAGACCTTTGTGAGCCAGGACCTCGACACCTGCACCCACGTCTTCATACGCGTGGATGCCGTCCGCCGGCCTCTGACTCAGCCCTACCAGGGACCCTACCTCGTCCTGAGAAGGACCAGGAAGACTGTCACCATTGACAGGAACGGTGCTCAAGACGCGGTGGCCATCGACCGAGTCAAGCCGGCATATCTGTTGGCCCCAGATCAGGCTCCTGTTATGTCTACCATCAAATTGGCAACAAGACAGCAGTACCGCACCACCAAGATTTCTTTCCTCATTCCTCGTCACCAGGAGGGGAGTATTGTAGCAGTCTCCCCTACACACCATAGAGAACGTGAGATACCCGTTCCCCCTAGAACGGGTCGCGCAGCCATAACTATTGTAACTTTATTTTTAATATACTTTTCATTATTTATTGTATAATTTCTAAGTACTTTATTTATGTTTTCTTTTTATTATATTATTGTGTATTTTATTGCGCTGCAAACTCAGTGCACACCATCAACTTAGCGCGCACTGTCCTCAAACAGTGCGCATATACAATTGTTCATGTTTGTTTTTAAAATGTTTATTTTATATATACACTATATATTTTTCTCAATAAAAAAACCTAAAACTGGTATCGAGTTTTCTCTACCAGTGGACCAACTAGCTATATGAACACCCAAAGCAGCAAGCAATAAAGTCATCGTACGTGGAGAAACAGGAATTTATCAGTTTTTACTAGTTTACCAGCAAGACTAGATGGGTCGTGACAAATGCGGGATTTCAAAATGGCTAATCTCTCAGCGTCTGAACGGACAGAGCTACGTGTACATTCGTCAGCGACACGACGAACAAAGGCGTGAACTGACTCAGAGTCTGTACCAGAAAATTGAGGAATAGAGACGTTATCAAATATGTGAGTGACCTGAGGGGTGGGAGTTTGAGATGGTTGACCGACAGACATCGTAGAGGAGTAGTAATTACGTTGAGGGAATTTCATACAGAATACACAATTAATGGCACATGAGAGAGCGAGAGAAAAAAAATAGTAACACGTAGAGAAGGAGCGAAGATACAGGTAAAAGGTGAGAAAATGACACGAAAATATAAACAAAGGGCAGATTAAATGTGATAAAATAAACACGAAAGTTAAAAAGAATAAAATTGATGCAACAAGAATAGATGAGCAATAGTTAAGTTAATGTGCAATAATTTGAACTCATTGAAACAGTAGGGAAGTGAACGAAAACTGACGGGAGATTAAAGCACAATGAAGAGAAGAAATACAATCAGAAAATAATAAATACTTAACTAAGGCAGTGGGGCGGAGGCCAGAATGATATAACACGTGGCGGCTGGACAGGCAGAGGACCAAGGAGGGCGGCTAGGTGGGTCGGGGCGCTGGGTGTGCCACGTGGTGAGGTGGTGGAGGCCTCTGGGCTGACGGCGGCGGGGGAAGATGGCGAGCTGGGACGATGTAGAGGGCTCCGGGCGAAGGCAACCGGACAGGCAGAGTCCGATATGGAGGGAGGATGAAGGGTAGGAACAAGATGGAGATGGAGGTGATGAGACGGAACGCCGGGACGGGCAGGAACAGACGGAACAGGCAGGAACACATGAACGCAGGAACACAGGAACAGGCGCCGATAAGGAAGCTTCGTGAGGCACCAGGCACGGCGAGGCTTGTACTCACTCGAGCAGAAATCACTTCAGCAGGAGACTACTGTAGAAGGGGCGACGAAGGAACGTGACTGCGGGGGCGCAGACGAGGGATGCCAGGGGCGAGGTGTGGCAAGGTGAGGCAAGGCGAGGCGAGGCGTGTGTGTGCGTGCGAAAATTACTGGGCTGGGCGGGCGGGAAAGATGCACGTGGCGTGGCGAGGCTTGATGAGGTCGTCGCTAGGAAGGACGAAAACACCGCTGCTACCAATATATTAGAATGGTATTTCCCCGCGCCCGATACACCAGAATGTTGAGGGTCTTGTTGATGGAAACACAGCTTGAGTTTTTCTTGTTCACTTAAATAAGAAATAATCGGTCGATTGAGACAATTTTTCGTTCACGTTCACAAACACACACACACACACACACACACACACACACACACATACTATCTATTCTATTTATTATTTATCTATCAGAGAGAGAGAGAGAGAGAGAGAGAGAGAGAGAGAGAGAGAGAGAGAGAGAGAGAGAGAGAGAGAGAGAGAGAAAGCGCGCGTGCGCGAGAGAGAGAAAAAAACAGCGAGTCACAAGTGGTGACTTGTGACTCGCTGTGGCGGTTGACCGTTGAAGCTTTACCACACCACACCCTAAACTATCAACCTAGTTAATTCTTGTCTTTTGTTGCGTTAATGTTAGTCGTACAGAAAAAATGCGCTTATACTAATTGATGTAATTTTAAAAGTTCTATCAATTCATGTAATTTAATCTAATTTTACGCCAAAAACTTTTTAAGAATTTTTTTTCATTATTTATAAACCGTTTACGTGTTCTCATGGTCCCCCCAAAAAAATATTTTCATTTCCTAACTTTAATTATTCGCAGATTTTTTGACGTAAACTCCATAGTTCTCGATTTACAAAGCAAAACGTTAAATACTAGTTTGACGAAAGTTATGCTCAATAGTTATTTTTTCACCTTCAAAAGGCCTTTCAGCTGGTGTAGTCTGATTTTGAATAACGCTAATAGTTTAGGAAAAAGAAATTTCGATAGTCATTTATCATTTGGTTTAATTTTCAATAGAGTGAAAAGAAAGCTTGTTTCATTTAATTTCTGTAATTACTCCTAGTAATTTTACGTCAACTTTATAGTTCTTGAGTTAAAAGGTAAAAACGTTAACGATTAGTTTGACAGAAAAAATGCAC